>LPNX010977376.1:14978-25694 GCA_001517045.1 Pseudotsuga menziesii
AATTGATATAATATTCCATATCTATATATTTCAGGTCTTTAAACAAAGGTTAAATTTGTATGTCTAGTTTGTGGTCCTAAGATCAAATCTCGTCGCTCAAAAATATTAAGAAAGGAGGTGTTCGATGAGTATAGGAACTTTCTCTCTAAGAATCACAGGTATAGAAAACCAAAAAAAAATATTTTCAATGGGAATCAAGAGACTGCATTAAAACCACAGAGAATGACACCTCACCTTTGGAATATGTAATACAATAGAAATCGTCAAGCTGGTATGTATGGATCATCATATATGAATTGTTATGTATTTTAATTTTTATTGTGAGTTGTTTACTGTAGTGGCCATAATTGATTTCTATAATTTAGTTACTAACTAATATTCATGATTTCCTGTGTCATCATGAAGGCATTAATGGGCTTCCACGAGGAATGAAAATTTATCCTATACAATTCAGCAAGTTTCCCTGCCATGAGCACCTACAAATTGCTCATATGTTTAATACAATGCATATTGGAAAGAATGTGACTGAAACATTATGGTGAATACTGGATCTAAGGAGCGAGAAATATAAAATTGTGAAATTTTGCAAGGACATTCAAGAAGGAAACCATGCGTGAAAGATGCCATTCAATTTCATAGAAATGAAGACCAAATTAATATAAACTCAATTCCATGGATGTTTATGGAGCAGCTAAGTAATGTTGTTAAAGAAGTAATGCAAAAAATTAAATTTCCCACTGGATTTTGTGCGAACTTGAAGAATATCATAACAAAAAGGTGAGTTTTCGGGGGTCAAAACGCATGATTGGAATGTCATCATCAAGGTAATTATTATTGTTATGTCCATATAATTGTTTTTTTCATTTTATTTCATAAATTTGTTTTCTTGTTTGTATACTCTTAGTTTAAAAAATGGTGTGGTTTGTATATTGATACAGTATGTTCTACCTCTCTCTCTCTCGGACAACTTCGACGACAATGTCAAACAAATTATATATAATCTTGGGAAATACATGAGGCAACTATCGATTAGTTTCTTGTGCAATAATTCATATTATGTAATTTAATGGTTTTTTTGTTAATTATCGTTATTGGTTTGTGTCACTTATAGATGGTTGACATCTAAAGAAATCCATAAAGAAGATATAAAGTATTGGAGGAGAGAAATTCCTCATCTCATGTGTGAAATGCAGAAGCATCTACCTTCAGCATTTCTCAATGCACAAGAAAACTACCTCATACACCAAGTTGAGGAGATTGAATTGTGTGGACCTGTGCACTCAAGGTCCATGTGGATCATTGAGAGGCACTTAAAATTTATGAAGGGTTTGGTGAGACAACGAGCATGTGCTAAGGGTTATATGATGGAAGGATATATGGTATACCAAAACATGTTGTATGTTAGTGCATATCTTCCTAAGTTAGCGCCAAAGCTCAATTTATGTCACATTTGTGATCTGGACTTCAATAACTATTTTGAAGGGGAGTACCTAAAGGGGAAAGGTAGATCGAGGAAGGTGAAAGGTAATTATTAAATAGTGGATGTTAATTATATCATACATATTATAATTGCATATTCAATTTGTTGCATCACTGAAGAGCATATACTTTGCTTAGAAAATTTACATATGTCTTGAATTTTAATGTTTATTGTCATCATGCAGTTGGTCAAGAGTGGGATGCAATTCATTTATACATCACAAACAATCTTGACTGGATGAAGGTATGGGTTGAACGATGTGAAAAATAAGGTCATGGAATATCATGGGAAGGTGTGACTTCATTGGTAAAAGCAGCACATCGTAAAGATACAAATCTTACAAAAAGGGAAATTGATTTAGCATATGGTTTAAAAGATAAGCAGGTAAGCATATTAATCAATCACTCTAAATTTATTATTTTGAAAATTACTTTTTAATGTACATGTTGTTATTTTCCATGTATGGCTTCATAAATATGCAGTTATTCATAAATATTGAATTGTTATGTAATCATTCTGTGTATTGCTTGTTGTAGGTAAAACACCATAAGGCTATGGTCTGCAATGGTTGTAGGTATTGCATTAAAAAATTGGATGAAACAAAGAAAACATCATATTGTGGGATATCTATAGTCTTTGAGGTGACCAATGTTTCATCTAGAAGTGACAGACATCCAAAACTCTTAGAAAATCGATACTATGGGTATTTGGAAGATATTCTACAGTGTGACTTTAAATCCTTCAAGGTAGTTTTGTTCATTGTCAAATGGCACAGGTTACGATTGAATCAACTTGATCCCTATAGAACTATTATTGAACATGATAATGGATTTACCATGGTAAATACAAGTTTATTTTAGCTAGAAACAGAGCCCTATGTTCTTCCAATCCAATGTGAACATGTATTTTATTCGAAGGTTCTAGGTAAAGCGGCCTAGTCATTTGTAGTGAGACACGATCCAAGGGGAAGGCTAGTAAAGTATAGCCTAGATGAAGGTAATGAAGAGGGTACTATGGAAGAAGAATACAATGATGAAGAGCATGATCAACATGATGAGTTAGATGATCAAGATGATCCAGTAGAAGATGTCCAAGAATTAGTTGAATAAGATAACGTAGTATACAATTCCCATGAAGATTATATCGATGATGACATGATGAATGTAACTGAATTAGATGACGATGATGATATTTCCAATCCTTACAATGTTGACTCTGGATCTGATGATACAGATGATGACTTGGATGAAGAAGATGATGAAATCTATTGAAAGGTAAATATCTAATTATACCTATTATTTTATCTTATTTTTTCTTAAAAGAGTTACTAACATTAATAAGATCGTATATTTATAGATAGGAGATCATCATCATCATTGTCAACACCATCAATGTCATCATCTTCATTATTGTCATCATCATCAACATCATCGTCGTCGTCGTCATCGGCATTTTCGTCATCATCATCATCATCTTATTCATCATCGTCATCATCATCATCATCATCACCATCTTCATCATCATCATCTTCATCGTAATCATCATCATCATCATCATCGTCGTCGTCGTCGTCAACATCATCATCATCTTCATCTTCGTCTTCATCTTCATCATCATCTTCATCATCGTCATCATCGTCCACTTCATCATCATATTCATCTTCATTATGATCATCATCGTCGGCATCGTGATCATCATGATCATCATCATCATCATCATCATCATTAACATCACCATGATCATCGATCATCGTTGTCATCATCATCAACAACGTCATCAACATCATCATCAACATCATCGTCATCATCATCATCATCATCATCATCATCACCATCATCATCACCATCGTCATAACCCTCATCCTCGTCATCAACATCATCATCAACACCATCAATGTCATCATCTTCATTGACGTCGTCATCATCAACATCATCATAATCACCATCATCATTGACATTGTCATCATCATCATCATCATCATCATCTTCATCATCATCATCGTCATCATCATCATAATAATAATAATCATCGTCATCATCGTCATCATCATCTTCATCGTCATCATCATCACCATCATGATCGTCATCATCAACATCATCATCATCATCATCATCATCATCATCATCATCATCTTCATCATCATCAGCATCATCGTCGTTGTCGTCGTCATCGACATCATCATATTCATCATCTTGTTCATCATCATCATCATCATCATAATCATCATCGTCAAAACCATCAATGACAGCGTCATCATCAGCATCATCATCATCAGCAGCAGCAGCAACAGTAGCAGCAGCATCAGCATCAGCATCATCATCCTCGTCGTCATCGTCGTTATCGTCAACACCATAAATGTCATCGTCTTCGTTGGCATCATCATCATCACCATCAACATTTTCATCAGCATCATCATCATCATCAGCATCATCTTCATCATCATCATCATCACCATCATCATCATCATCATCATCATCAACATCATTGTCATCATCATCATCATCATCGTTGTCATCATCTTCATCATCTTCATCATCTTCATCGTCGTCGTCATCATCATCATCATCATCATCATCATCATCATCATCATCACCATGATCATAGATACTTATCACTAGGAAAATTCTTTGTGAAATTGCTTCATGCGTTCCTTCCCTCCATGTAATGTGTTTTTTTTTCCAACTAGTAAGAGTAGCTTTTCCTGAAGTAAACATGTTCATATGATTTCAACTATATCTATTGTCTTTCTATAGAACTATATGTTTGATGTTCAAATGTTTAGAACAAGTTATTGTAGGGAACAACCATCTCTGATTATGCTAGTGGTGCTAAAGATAGTTTGGACAAAACACATAGATATGGATGTACGATTTATCCTTAGCAAATGAAAATCAAGAACATTTGTAAGGAATTGTGAACTTGGAGTTGATGTTTTTTTAGAAGTTCATGGTCTATTTCATTTACGAAAAACTCACTTCTACTGTTATGATATCAGATCTATTATTACAGTGTAAATCCATTGCTGGTGTTAGAACATAATCTGCATATTCAAAATTTTGGTGATTAATGATGCTTAAATACTCATAAGGGGTTGGTCATGCAAGAGTCTTAGAAAAAAATCAAAATTTTAATGGTTTGGAGGAGTTAGTGTTCTAGTATCATTTTGTTCAAAATATTTTGTATAACAGTACCTTAAAACACTTCTATAATCTTGTTAGGAAAATGTTTGCCTAGATTGAACATGTGTGTCAACAATATCTACATGCTTGGATTTCTTGGCAAGACACCTTATTATGAAATGGCCTACCCTGGGCTATTGAGTTTCAAGTCACTTGGATTTTATTCATATTTGATGTGCTTATATGGATTGGAAGGAATGCTATAATACTTTATTTGGTGGTGTTTTGTCATCCCACCAATTTTCATGGCATGATGTTGTTATGTGTAAGGGATTTTATATGCAGGTTTATAACATATATTTCACTGATATGTACCAATTTAATTATGAATATTGAAGCATATCATCACAAGGTATATCAATCTCTGCAGTGCTACATTAGCATATGAAACATCTTTATGTTGAAGACAAATTTAGGAAATCAGTTGAATTGATCTAGTACAAGCAATGTTGATGAAATAAGACACACAATTTACTGAAATGAAAATATCCAGGTTACGATTCTATACATGATGACCATTGAAAGTACCTTTTGTCTAGTTTGAGACACTTGATTAGTGTTCCTTCTCACAGGAGAAAAAATATTGTTGATATATTAGTTTGTTTTAGGCTACAAGCTATTATTGTCCTCGGTATCTAATTTTATACTACTAAATTTAGATGTATATAATATTGTTAAGGAATGAGATATTTAAGTTTTGAATTCCTTCATGGCGTGTGCTCTTCCTTTCATCTATATTTAAACTATTGCCTCTTTGAAAATACAAACATTTGGAACTTGGAAAAATGTGAATATTTGCATAATAGGGAAAAAAACATATTTGTTTATGGTAACTATAGTTTTGGGTCGTATACATGTCAATCCAAACACTAGTAAACAAAGAACAAATACACCTTCAAATTCCATTTAGATAAATTTGGTAAATAAATGAATATAGGTCAACCAATAGAATGAACAAGTGTATAAGTAAAAGAGACCCACCTAACTCTTCAAAGAAGAAAACAAGGATTACAAACAACATTAAATTGTTTGTTTAACATCCAAATTGGAAAGTGTACAATATGTCATAGAGGCTATATGTTTGATTATAGCATTCAGATGAATAAAATACTCTTATTTTAAAGACATACAGATTAGCTATGAAAATTGATCTGTTTGAAGAGATATGCAGAAATCATTTTCTCAAAATTAAATATAGAAAGCGTGTATGCCAGTATGGTTAAAAAAAATGGTGCAAGTAGAAAGTGTAAAACACCATAAATTACTGAACTCAAAAGAAACAGTGATGCATTCAAAAAATAATGCAACTTGTACCTAGTAGCAATGGTTGTGCTAACAAAAATTTCACCTTTAAGATCCACAATACAGTGTTGGTTCCTTGAATAGCAGCAATCATTTTCAAAAGTCTTGGACAGGGTGAAATCTTCTCCAAATTTAGTTGATTGACTTCCTCGTCGAGGAATATCCACAGCTTCATTATTGTTCTGCCTTCACAGCCTTCCACCGTTGGAAAATCAGATGTACTTGGAAGTTCCGAACCCTCTTGGAACTGGAAAAAACATCATTATTAATCCATTTGTAAGAATCTGTGGATTTCAATTAAAGTAGTAGCACATTAGCAAATGGACATAACTTAAAAATTATATAATAGATTATAGGAGCAGCATTTTCCTATTTGATGGATGAGATTACAGAAAAAAATCAGTAAATGTCAACCCCTCCATAACAGAGCTTTTAGACCCAAATTAGTGAGTCGAGGCTTGAAAAACATGATTATGAAGAGTCAAATGAGTTATTGATATGGCCTCCCTTGACTATGCTAAAATAGTATAACAGAATCAATGTAATTTCTTGGCATACTAAATAATGAAATTTTAACAACTATGTAAACCCCTTTCGAGGTATTCAAAACTACCTAACCTTAATCCAGTAGATGTAAGTTTAGGTACGTTGGGTGTCACTGTGCACACCTATTTTCAAAAAGAGTTTGGAGCATCAACTTAGGTTTTCCCTAAGTTTTAAGAGTTATTAATTGCTCCTTTATGAATTATTTCCTATGCAATGTTTGACAGTATGGTTATTGATGTGGTTATGTGAGCTTGATGTCTCCGAGCTAGAACACTAGGAGATGATAGTGAAATTCACTCATATGTCATTTGCTCATGACACATTGATCATCTTCTCATGTAGTTCCCTAGCATTTTTGGTTTGATTTGGCATCTTGATGACATGGATTATAATTTTTTATGAAGCACTAGGCTTATTGCATGTTAATGATGGTATTTCGACTCTTGAGTATTTTCTATTGGGGTGCTTAGCTCATTGGATGTGGTTCACACCTATGGATGACTTTTGTACTACATGCTAGTTGAGTGGGGTATACTTTAACAAGAATGGAACCTTGGTACAAAAGTTATTACTTTTTTAATCTTTTCTACTTAGGCGCCATTGGATTTTCTCAATGTCTCCAACAAAATCCTAGCGAATTAGCCAAGAGGATTAAGTGGTTAGTTTCCTTGATAATTAGAAAAGAGAAAATTGTCTCAATTGTCTCAAGTGATAGTCATCAAATGCTCTTTTTTTGAAAATTGCTTTTGAAAAGGATTATTATAGGATTGAATATAAATTCATACTTAGCATGTCGTATGACTCATTCTATTACATTTTTGTGGAGACTCTTTTTTGAGCCTCAACAATAATATGTGGTAATGGGAGGAACATAACCCTGATAATTTTCAGCTTGGGTTTGTCATCATGGGATTTGGGGAAATCTACCTTGATCCCTCCCCTTCCCTGTTTGGAATCAAAATAGTTATTTCAATATTCATATTCATATGTAAACTTAGATCTAGTCTTAAGTGTAGTTGACCGTTGTAATTGATACCCATAGGATGTTCTTTTAAAAAAAGAAACTATATATGTCATATGCATGGGCTTGAGTAAGGGTTCGACATCAATTGAACAATGATAGATTACAACAATGACTTCCATTTAGTAGTATGGTTTGTAGATGAGGGTGCATAACTATTTGTATGATTATAGTTGTGAGTAAACATGCATGCGTGCATGCATCCATATGTTATATTCGATCCATAGATTTGAAGGGATAATGTTATCCTCAGCAGTTTGCATGTGCATGCATTAGTCATTTTGCATGTGTATGTATTAGAAAATTTGCAAGTGCATGTGTTAGACAGGTTGCATGTAAAGCAATGCATTAGGTGTCTAATTTAAATTTTCATTCATTACTTAAGTAAGAGATATGCAGCCTCGTTTATTTTAGTATAGATCATGAAACCTAGTAGTTTTAGCTTATAAAAGTGTCATCAAACGATCAACCATAAAATATTTTATAGGACCTCAACAAAGAAGGGATGTACCATAACTTAGTGATCAGATGATCAACATAGTATACGAACTTATAGTATAGGAGAGGTATGTTGGATTCATTTACCCAACATGCACACTTATTTGGTCAATTTTGGCCTATTTACCCACTATCCTAAGTTTAATTCACTTACTTGGCATCAGATGAGCACACTATGACATCAGCATGAGCACACCCACACCCTCCTTCAGTCAAAGAGGCCAACTAAATCCTTCTCCTCCAGTCGGGGAGGCTAATTGGGATTCCTCCTTCAAACAGGGAGCATTTATGGGGTGACCTGAGTGTCATAAATGCACCTAATTGCTAACTGATTGTTAGAATCAGTTAACCTGAGTTGTGAAGGCATATCCATTCATTATTTGATTATTTTTTGTCATTATTTATGAACTGGAACTAACACATGCACCTACAACCACTTCTGATGACATGTTTACTTCAGTTAACTCCATCATAGCTACTTGAATTTATGGATGCGCTACCTCCTTCAGTTGGACATGTAGTTACATGTGATGAGTCACTTTCAGTTAGAATCAGTCATCTACTGTGCTCCATTTAGTTAGGACTTAGTGTGAGAGTCATTTATTGATTAGCTTGGTGGTGAACTATGTGTGCTAACTGTGGCTAACATTTAGTTAAGCTACACACATCCATGCAATTTGAATGACCTCCTTGAGTATTTGAATTGTCTGGGAATTCATGCACCTGACCATTGTATTGTATTACTTATTATTTATTGATTAATACAGAGCTGCTACTCCTATTGCAGCACCATTATGCCTTTTTCATGCTTAATTTTCCGAAATCTCTTATGAGACTGTGTTTTAGTCCCTAGATTAATGTGACAGATTAATAAGGTAGGGAGTAACTTGGAAGCACACTCCCAAAACTGGGAATGTTCTAGGAGTGAGCTTCGAGAGGAAGAGCAAAGAGGGCACACTCCACTGGTACCATGTTCAGTTACATATGTTTTTACAATATGGATTTATAGATTCTAGCATTAATTGCCCTCAAAGTAGTTTAAAGTGATTTTTTGTTTTTGTAAGAATTGAGAATTATTTTAGTGCATAATATGTTCCACTATGGTTTAGGAAATCAAACTAGAATCCATAAAGGTCATAGTGTGATGGAAAATCGATAGAAAGCTCATCATTTTATGTATTTGTAGTGTCATTTTTTAGTAAAATAGAGCAAGGCATACTTCTTACCCTCTAGTAGGATATTTGCATGGCTTTGTTTCAACCCTACCTTCTTCCAGAGTTTCCATGTATGAGTTGTTGGAATGTTGTCTCCATGTGATGTTTGATGCAGTTGGAACTGCTATCAAAACCCTAGGTCCTTCTCAGATGGGATCAAACCCTAGAACTTCAATTATCCTCTATGTTTTGTCTTTCAAAAACCCAAACCCTTCAAGTATCTTCTAGGTTATGTATTTCACAAACCCTAGCATCTTCCTTCCTTGCATAAAGACAAGTATAAAGACTCCATGCAAGGTTTTCTTCAAGTTACAATTTATCAAATCAAATCTACATGAAATGGCCCTTTTCTCACATGTGGCATCATTTAAGAAGAGGAGCACTCCGCATTTGAGGTTCTTTGTGCATGCATCTCTAGTTCACACCACTCCAATAATCCTTGCAAGTCATCTAAGAAAGGGTTCTCATGTTAGGAGAGGACAAGTGGAATGTTGGTGAATATGTCAAGCACATTTGAACTCTTCAAGGCTAACATCCTAAGGTTTTGGCCTCATTTTATTAATTTTTGTTTTGGTGGTAGTTGGATGGAAACCTACAAAAGAATAACAGGTCCACATTTGCAATGTGTTTCTTCCATTGTGGATAAATGTCCTAGCCCATTGGGTTGAATGCAGAAGATATATTTGCAGATTTGGAGCTAGATTTTGGGATATTCAAGGCTATCATTTTGCATTCTAGGGCTATTTTCATGTACTATTTTTTTCTTTTCCTACCTGAAAAAATACTTTGCTAATATAGTGTTTATTAGCCATCATAGGAGGGCTGTGGAGAGTGATATGTTTTTCCTCTTAAGACTTGATAATATCAGGTCTAAATTGTGTAATGTATGGATTGATTATTCAATGGATTCTTGTATCTTTATGGGATATATTAAACTTTAATGTTATAAAAAGTGTGTTGAGGCCTAGAAAATCACAGGCAACAACAGCAAGGGATTCTCCCCAATAAACGTTCCCAACTAGCCTGTTATGGTTTGGTATGGGGAATCCATCTGGTTTACGGTCCAGCTACCATAGGTCAAGTAACAAAACTAAAAGGTTTTACCAATTGTGGTCCGGTCCACCGTGTATGCTTTTTAGTTTTTTATATTTAAGTATGAGATGCAAGTGCCTATCTAAGAATGCAGATTGATAGAGAATACGAGGAGTGGTCACAATGTGATGCGTAGGTTCTTACCTCTCATCTTAACTCTCTCGCATCTAAATCACACACAGCAAGAAAACTAAAACTAACTATCTAACCTATCCCTAGGGAGCAAGGTTATCATTCATCAATGAGTAATGTATTTTGCGCATGCATTAAGAAAAATCACATATAGTTGTTACTTATTTCAAAACACATGAACATTTAAAGATATATGAACAACCAGATAGCTAATTGTTTATGAACAGCATTCATTACTCACAGTGGAAATTT
>LPNX010977376.1:37130-48382 GCA_001517045.1 Pseudotsuga menziesii
TAATTGAAGGGCTACCTTTCGCAGTTCTCGGGATATCCATGTATTGGGGTATTGCGGTAAAAGGACCAAATGGCAGATTCACCTTTCTGGACGTGTCATGAACGGGGTATCTTAGTTTCCATTCTTCTAGGATTGACTTCCCGGTGTCCCTCCCAGTAGGGGGATATCTTAGCCACTTGGATTTCCTATTCATATTGTCTGACTTGGATTTCATCACCTTGCAGAGGATATGTCTAGTTGAGTCAGAATACTTTTAGTTAGGTGTTTGCATGCTCCCTTACCTCCTTTTGGTCTAGTGAGTCCACCGTTTTTTATTTTTAGGAAACCTGCTATTTGTTGGTATTCTGACCATTTCTGTTGACACTCCACCTATTGTAGCACAGCTGTTACATTGGGTGTTTTGAGTTGGTTGTTGGCCTGAGTGCCCTATTTTTTGAGCTCTCCTTCTACACACTCGATTGCATTAGGATTTTTGAGTTGTTTTTTACTCACCTCAACCCACAGAGATTTGACACCATCTGTCACCATTGAGTCTCCGAGACATTCTCGGTGCCTCAGGGGCGAACCTCCACAGCACGGTTCACTTGACACCACCCGTCATCGACACAGATCATCTTCACTTGATACCACTTATCATAGAGCTCAAGCCTTGTCACTTGACTCCACTCGTTAGCGGCATTGGACTCCGTCACCAGATATTGACGCCCCTTATTTTACTTCTGATTCTGAGCCCAAGTCTGAGAACCCCATTTACACTGCCCCTACTAGCCCCATGGCTGGCGTGACTTCCACTCCCTTCATGGTAGGGACCGTTGGTGGCACATCCACCACTACACTAGTGACCACACCCGCTGTGGGTATGCCCTCCACAGGGCCCCCATCTATCGTTCCCCTCATGGCACCTATTCCCGCAACGGGAATACCTATTCCCACTCCATCAGTGGCTCACACTACCCATGGTGGTGCAAGACCGTCCTATACCACCTTAGTTCCCCCACTTGGGGGAAACCTCCCTAACACTACCCCTCCACTTGGGGGCATTGGCCCCAACTTGGCCCAAACCACTAGCATGTAACATCCTTCTTCTAGTTTGCCATTCATGGCTAGCCTCAACTTGCCTGACCTAGCCAGATTGACCAACGACCCTATTTGACATGACCCTGCATGGCCTCACATGCCCACCAATCTCCCCTCTGACATCCCTAAGTTCGAGGGCAAGGCAGTTGAGGATCCACAAAACCACATTATGTCTTTCCATTTATGGTGTTCCTCCAAC
This sequence comes from Pseudotsuga menziesii, assembly GCA_001517045.1. Classification (NCBI taxonomy): domain Eukaryota; kingdom Viridiplantae; phylum Streptophyta; class Pinopsida; order Pinales; family Pinaceae; genus Pseudotsuga; species Pseudotsuga menziesii. The sequence goes on from LPNX010977376.1 coordinate 38,407, forward strand.
TCCATAGTGGACGACTCTATCCACCTCCGTCTCTTACAGCACACCTTCACTGGCTCTGTAGCCAAGTGGTATATCAAGCAACCCCATGGAACCCATGCCACCTTTGCTTCCCTTGCATCAACCTTCCTGCAGTTCTTCCAGTTACTTTTCCACTATGACGCGAGCATTGAGATCCTCCTATCATGCAGACAAAACACGGCTACCCACATCACGGACCACATTCATGAGTGGCGTCGACGCCGTAGCTTATGCAAGATCAAATTAGATGACCGTATCTTCCTAGATTGGTTCCTCAAATCCCTTCTTCCTGTCATTGCTAAGGATGTGCCATCCGAAAGACCCCAGTCTGAAGAAGAGGTCATCCTTAAGGCCCAACAATTCGACCTCATTTATGCCCAGTCGGGTTATCTCTATACCATTATACCTGACGCCCCTCGCGGCGAGTCCTCCCAACACGATGCGCCGGGGGCATCCCACGCTGCCGACGGCATCATTGGCTGTGTCTCTTCGCATCCTCAACCATTTTCCATAGCACGTCCTACCCCTAGCCCTGACCTTTCGCAGGCTACCTCCCAGTCTGGAATAACCAACTCGTATGCTCCCATGGCACACCACCATTCTCATGGACCCTCATGTCCACCGCAGTGTTTCGGTCATACGACTCCCGCTTACGCCCCCCCGGTTGCACCTCAGCCCTACTACCACCAGCAGGCTGCACCAGCTCCTGCACTTTAACAAGCCCAACCCGCTTATTACCCGCCACAGGCAGCCCCTGTGGCAAACCAACAACCCGTTCTGCAACCCTATTAGTAACCCCCTCAAGTTGCTGCCCCTGCGTAGCCTCCACCTACAAATCATCCACCGCAACCTGCTCCAGCACCTACGCAACCTCAGAATCCACCTGCTACCCAAGGGCAAGTTTACGCTCAACAAAACCCGCCGCAAAACCAGAACAACCAACACAACTAGGGCCAACAAAACCACGGCAGGGGCCGAAATCGTGGAAATAACCAACCTGCAGACCAAGTTGGTCAACCACCTAATCCCCCCGATAATAATAATGCAGCCCCTGCTAACCAAAACCCTGATCGCCCGCCCAAGCAGGCCAAAAACCCCAATTTGTGAACAAACCATCCTTGTTCTATTTGCGGTGTCTATGGCCACTACACACATTTTTGCCCACACATGGAGCGAGTTTGGCAACTTTGGGCTGAAGATGCCCACCAACAAGGGCAGGCGGCTCCTCAAGAACCACCCAACCCCCCACAACCTCAGCAGCCACCTTTGGTGCTGCAAAACCCCTTACCAACCAAAGGCGTAGTGAACACCCAACCATTGGCTCCCCCTCAAGCCAATGCACCAACCCAACAACAAATCACTTACGCTGCTCCTGATCAACCCACGCATGACTCAGGTACCCACCACTTGTTGATGATGTCATCCGATGAGGTCAACCTCCAGACCCGGCGGACCCAATATGGCACCACCCCTGAAGCCCCTCCCGTCGATAAACCCACTAATGCTCATCCCACTGATCAGGCGTTACGTATACCTCCGCCTCCACTAGATGGCGTTTCCAAAGCACCTCGTTTCCCGCTTCACCGTATCAACAATAACCCCAATGCGCGGGCTGCGTCCAACTACAACATTGTCGATGACTTAGCCCAATCCCCCGCAGCCATGTCTGCGTTATAAGTCTTAAAAAACTGCCCTTCACAGCGCAAGACTTTACTCTCAGCCATTGGGGCTATCGATCCAAATGATTCGAGTTTAATGGCATTTGATTTGGACCAATCCGAACCCCGCATGCCTTCCACTTTAGCGTTCCAAGTTTGTGTTTCCATTCGGAATTTTGTTATCCGTCGATGCATTATTGATGAAGGTGCCTCTACATGTGTCATGTCCACCTTCATCTGGCAGAAATTGGGATCCCCCCCTCTCCGGCCATCCACTACTGCGTTGCGAGCCTACGACGGCCGTTCGGCTCAACCACAAGGCCTATTAACTAACGTCCCCGTCCAGCTAGATGGAAAAACCGTCCTCATCGACATCGAGGTTATCAATGCACAGCTTGATTATAACCTTTTACTTGGCCACAGCTACATGTACGCCATGCGGGTGGTTGCTTCTTCCGTTTTTCGTACCATGATGTTCCCCCACGAGGGACGCGTGGTCAAGGTCGACCAACTCACCTACTATGATCCCAATGCCCCCGCGGCACCTGAAAATGTTCTCCCCATGGTTGAGCAACCTATTTCGGATACCACCACCTCATTTGTTTCCTCTATGGGGCCCGGGGTTTACTCAGATGCGCCAATGACCTCAACCTTCCAATCTATTCCACCCCCGTCACCCGCCACTTATGTGTCCGACCTATGTACCCTATCCCATCACACGCAAACTCCTACTAATCAACCGCCCTTGTTGCCTAAACCCCCTTTGGTACCTAGTCACATTGGTGCTACCCCCATCCATACCATTCCTTTCCTCTTCCCTCCATTAGGAGTATTTAGCACCCCGGTCATGGCTACCCTCAGCCTCCCTGGTTTAACCTTAGGATTACCCGTTTGGTATCTTTCACCTCCCGTTCCCCCACCGACACCAAATGTCGTCCTGCAACCGGTGCAACCCATTGTCACTAATAGTCAACCACCTCCCGGTGTTGCTACCCCGTCGTCCTCCACGAACCCACCCCCTCCTCTTACCAAACCCACTGGGGGCAGAGGGCCCCAACCTTACTCTGCTGTCCCACCTCCCAAGGCAGTCAAAAACCCCCCTGTGTTTCATGCTCCTCCCAAATGCTCACTGTGCGATGAGTTGGGCCATGTGACTCACCAGTGTCCTCAGTTACCGGCATTACAGGAACACATGGAACTGCTTGACGATGACCCCACTATCCCGGTTGTCCACCTTGATCCAACCCCCAAGCCTCGCGACAAATCCCTACGCACTAACCACCCCTGTGCCATATGCGGTATTTACGGGCATTACACAAATAATTGTCCCGATCTCCCTGATTACAGAGCAGCTCTCTTTGATATGAACAATCTGGATCTTGAGACCACACCACCCACCATTGAGGAGATCCACCCCCCGCGTTCTCCCCCGTCTGGAGAGGTTAATACCATTTATATGATCTCTTCCTCCGCTACTCCCTCGTCAACCGATTTGACGACACAAACTTTCCGCACTAACGAGGAGATCCCCGAGGCTCTCACTGCCCCGGAGTATCCCTGGGATGACATGCACCATCGTTCCTACTTTCTCCCAGATGAATCCTCGTCTAACACTGCTTCCCAATTTGCAGTTGAATCCAAAGACTTCCTTCCCCCCAAGGTCGACTAGTTCAAGGACCCTATTCCTGCTCCTAAGGCCTTCGAGGAGGGTAATATGGCCAACATCTCACCTGTCAACCAAATTGATATCGCTGCCCCAAGAAGCTCCCCCGAACTCATTACTTTAGGAGCCTCTTGCAGTGAGCAAGAGATTGAGGAATACAAAAAACTCTTCAGAGAATTATGTGATGTCTTTGCCTGGTCCTATACTGAAATTCCCGGTCTTGACCCTACCATTATAGAGCACCCCATTGACACATGGCCTGATGTACCCCCCATTCATCAGAAACAGCGTCCCATTCATCCCTCAAAACTCCCAGCTGTCAAAGAGTCCCATTTTTATTTTTATTTTTTTTGACACCGCTAGTCTCCTCAGTTTGCGTGCCCCATTGGCCGTTCTCCGTTTTTCATAGTTGTTATATCGCCGGATTCATTTTTCTGAGCTCGTGATGATGCTTGAGATCATTTCTCTCTCTCACTTGGTACAATTTCAACATTGTGTCCCGACACCTTGCTGCCTTGATTTGCGCGCTACATCGGCCACCATCAGATTGTTCCACATTTTTTACATGAGCCATCCACTCCTGTCATACTGCAAATGTTTCGTTATTTCTCCACCATTCATTCACCCCGCAAGGAGGCCCACCAGTGTTCCCCCCCACCCTCGTTCCTAGTCATCATAAATGTTCCTTGATTGAACACTTCCTCCTTGCCTGGCCATTCCATGACTTCAGAGTCTTCTTATTGCTTTCAGACTCCTTAAAACTGAAAGCAACCACGAGCATGAACTATCCTGGGCTCGTAAAATCCGCACGACAATACCATTCCATCACTTCAGAGTCTTCTTATTGCTTTCAGACTCCTTAAAATTGAAAGCAACCACGAGCATGAACTGTCCTGGGCTCGTAAAATCCGCATGACAGTACCATTCCATTACTTCAGAGTCTTCTTATTGCTTTCAGACTCCTTAAAATTGAAAGCAACCATGAGCATGAACTGTCCTAGGCTCATAAAATCCGCACGACAGTACCATTTCATCACTTCAGAGTCTTCTTATTGCTTTTAGACTCCGTAAAATTGAAAGCAACCACGAGCATGAACTGTCCTGGGCTCATAAAATCCGCACGACAGTACCATTCCATTACTTCAGAGTCTTCTTATTGCTTTCAGACTCCTTAAAATTGAAAGCAACCACGAGCATGAACAGTACCATTTTATATACACACTTCTTCTAGTTCCCTAACCCATGAAGAAGTCCCCCCGTGCCTCTTGGCGCTATGATCGATCCTCTCGGCAGCACCCCCACCTAGGTCACCTTTGTTCAGAGTATTCTGCAGTCTCCTACCTTTTTACCATAGCTAGTCTCCCTCAGCCCAGTCACCCTCCCAGATCCAATACAACTATGATCCCCTTACCACCAATCAGTTTCATATGCTTCCCGATGATCCCCGCCATCATACTCTGAACAAAGGAAGTTTGAGTCTCCCACTCTACTTGCCCAGTTATTCCCCCCAATTTATCCATCCTGCCATCAGTTCTATCACATTTCGGTTTTCCACCTCGTGCTCCTGTCAAGGAAACATCATTGCCTTGATAGTTGCAGGTATTCCTTTGTCGACGACAGCCCCTCTATTCCAGAGGATAGACCCAGAGGCCCCTGCGCCTTGGACCCATCACCATTTGTGGTGGGTGCCTACGGACCATTTTGGGAGGAGTCATCATTGCCTCTTCGAATGGTTGTTTCTCACATGCTCGACTCAGCACCTTGATCGCATCGTTGAGAATCGCGTAGGATTTAGATCCCTTCCATTATTTGTCGAAGACCCCGGATTTCCCCCGACTCTAGCACATTGGTGAGTCACTTTGGAACGCCCAGTTATATGTTCCTATGGATGTCCGGGCTGCATTGGCGATTGTATTCGGAAGCCATTCAGTTCCGTGCTTCCTTGAGTACCCAGTTCATTTCCAGTTCAGTGTACCATTGCGAGTGTGACCCTTGTCACTCTGATCCAGCAGCTCATCAGTTCCTTTGGTACCACATTCAGTAGCACTGCTGTCATTCCAGTGCATCAGTTTTTCAGCTCAAACATGATCAGCCCAGCAGTATGTCCCAGATTTGAGTCCCTTCTAGACTCTTCTGATATACACCGTGGTTTTTTATGTATCATACAGGTCCCTCTTTTTGGGCCTCACATTTATGTTTATGTATCTTGATACGAGAATGGGTATGCCCACCTTGTCCATATATTGAGATTCTTCCTCATTCAGTATTTGAGGCCATGAATATGTCAGGACCCCATTGTTATTTTTATGTTATATGAGCATGGGAATGCCTGCCTCGTCCATATGATCAGATTATTCCTCATCCATTATTGAGGTTATGTACTTTTAGTTCTTGCAGTTGGTTCGGGATCGTTGTTCCAGGCTTCAGTTTGTTTCTTCTCTTCTCCACACCCCAAGAAAACCATATATGACTTATGATTTCCATCAGCCATATGATGAGCTCCTGCCCTTGCACATCAGGGGGCAATCTGTTAACACCCAAAAAGTGTTCACTACCTCATCTACCCCGCTACATGGCTCATTTGTCCATTTTCCTACCATATTTCCCTTAAAAACCCTGAAAATCCCACTAAAAAGCCTCCAAAAGGCCTAAAATGCCTCCAAAAGGCCAAAAAACCCCTTTTTTCCTCCAAAAATATCCAAAATTCCTCTAAAATAGCAAAAATCCCCAAAAGGGAAGAAAAAATATAAAATAATGAGGAAAAAGAGGAAAAAACCCTAAACAACTGCCCTAAACCATATGGTTCCCAAAAACCATGGGCCAGCACTCCACCACTAAAAAACTATAAATAGGTAAAGCCTCTGCCTTATTTCACATCCACAATCATAAGCATCCTTACTCTGCCAAAATAGATCTGGAAACCCTAGCTCACCCTTCAGCTACTTTCACCATTGAGAGCCCCTTTTGGCCCATTTCCACCATCGGAGAAGGAGAAGGAGCAGGCTGGAGCTTGGAGCAACCGTCTTGGATCACCGCAAGGAGCTTCACCAACCTTCACACTGTAGGTAATATCAATATAAAAACCATTCTTTACATTTTGTTGTTTTGTTTCATGCATATATTTAAAGTAGTTCGTTTTTCTATTTAGCATTTTTATTCACATTTTACTAAACTGCTACTAAGGAGTCACTTATCCTTAGTAGGTGCTCATTCGCACAAGCTAGGGGTAAAACCCTAGCTACACCACGCCCAGAGATTATGGTCCCATCTGTACAAAGTTCCATCATCATCTGTGAATTCCTGCTCTCCATTTGGAGGGGTGTGAGGCCTTTCATCTGCATCATCTGTTTGTATATTAAGTTCTTCTTCCTTTGCACTCTGTAGATATACCTCTGTCTTCTTTGTTGTTCCAGACTTCAAAGCCTCTGCTTCAGCCTCTGCTTGCCTCACCTCCTCTTTCCATCTAAGGAAATCATCATCAGCATCTGCAGCCTTTAAGTAAGCATCAGAGGTATGGGAGACGGTTGTTTGTCCATTAACCTGGGATTGACTAGTAGATTGATTTGCTGAGTAACTAACATCATTCTCATATGATTTTAACTGGGTTTCATTGGAAATAACCAGTGACCGTAACCCCTGAATGGTAGATAGTGGCATCCAATTATCTCTGCCCTCAGCCGATAATAGTGTATTCTCTGTGAAGTAGCCTGATGCATAATGTTCTGTATAGAAAAGCCAAAAAGTGTTTCAGTAATCGTAACCAATCTACTGTATGACAATAAAAATCACAAGTTCATGTTCTAATATCAGATTTCTAACAGATCAAAAATAGGTACAAATTCTCAGCATAGTATGCTCTAGTAATGATTCCATCCATACTGAAGTGTAGATTACCACAAGGACAAATCTACTGAGTACGTTAACCAGCAACATGAGGTATAACATACCATGGAAACTTAGGCAATACTTTAAACTGAATTAGCAACCACCAAAACAAAAATGTAATATTGAAGACCTATATGAACATGCTTAGACACATAACAATATAAACTAATGACAGTTCTTGTGGAAAGAGGCATCTCCAACCGTATCTCAGGCTTGTGCAAAGTCATCAAGGTCTCCAGGAAAGGTTTTAAGGCCTACAGAAGGGCTACAAAGAAATAGCACTGCTATCTTACAAAGGCAAGCTACATTTATATTAAAATATTTAGTTGACAGTGATCTAAGAGTCATGGGGAATTACCTTGTAAGGGCAAAGACTACAAATATTTTATCCACTGCCTCTCCTGGGAAGTCAAAAGTAAATGGGAATTAAATGACAGCTGAATATTTATGTCTTAGTTTTTGTTACAAAGTTCTGGTCTTGATGTGCATGGGTACGTATGATCATTATTGGTATTGTAAATTTAGGCTGGTGATTTACCATGCTGGCCTTTCATATGTTCTTGTTCTATTGAGGCATAAATACACTTGGTATCACGTTTACCAGTGACAGTTTGGCATCACAATTTCCTTCTTAGACTTTACTTGAAATAGATCGAATTTTTTATTTGATATTTTATGAATATTACTCCCAAAGAAAACAGAATTCCTTACTTGTTTCAACACTATTGGAAAACAATGAGACTTGAAATCTGCCAGGAAACTATATATATTGCCTTATAGAGAGATCTTATAATAACTATGGATTAGAATGAACAACAGACAAACAAGAGGGAGGGTGTCATCAACTTTGTTATCAATAAACAAAGATAAGGAGGGTGTTGATGGGTGATCTTGCCATAAGAAAGGATTAAGTTATAAGTATACTGTCACATATAGCTTGCAAGCATAACGTGACTAATGTAATAGGGCTTTTCAGTAAATGTGAATAAGAAACAAACGATGAATCTTGTAAAGGAGTAAACATTTGTTATCTATTAGCAAAGAAAGGAAAGGAAGATAGGGGTACAAGGGGGCATTTCCTAGAATATAATAGAGGGAGGTATGAAAGTCATAACTTGTCAACAAGGAAATAATAAAATATGGAAAAAATGAGAAAAGGATAGAAAGAGACTGCATCTACCCAAGGGAGTTATAGGAAACTTTTCCCCATGGTAGTAGTAACTAGTCAAATAAGGAAAATAAGGATTTTTATAAACCAAATAATAAGTGAAGTTAGGAAAATCATGGAGGCAACTAGCTTATAACAAATCTTTCCAGGGATAATGGATAAGAAGAGACATGCATTTCTTCCAAATTCCCCTTTCCAAAACTTGACCCATCCCAAACATAACCAATCATAATTCGATAAACTTTCTTCTCCAAGATTCCAAAATATCACAAAGGTTGTACATTAACATTTTATACTTTTGTTACATGAATTTCAAAGAAGGAAGCTCAAACATTACCAGCTAAAATCCGACATCTATGATGGTCATCTTTAGGCCGACCAACCATATCATGCAATGCCACAAGGCCAGCAGCACACAATACTCCAACTTGTCTCATCCCTCCACCTAAAGTATTCCTAAGCCTCTTTGCCTACATAAGATAACATGAATATTCTTAAACTTGCAAGCTGCAACAGGAAAAAATTTATAACACTTCCCATAACATTGTCCAGAACTAATATCTTTTAATGAATTAATGCTGCATATAAAACGCAACAAACTTTCCCAGCTTATAATCCAGGGATCTATGCCCACCAGGGTTTGAACCTGGGTCATTAACATTTAATATTTAAATTCTAAAACAAAGAAAAACTCACATAAACCAAGATATTTAAAAAAAACCTCGCATCCTACGCAAACCAATAATGGCCTTATCTATTGTTACCTTGATATGTTAGAATGTTGAAACACCAACCTTTGCAATGAATGCTTGTGAACCCACAATGACTGATCCAACTGGAGCTCCCAAGCCCTTTGACAAGAACACCTGCACTGCAACATATAGTTATTAGATTGTCCATGTACCCAAAATATATCCTTTACAAACAAGGCAACTATAACAGGTAACATTACCCCAGAATTTGAAAGTCCTTATTCTGGAAAGAATACACTAGATAGGAGGATTATAATGATCATAGATAACAAAAATAAATTATACTAAAATATTTGAAAAAACAGTCCCCCACCTATGGTAACAAATAGGAAAAACTAACTAATTTAAAATCAATATCTAAAAATATCAAAACCATAGACCAAGAAAAATATTTGATCAAAATATACCGAAATAGAATCAGCAGCACTAACAAGCCGACCAACAGGAACCCCCAATGCCTGAAACAAAACCATTCCTTGGTATTAAGAACCAGTATTTGCAAAAAAACAGGTAAGTTCTACATACCTCGAAGGGCATTTTACTTACCATAGCCAACCTAGTTTATCAACCAGAGAAAATTCACAGGTTCTACTTATGTTTACAAGATTGAAGTTCACTATTAAAGAATCAATAATTTCTCTGGATAACAATTTTAAATTAGAATAATGTCAAAGATGTTATGTCTGTGACACTAAATACCTATGTCTTCCCTACATGCTCTATACTTGCTAGCTTGAGGATGCAATTTAAATTGAGATTTATAAGAATTACTTACCGTGGAAGCATTAAATATGCGAGCTCCATCTAGCAGATCAACAGGGTTTTCATAACC
>LPNX010977376.1:48760-85524 GCA_001517045.1 Pseudotsuga menziesii
TATTTCAGTTGGCAAATGGTGAGTCCACAATAAAGCCTATTATCAAGAGGGCAATTGATATGGTGGTCAAGTTGTCTGCCGATGAAACCCATCTGGAGGGTTTGAAGTTTGTCTTGGGTTTTTTGGTTTCTACACTGGGTTCGTATGGTGCTAATAAGCATGTTTCTGAAAAATTAACAGAGAAGCCTTGGTCAAACACTAGTTCTAACAATGATTCTGCTAGCTGTAAGTTGAAGCCTAGTGTTCCTAGAAAGAACTCGGAGGCTTTGGTTAATCCAGTCAATCAGGGAGTCCATTCTAGTGCGATTGAGTGTGATGCCACATCAACAGATGATGATGAGGATGATGGCACATCTGATGGAGAACTGGCTAGTATGGATAAAGAAGATGATGATGAGAGTAATAGTGAACGGTCACTTGCATCAAAAGTTTGTACATTCACCACTAGTGGAAGCAACTTTATGGAACAACATTGGTACTTCTGCTACACTTGTGATTTGACTGTTTCTAAAGGGTGTTGTTCTATTTGTGCCAAGGTGTGCCACAGGGGTCACAGACTTGTTTACTCTCGTTTAAGCCGTTTCTTTTGTGATTGTGGAGCAGCCCCTTGGGACATATTTCTGGAAACAACAATAAAATGTACTTACTACCTCACAATAGAAACCCAGGGTTTACGTTGACCAATTTGTTTGCCAGGGTTTACGTTGACCAATTACGTTGACACTACCTACTGTTCAATCAGATCTAATGCAAATACCAACCCCAAATCACCCACAGTACTAAGGATCTAGGTATACACCAAATGCCCATTGTAGGAGTATACAGCAGAGAGACAAAATGGTTGAATAAAATGAAAAACACCCACCACAAATTCCACAAATGGGCTTCATAAAAACCTGTAAGTGCCCCAGCCCCAACCAAAGTACTCCAAATCCAGATTCCCCATACACAACAGTCTGTGAGAAGGGGTCTTCAAGTCAAATAAAAAATGAAATGGGTTCAGATGAACTTACTGCTCTGAAATCCACCATAGAGTCCGAGCAAGAATACCAATGGAACGAGCATGGATAGCAGCACCAAACCCACAACTGCAACTCCAAATTTCCTCCATCCCTTCTTCATAGACATAATTTCCTTACGAAAACGCTAATCACCGGGTGCTATTTGCCCTCCTTGCCTGCACCATCAGATCTGGAGGTTTAATGCCCACAAACTCATGAGCGGGTGAACAGAAATTTATCATAGGCAGTGGTACACCCAAATCAGCAAAAGACATTCTATCCTGGAAATTGCAATTCACTCGAAATCCAGTACTGTGGTTAATTTGAGCAAACTGTGCATAGGGCAGAGTGCTAGAGTCGAGGAGGGCATTCTGTGGAGCGAAGCGAACCCCCAGTCTTTCATCTTTCAACGTGAGCCTTTAACAAAGGGCCTCTACACCAATAAGCCATTACAAGCCATTACACCAATAACGATATGCAAATACATGTTACATACGAATATATCATAATATGCTTAATTTGGTCTATAGTAGTTATTCTATAGGAGGGAAAAGTAGGCAATTGAAACTCAAATGTATACGTTAAAATCCTCTTTAAGGGTGATGTGTTGACCTATAGGTCCATGTGTAATCATGAAATATGGCCCCAAAAAACATATATCTCACCATGGAGGCATCTATCTCCTTATTCGTGAATACATGTGAAAATTTCCCTCATAAAGTGGATTGTCCCAATAACTTAAGAGCGAAAGATGCCCAATGGAACGAAGTAAACAAGAAACAAAATGTGCATATCATGATCCAATTCATATCCATAGCATAATTAAAATAACAAATCCAACATAGCCAAGTCAAATGGATTACCCCTCCTTGATTTGCTTCATTGTATAGATCAAGGGGAGGCCCATGGATTGGAGCAAACAACTCACATGAAACATTCCTACGCCACCATCTGTGCCAATAAAAGTCATGCCATAGTACATGGGGCTCCAATATCAAACATTAACCCATGCTCAAATCATGGCTCCATATACATGACAAAAGGATTGACCCCATGATTCTGGACCTTGATAGAAGACAAATTCACATAATATATCAATATCATGCTTAAACATATGTGCACGTGTGAGTGGTCATCCCCAACGAGATACATTAGTTCTAATGCAATGACCTTACCCAAACATAAGAATTTTTGCACTAAGTTGTAGTATGCGACAAGGGGAATGACAAGTTAATTTCCCTTTTCATTTGAACATAACTTTGGAAGAGGATCAACATTTACTGGTTTTGTAGTCTTCCATATATGTTGTTAGTAAGAGTACAATTAAATATGTTGAAACTATTGATATGTAGTCTATATTAGGTAGTGGGATAGAAGGGGTATTCACCTATACACATGCTAAGATAATTGAATTACATGGTTTTTCTTTCCAGCAAGGGAAACACTTAATCTTAGGCTTATGCAGAGTGGTAATAGGAAAAGGTCAAACAAGACCCACTTTTTGTACTTAGGCCTAATGTTAGAAGAAAGGTTAAACATGACTGATCTTATCATATTAGATTTCCTTCTTTAAACAAACTCAATGTGGGAACCTGCATCAAGGATGTTTTCAATATCCAAACAATCTTAACATAGGAAATACTCAAGTTTTGAAACTTAATCAATTTAGCTAGTTTGATAAGTGTGGTCCCAAAATAAGGTTAATGAACTAGATTTCATTTGAATGAATGTACATACTATGGCGTGCATTTTACTAAGAAACTGAATACATAGATCCGGTGTCACATATTTAAGCAAGTGAATACAACTATTATTTATCTACTTCAAGCAAAGGATATGTTGATCATGTCCAAATGGAATCACCCAACCTTACAAATGAGAATATCATCAGAAATGAAACAAAAATGCACACCTGTAGTGGTAGTTGAGAGGTGATTAAGCATGATAGTTTAAGTTTTAGTTTTCCATTTTAAATAATTAACCAATTAAGTGTATTTTTTTAAATAATTGATCAATTTATGCGCCGTCGCTTAAGCGACGCTTGCTAGGCTAGCCGTCACTTAAGCGATGCTTGCTAGGATAGCCATCGCTTAAGCGATGCTTATGAGCCTAGCCATCGCTTAAGCGACGCTTATGACCACAATTTTTTTTTTAAAAATTAACTTTGTGATTTTTGGTATGTTTAAAAGAAAAAATCCACGTGCCATCGGAATTAACCATCAGATTTTGGATCGAAATGTAGTAGTGTGAGGGTAGCTAAGCCCTCATGTCTTCACCACTGCCTTAAGTGTAGTGGTTGAGCTCTCTCTTCTTGGTCGCTTCAGGTACTGTTTCCTTTGACTCTCTTGTCCTGATATAGCAACTTTTCCTGTAGCTATGGGGCCCTACTCCAACAATCCCCTAACACTTACTTGTGGCTCACCCCTGAGCCACTAACAGCTAGATTCTCTTGTTGTAGCTTCTCCTTGGCTTCCTGCGAAGTCCTTGCAAATATTTCTATGAGTCCTGCGACTTCTTTGTCCATAGCTTCTACACAGTCTTGTGCCGCTTCGAGCATAGCTTGACTAATGATGGAGTCTTCTATGTCATAAATTTCATTTTTGCTTGTAGTGAACTCCTTGACCTTCTGCTCAACCGCATCGACCAGCTTTGCGATTTGTTTCTCATATGGTTGAAGCAAGCTATTGAATTGTATCTCTTTTTCTCTTAACCGTTGCGCTTCTTGTTGAAAATGGTTCATCTCTGTCGTCTTCTTCATCTTTGCAAGAGCTCCTAAGCTCTTGACTTCTTCCTTCATTGCTACTATGGCCTTCTCTATGTTCTAGATGCTCTACTGCAATTCCAGTCTATCTGGGAGCTCATCTAGCTCCGACCATGTCTTTGTCACATCAGCTAGTAATGACTCTGCATCATTTATGCAACACTTCATCTGTGTTGAAGTGAGTCTAAAGGCCTCTGCCCTTACTTCCTTGTCTTCCTGAGGTGTTCCTGGTGCTCGAGCCTCAAGCTCAGCAATCTGCGCTTTGTGGTCTTCCTCCATCTTGACCACTGTCTCTTCCAGAGCCTTTTCTCTATCTGCAATTCTTCTTACCTTCTGTGGTAGAGGCAAGGCAAACTCTATGTTACACTGGGGTAACTCCAGTGCAATGTTCTATAGGACCTAACTTAGATCCCATTCTCTGTATTCATATACTCTTAGCTCTTCCGCCTTTGTCTGAAATCCTGCAGTGAGTTCTGCATTCTGTTGTCTCAGCTGAGTGTTCTATTTATAGGTCACAAGATCTCTATCCCTAAGCTCTGTGGCTATTTGCTGCTAGATCATCTGGAGTTGATCAATAGGGAATTGTGCCAGATTAACCTCGATAGGGTGTCTAACCCATATCTGTGCATCCATCATTGAAGCATGGAATCAGATGCTCCCTAGCGGTATCAGCACTGTATTGATGCGGTCCTTTACAAAGACTTCCTCGTGGGAAATCGATTGAGTTGAGATTTTTCTTTTGCTGTCACCTTGACTGGTGGAATCTGCATCACGGCAGTCTTCTCAGTTAGTGCCTTCAACTCCAGAAGCTGCTTATCTACTGTGCTCTGCAGCTTGTCCTGCAATGTCTACATCGCCTGAAATGAGTGCTGCAGCGCCTCCTACAATCTCGTTGCGATGAGTTCATAGTCATCCTCTTTTAGTGCGGTCTCTGTAGTTGGCTTTGAGGATTTGACTTTTTTCTTCTTTGGTGCCTCTGGGGGCACCTCTTCTGCATCTTTCCTCTTTTGTGCCACTGGTGGCACTTCTACTGGGTCTTTCCTCTTGACACCCGCCTGACCTTTTCCTTTGTCTAATGGGCCTAGTGGTGCGGTATATGTTGTTACATTTCCTGCTGTGGCATCTTCTAATGCCTTCTTCCATTCTTCATCAAAGTATTTGATGACATTTTCAACATCCTACGCTGTCATTCTGAACGAACCAACAGCCAAGTTATCCGTTCTAAACCCTTTTGGCCTCAGATAGATTGTATGGCTGTCTACCATGAAATCAAGCCGATTATCATACATGTCCACAATCTCTGTGCTAATCCGCGGTGTATCCTGGATGAATCTCTTCAACAGGTTATAGTATTCATAGAATACTATCATATTGATCTTTTTCTTGGTTGGGCTATTTCTCTCCCATAAGTTTGCATAGCGCGTGCCTCTGCACTCACCGCTTCGTAGCTGTAGAAACTAGGTATGGGGTGGCTCTTTCCACCTGACGAATGCGCATAATATAAGCAGTCACGAGAAATGGAAGGGGTGGTTCGGCTCATCCTGTGCTGTCGAACAATCTTGAAGAAAAATATTTAATAAAAATAAACACCAATTAAATTGTTCACCTTCTACAACTTTTATGGCAAGGTGAATTACTGATCCTGTGACTTCTTTCGGGCGAACTTTAGTTAACAGTCTACCTGCGAGCAAGCTGGCTGTGAATCTAAGTGTATCATCTGCTAGTGCTGTGAGGTCATAATCCCAACCTCCTCTCTGTAGCTTAAACTTGTTAACTAGGGTTGATGGTAGCTTGGAATCCTTGCTCTTCCCTGATATATGCGTCTGAGGGTCCTTACCAATCTTGGACAGCCCAGTGATACAGTGTATCAGATCGACGTTCAAGTCAACCCGGTTACCCAACCAGAGGTAACCTCCATGTACACAGGAAAGTAGCACGCGCACCACGGCATTAACCTCTGCACCTCATCCAAAATGTGGTATTCTCAACAAATTGAGCAAGCCTGGCCGCTCAAGAATCTGGACATGTTCCATAGGAACAAAATCATCTGCATCAGTCCTCGAGTTCCTCTGAACCATAAGATACTAATCCGGCCGAAACTGAGGATATTTCTTACTATCTCCAAGGTTATAGTGTGTAAATTTGAGAACAGGGACATATCATAACAGGTCTCCATCTTTCTTTACACAAGAGTCAATCGGCGGTAGCGGAATAGGAAAATTAGCACCCTTGGGAATGGTTACCTCTGGTGCGTTCTCGACTCGCGGCACAATGTATACTGTTTCCATATGAAATTATTCTTCCTGCTCTGGGATGGACTCTTCTACTATCTGAGCTTGACTCCTCATCCTTGGCATCTGTCTGACCTGTGGTGCACCAAATTTCACAACCCTGGGTGGCGTCGTCATAGCAGACCTGAGGCCACCATGCTGGAATCTTCGCACAACATCTTCTAAAGGTTCCTTCTTGTACATACACCACCTGGTGCAATACTCTGGACTGGCAATGGCTGTGAAATTGGGGAAACTAGCACTCTGTAACTGAAGTATCTCTGCTCAGGAAAAACTCTTACAAATTGCTCTATAACTCTCAGAAATCACAAAAGTAACCCTTCTGTGTGAATGATCTATGTATTTATAACGAAGGCGATAATCTCTGAAGCAACGGTCACTTAGGTTGGACCCATCGGCGGCATTTATTGCATGGACAAGACAACACCCATCATTTCAATCCTCATTAATTGCTGAAAATTTGATCAAATTTCCTTCGAAAATTGTGCACAGGCACCGGTCTCGACCAAGATTTACCAAATCTGGGAAAATCACTGTACTGTTTCCAAATCTAGGGCAATGGATAGCTGTTGTATCTGGATTAAATGCTTGGCAGAAGGCGAAGTGACTGGACCTCTGTCCCTTTCCAAAATCATCTACATGGCATGGGGAACATCACATTGCTGCGATGTCACACCGCATCGTCCTGAACCAAAATTTTCATGCCAAGTTGTTGAAACTCCACAACGTTCAAAACTTGCGCAAAATAAACTTTCCTACTGCGATTCCTCATACTTAATTTTTTTTTTTTTTAGTAGACTAGTTATAGGTGTGATGTCTCCTTTCAAATACACTAGACATCTGCACTGTTAGTTCTCTAAGTTAGGGTTTAGAGGTGGAGTGGCTATCACTATAAAGTTTAAGCCTACTGCCATTAACCAAAGTAGGAACAAGCTCCCCATTCAGTTTACTGAGCTGAACGGCACCTCCTTCTGTAACTTGCTGAATCTGATATGGCCCCAACCAATGTGTCTTGAAATTCTCTGGAAACTTAACAAACTTTCTGTCATAAAGGAGTACTAGATCTCCTATTTGAAAAATATTGCTCTTGATGTGCCTGTCATGCCAATCTTTTTCTCGTGCCTTCTGCACTTTTTGATGAAATCCTGTGATGAATCTGTCTTCTTCTAAGGTAATCAGCTACACTAATCTTTCATTCATCGTATCTGCATCAGCCATCTCAGTAATTTGAGCAATTCTTAAACTGGGAATAATATATTCCATAGGCATAACAGCCTCTTGTCCATACACCAAGTTGAATGGTGTGTGTCCTGTAAGTTTCTTGCATGTAGTTCTATAAGCCCATAATACAGCATTAACCCTGAGGTGCCAATCATTTCTTTGGCTGTTACAGATCTTAGTAAGAGCATTTTCTAGAATCTTGTTAAAAGACTCCACTGTACCATTAGCTTGTGGGTGGTAGGGAGTGCTCTTATGGTGCTGTATCTGAAATTCCTCCGTCAAGGCCTCAATAGTGCGATTCAGAAAATGTGTGCCTTGATCACTCATCAAAATTGCTGGACATCCAAATCTACTAATGATGTTTTAAAAAATGAACTGTGCAGCTGTAGCAGCATCACAATTCCTTAATGCTTTGGCCTCTTCCCATCTGGTGAGGTATTCTGTTCCTGTGATGATGTATCTCACACCAGATCGTTTTCCTGGTGGGTAGATAGGACCCACAAAATCTATAGCCCACTTGTCAAATGCCCACAGCGTAATCTGTGGTCACAGCGGCATTTCATCTCTCTGTGAAGGTTTTCCTACCCTCTGGCAGATATCGCAGCATCTACAAAACTCCTTAGTGTCATTGTGCAAAGTAGGCCAACATAATCCTGCAGCTAGAATTTTCTGCGCAGTCGGCTTTCCTGCAAAATGACCTCCTGCGGTACCTGAATGTGCTTCTCTGATAATGGCCTCTTTCTCGTGTGGCATTACGCATCTGCATAGGACTTCATCTGGACCTAACTTGTATAATTGTCCTGCGATCAAAGTGAAATCTGCTGCTTTCACAACTAATTGTTTCTTTTGTTGCTTAGTAAACTCAACTAGTGCCCACCCTGTAGTGAGAAAGTGGATAATATCTTCATAATACTTATCTATGATCTGGATAGAAAACAATTGCGCATCTGGAAAATTATCCTCTAAATTACTTGGTTCTTCTCCTGAGTCTATTCGCAATAGATGATCAGGTCCGACATTTAATTTTCCTGGTTTTACAATAATTTCAAAATCATACTCCTGAAATAAGAGTAACCATCTGCAGATCCTTCCCCCTAACACTGTTTTATTGACCAAATACTTTAAAGCGGAATGGTCAGTGAACATCTTGAATGGAGCACCCAACAGGTAGTGCCCGAACTTCTATAGAGCATACACCATAGCTAATCCTTCTCTTTCTGTAGTGGTGTAGTTCTTTTCTGCAGTAGATAACTTTCTGTTGGAGTACGCAATAGGGTGATCGATACCCCCTTCTTCTGGTTGTGTTAAGACAATCCCCAATGTGATTCCAGATGCATCCACATGTACATGAAATGGCTTGTTCCAATCTGGGAATACTAAGATAGGTGTTGTAACCATCTTCTCTTTAAGAGTGTCTAAACTTTGCTGGCATTCCTCATTCCATAGGAATTTCATGTCTTTCTTTAATAGATTTTCCATAGGTCCTGTGATCTTTGCATAGCCTTTGATGAATTTTCTATAGTAGCCGGTATGACCAAGCACTGTCCTCAATTGCTTGACTGAGTTGGGTGCTGGAAGATTTACAATGATGGCAATCTTTGCAGGATCTACCATCAAGCCTTGTCTACAAACAATATGACCCAACAAAATACCAAATGGCACACAGAATATACATTTCTTCAAGTTAAGAGAAATCTGATATTGCCTACATTTCTCTAACATGAGCCTTAGATATCCTATATGCTTTTCGATTAATCCAAATACAGTCCAATCATCAAAATAGACTTCAAAGAATTTATGGATGTATTCCTTAAATACAGCAACTACTACTCTAGAAAAAATAGCTGGTGCATTTTTAAGACCAAAGGGCATTACTATATATTGGAATGAGCCCCATTCTGTCACAAAGGTGGTCTTATGTCGATCCTCTGGATGGATTCTTATCTGGTGATAGCCTGAAAAGCCATCCGTGAAGGAGTAGATCTCCTGTCCTCCCACATTGTCTAAAACTTCATCAGTAAAAGGTGTCGGAAATGGGTCATGAAGTGATGCGTCGTTGAGTTTGCACAAATCGACACAAATCCTGATTTTTCCTTTAGTTTTATTTTCCTACACAACCATGGGACTAACCCATTCGCTCTCTTCTACTGGCTCGATGATGCCTGCTGCTAGCATCTTATCAATCTCATCCTTAACTTTTTCTTTATAGCGAGGATTCAATTTGTATGGACGCTGCTTAACCGGCCTAGCATCCTCTTTCAAAGGTATCCGCATGACTCCTAAATCTCCTACTATTCCCTTCATCTCTATGAACTTAGTGGGAAATAAGTCCTGATAGTCATGTAACAGATCTGCGATGTGTCCTACTGTTTCATCATCCCAATAGTCTCCAATAGAGGCAAACTTTGGTTCTGTTTTTGTGCCAATATTGATCTTTTTAATCTTGATAGGTTCTGTGACAGCTGGAAACTCTAGCTTTAGTCCATCAACTTCACGAGTCCCTTCAAACTCTAGAATGTTGATACTACGAGGATTCTCATCCTCATCACCTCGCTCTTCTGTAAAGTTGTAACACTCTAGCGCATGTTCTAAGTGGATGGCCCAATCAGGCTGAGCATACACTGGTAGGGTACATTCATCAAATATCTTAGTATTTATAATATCTAGAGCCTTATCAATGCTTGGATACTTAGATTCAAAAGTGAAAGTGAGTAGAAAGCTGTCTATCATAACTGGCCATGTAATAGTTCCTCTGCGCAACTTTGTCTCAGTGTACCAGTTCCTTGGGACTGTGTCTAAAGTGTGAATGAATAGGTGAACCCATTCATCCTCTGGAATGTCCAACCAACTCTGTTCACAAATATTAATATGTGACCTGGGGTCACTTTCTCCTGTATATTTCTGTTGTAAAGGCTCCTTGTCATTAGAGAATCTGATCGCCATCAATCTCTTAAAATCATCCCATGATGCGATATTTTCTTTATGTGCATGCCACCATCTTGCAGGTGTGGCTTTGACTGCAAGGTCAATAGCTGCCATCCTCTTCTCATGAGGAATTTCCTGCTCAAACTGTTGTAAAAAGTCATTGACATCCGCTAAGCCATGAAACCACGGAATATCCTTAACCTCTACGCCAATCCATCGCAATGACTTAGTCATAAATGCACATCTACGAGCTGAGACTTCGTAAAGTATATTCTCCCAATTTTCTAAGCCAACATCTGATTCTGATGCACATGAGCTCTCGCATCGCCAACTAATATTTCCTTCTGCGGTGGGGTTGATATAATCACTCTGGTTAGTAGTCATCTGATAGAGGCTTTCCATATTACGCACCTCTTCCTCTGCTCTGATAGGTTCAATATAACGAGGACCCTGGAAAGGATCCAACGTTGTGATGACTCAAATCTGATTATCCTCAAAGGTCATTTGTCTTTTCTTTAAATCAATAATAGCCATGTTATCAATTGCCCAATCAATACCTAGTAAAGCTGGATACGGTCTGCTATCGCCAATGATTTCTATTACTTCAAAGTCTGTAAAGCTGTGAACTCCATCAATATCAACTAATACTTGCGGTAATCGACCCAGTGGCGATACCCTATACTGATTGGCTAGTCGCAAATGGATAGGTGATCTGGATAACTTAGGGCTACCCATCTGTTCCCATGTCTTCTTAGTCAGAACATTTACCTCCAATCCTAAATTTAGGATTACCTCATCCATTTCAAATTCTCCAATTTGTGCTGTGAGTCTCATTTCTCTTCCTGTTCTTGTATGGCCCACAATATTATGAATAGCACGCTACGTATTGCTCATGGAAGAAGGCTGTTGATACTGGTCTATGATGCGCTGAAGCTCTCTGATAGCTTTCTCATTTCTCTCAAGTTTCAAGTAGCTCTGCAGGAAGGATTGGACACTTCCTGTTAACTCATCCTCTTCGCACCTTCCAGATGTGGTAGCCTACGGTATCTGCATAGGAATAACATCACAATGTTGCTATTGCGGTACGCCTCTACAAGGCAATATCTGTGATCCTGATGGTGTAGGTTCAGTAAAGAAAGTTTTATCTTGCTGAAACGTTTCTTTGTTCTTCTGCAGGTCAAGTGGTGTTGATTTATCAGTGGCTTTACACACCCACTCCGAACTTGTATTCTTTTCAGCATCCTGCGATGTCCTGCTAGTAGAAGCACCGCTATGAGCCACAATATTGACTCTTGGTTATGGTTCTTTCTGCTCAACAGAAATAAGCTGAATATTCTGGTTTACTACTGGCTTCAGGTCCCTAATCTTGGCTATCAAGATAGGACATTCTTCTATAGTATGATGATAGGACTTGCAATATTTACATGTCATAGTAGGGTTCTGACAATCCCTAGCATAATGTCCTATGGATCCATAGTTGTAACAAATAATCGATCCACGGCCATGGCCAAAGCCTCCACCATGGCCTCATCCTCTGAATCCTCCACCACGGCCATCATGAGCCGGTTCATGCTATAGTCCTGCTGCTGGACCTGATGTCTCTGACTGGACTCTGTAGAAGTCGTGTTTTCTCTCTATCATGAGATCATAAGCTCTACAATTATTTTCATCATGTCCTACTGACTTACAGAAGTTACAGTATAAGTTATTAGGAGTTTGTACATACTTCTGAAGTAAAGGGCATTCCTGTGGTCTATGTCCTCTTGTTCTACAGATTTCACACCATGGCCCTTGATTCTATACTAAGGGGTTAAGAGCCCCACTTTCTAGATACTCAACAAATACTGGACAGTTATCTTTAGTATGGCCATGCCCTTTACACTTTGTACACCATAATTCTTGTGCAACCTCTTTTCCTTTCTTAATCTCGTGTAGCTGTAAAGTGAGATTGGCTAACTGATTCTGTAAGTTTGTCATACCTGTACTAGTCTCAGCTAGAGGTGAAGCCTCTAGTTTCATTGCCATCTCCAATTCTTCATCCTGTGTACAGATTTTCTGCTGCATTAGTGGAAGTCTGATGTGAGGGAGCAGTGCTGCGATGAACCATTCCTTATGCTGCTCCGGCGCTAACTCAAAGCTAACTTGGTCTATAAGAGCTTTAAATTTCTGATTGAAATCCCATACTAACTCTGTGGGTACCTGTTTGATGTCTTTAAGTTCTGTAATACATTGTGACTCAGAATTGGGTTTCTTAAATTCCTTAATCATGGCGGTCCTAACCTGTACGAGCGTTCTGGGTTGTGCTGATGTATACTTCATATACCATGTTAAATCTCTTTCTCTAAGTGTAGTGGCCAATTGGATAAGTTTAGTATTATCATCTTGGATCTATTTAATGGTCCATACACCTTCACATAGGAACCAATGTTGTTCTGGGTCTTTTGCCCCTGTACCCTTAAAGGTAGGTAATTTCATATCATCCCCCATTCTGTTTCTACATGGTGGATTCTAATTTGCTGTGTTACTACCACTTGGCAGTGTAAATGTAGGTGGTGTAGAGGTAGTATGTACTATGTGTGAACTACTAGATGGAGTTCCTACGGGATTATTTTGAGTCCCGGTTGCTTTCTATGGGGTATAAGGGTGGTAAGGGATACCCCCTACTATTATTTCTCTATTATTTTGACTATGTTCTCTAGTACTGTCTGAACTATCTTCAAAGAAGGAAGATCTGAAATCTACTTTATATTTCTTACCACTACATGTACATCCAATTTCTTCGAAATCACTCTCAAACTCTTGTGACATTACACTTACTTAATTTATTCATATGAGAATATATCCAATACTCCTTTTTCATGTAATAACATCTTAAGGGACAAATTTAAAGAGTTCAAGTACTTACCGCGATATCCTTTGAAGAAGTACCTCTCTGCTTCGCTGAAACTCTTTCTTTGATCAACTGCAAACTCTGTAATGAAACCTTCCAGCAAACTCGCAAGCCAGAAGTCTACTACCTGCGAAATGGGATTATCAACGCTCTTCACAGTGTGAATCAGCTCCAGTGTCCAGACAATGTTCCTTTTCTTTTTGAATATGTGCTTATCATTCAACTTTGATAGCCAATTGTACAACTCATTTGCATAGGTCGCAAAAAATATCTCATGCAGGTCTCTGAAGATATATTTTTGTAACCAATCCTTTGTACTCAGTCTATGACTCTTGTTTTCTTTTTCAGCGAATTCTCTTTCCTTAGACTCAACCCAGTGGTTAAGTTCTTCTTTAGTAGGATGCCAACAAAACATTAGCTCTTTAATTTGTTCAAAACTGGAAACAGAACCATTTGTTGGCTTACTAATGGGCAGACCCAGTTTTACTGTAATGTACCAACAAAAACCCTAGCTCACTGGCCCTTTCGGCGATAGACCGCAGAACGGCCTGAAGTCTCACCCAAAGTGATCCTAGATGGGGTGGCTGAAGACTCAGGTGTCCTCAACCAGGTTCTGTAGCATCCTAGGTTTCTCTTGATTCTGGTTAACCAGTGGGATCTCTCTATGAGATGTTGTTTCTCCCTTCCCAGCTGACTCTGCTATGGAACTGACTCTTATCGCATCGCAGCTTCTAGGACGATGCGCAAACTTTCTCTTCTACTAACTCTTTACCTGCGATATCCCACATCGCGGCTCCTTCGATAGTGCAATATCGCCTTTCTGTGTTGCGATAGCTTCTATAGTAAGACACAATAGGACTCTCCAACTCTCAAGGTCCAACAGCCTTCTTTCTACTTATAATAGCTCAGTTAACCTTCACAATGGTGTTAAACAGCTTCACTTAAGCTTCTTCAGTCTATTCTGCTTAATAACTATTGCGCTCACTTGCTGAACTAAATATACAGGGATCACTTAACACAGTAACTGTCACTACCATGAATCAAGCACTGATAAACTCATATACAGACTACTTGATAGAGTCAACTTGCGGTTGACCTTCTATATTACTGTAAACTAAAGGATAGCATACATACATTCATTAACTGTTAAGCAAAGCTCATGTAACAGGTAACGGATAGCAAATAATTAAACACAATCACATGAAATAGTCGCACAACACACGGATTTTATGTGGTTCACTTCTAGGGGGGAAAGATACGTCCACGGGAACTAGTTTTTATATTATATCTTGAGAGAGTAAACATAGTTCCGCTGCAACCTATTATGCAGCTTGAGATCTTCTAGGAAACTCCGCGCACACAGCCGGGATCCCTTCTCTTAGATCTCTTCTCTTCCTATATTGCTTTCTTCTTACAATATTTCCTCTCTCTCTCTCTCTAAATCCCTGCAGATTGTTACATTCATGCTCAAGGAGCCAGCTACTGGTTGTATTAAGATAGTACAGACTTAACAACAGAACCAGAGCTTGACTCAAAGAACAGCTAACTGGCCAACTAGCTAATTGTCTATCTGAATGTTTGGCTAGATAACCTTTCACAATACAAAATACATGCTTAAATAGGTGTCCCGAAGGTCTCGCCATGATACAACACTGTGGGCCTTTCCCAACAGTAACCCAAAACCCTAACTGTGACAGTCGGCCTATCTGTACTTTGAACTGTCGCTTCCTGTCACACCACAGCTTTCTGTAGTCTTCCATGATTTTGGTGCTGACCGCGGGTATGGGTGCCGCTTCCTTAGTCGTTCCCCTTCTGTCCTTTGTCTTCAATACCTTGACCCATTGCTCCTTTTCCTTTATGAGGGTAGCTGATCCCTCCTCTCTTCGCTGCTGCCTTAAGTGCAATGGTTGAGCTCTCTCTTCTCAGCCGCTTCAGGTATTGTTTCCTTTGACTCTCTTGTCTCGATATGGCAGCTTTTCATGTAGCTGTAGGGCCCTGCTCCAACATGAGGCTGCTAATGAAAGGTGCAAAAAATATCCATACCCACCTTTGTTAAGTTCATTGATGCAGGACTATGTGGAGGAGGTTTAGATTGATTGTTGTCCTCTCTCCTTTTATAGTAAGGTTTATAATATTTCTGAGCTTCTTTTTCCTTTTCCAAATCTATTATTCTGTTGGATAGCTTCTGCATCATCTTCACAATCCCTTCAATGTCATGTGACTACTCCTCATTAGGCTTATTAAATAATAATGCTTTCTTACCAAAAACAATTTCTCCCAACTACTCAGGATAATCTTCTATGCTCTCTCTTTCAGCTTCTACTCTCTCAGCTTCTTCATAAGTTTCTGATAACGTAGGTTTGACTTTCATCTTGGAAAACATGGCCAAATCAGACCATAAAGCTGAATTATAGTATTCGATCAGAACCTTATCAGATGGTTTATCAGTTGTAGAAAAATTCTTAAGATAAGCAGCAAACCTTTGGGTGAAACTATGCACTTTTTCTTTTCTTTCTTTCTTTAAAGCGCACAACCCTTTCATTAGAGCTGCATGAGTTTTTTGGGATGCATATTTACTTCTGAATATTCTTTCAAATGTGTCCCGGTCTGTGATCGAGTTTGCAGGCAGATCAAAATACCATGAAGCTGCTGCTCCTTTCAGGGTATGTGGAAATAATCTGTAGACTACATATTCATGTTCTCCAGCCCTTAGTCCTTCTATAGCCAAGTAAAATCTTTGTAAATGATCATCTACTAAAATATTTTCACTGGGATCAAACTTAGCCAGCATTTTCTCAAAATCCTGAGGTAAGTCATGCAAAGGGGGTGCCAGGTTTAAAGGTGACCTAGCCCTCCAACAGGTGGTGTATTCAGTGGGCTGGGTGGCTGATTTGCGTTTATGGCCACCATGAGTCTGGGTGGAGAGTGAGGTGGTGAATGAACAGAGGTTTGAACAGGTAAACAGTAAGGTGTATCTCGGCCCAACTGATTCAGGGGTTGAACAACTTCTTGTAAGGATTTTTCTATAAGTTCTTCAAAATCTCCAACCAACACTACGTCTTCCAATATAGGGCAGTCTTTCTTCCGATATTCTCTTCTGGGTAAGACAGAAATAATTGGTAATCCTCCAATATTCTTCACATATTCCCTAGTATTTCTTCTAAGATCATTAACTACTTCATTATTGACAGAATATAGATGCTCTTTACCCTTCTCTTCAGGGATTGGATTAGGAAACAAACTACTTTCAGAACTGTCATCGGTGGAATAATTTCGAGGAAATGGGTTTCCTCGGCCATCCATGCACTGGAGGCCCTCCTTCTAGCACCAAAAACTATTGAGGTTTGGAAAATCGTAGGCAACAACAGCAAGGGATTCTCCCCAGTAAATGTTCCCAACTAACCCATTACTGTTTGGTATGGGGAATCCATCCGGTTTATGGTCCAGCTACCGTAGGTCAAGTAACAAAAATAAAAAGGTTTTACCGGTTGTGGCCTGGTCTACCGTGTATTTTTTTTAGTTTTTTATATTTAAGTATGAGATGCAAGTGCCTATCTAATAATGCAGATTGATAGAGAATACGTGTAGCGATCACAATGTGATGTGCAGGTTCTTACCTCTTGTCTTAACTCTCTCACATCTAAATCACACACAGCAAGAAAACTAAAACTAAATATCTAACCTATCCCTAGGGAGCAAGATTATCATTCATTAATGAGTAATGTATTTTGCACATGCCTTAAGAAAAATCACAAATAGTTGTTACTTATTTCAAAACAAAAGAACATTTAAAGATATATGAACAATTAGATAGCTAATTGTTTATGAACAACATTCATTACTCACAGTGGAAATTTCATAGAATAAACTAGAGCGCATTCATAACAAGAACATAGGTTCAAAGAGTTAGAACAATCTCACAGTTAATGGGTAACAGCTGAAAATGAAATAGTTCACATTCAGCAAATCCATAGCACAACATTTGAAACCTTCCAAAAATCTTTCTCCAATAGGGAACTTGTAATTCTTATTGCAAAAGGAAATAGTTCTTCTTACAACATGTTCTCACAAATTTCAATGGGAAAAAGTCTCTCACTCTATCTAACTCTCCTATATTTATACTACAAGAAAAACCTTTGGGTTGCCCCTCGGGTGACCTTTGGGCTCCCCCAGTCGTTCAGTCCCATAGTTTTGTCTTTTAGTGGGTGCTCATGATTTACACAAGACGTTACATTTCATTAAAATTTAATAGCACTTTTATAACAAGAGACCAGCTTGATCAGTGATCAACTTTTCCCAAGCATGGGCCTCTGCTGCTATCGAATCCGTTGGTCCTTTTAGACCTTGTTTATCTTAGACCTTTACTTTATCCTTCCTTTTTCTATCTCACTTATTTATGCTTCATCCTCTTCTTTCCTTGCTGCCTCACTTCTGCTTCGACTTTTAGATATATCTTGCTTGCAGTAGTCACCTTGTCATGAACATAGCATATTTTAGACCATATCGCGTTTAACAAAGTAACACAAACTGTACTAATACATGCATTCCGTAAAACGAACTATAAAAAATATTAATGCATGAAAAATAAAAACAATAAGGCAAAGAAAATCCTGCAAGCTGGGTCCGAAAAACCTCTAAGCCCGCTGTCCCACTAAAACCACAATCCCGATAGAACGGACTCTTCATCTCAAAAAAAACTTGACTCGACTAGCACTCATGGGAAAACTTCGCCATCCCATAAAATAGAGTAAAAACACAACAAAAATGGCAGGAAAACCCTACCGACAGTCAAAAGCCAAAATGCTAAGCATCGGGCAGAAATCCATTTAACAGCCGCAACGGAGGGTAGCATAAATACTACAAGTTTCATGACAAGAATAACGTCAGTGATCGGAGGCTCTGAGCGCTATGTGTCAGAATATTAGTCCTCAACCTTTCCATAATGTCGGTACTCCCAAATGCTAAAAACCCTCGATTGTTAAGCGTGGGAGATTGGAACCACTAAAGCATCAACCGGATAGTTCCCTACACAACCGCAACAGCGGGAGACAAACTAACTAAAAGTTCCACAGTCAACATAAAAACATTGACAGTCAAAATCTTTGGGAACTTTGTATCGGAGACCACAGGCTCAATGCTACTGTCATATCGGCAACACAAAAGACTAGCCCCCCAATCAAGTCAAAAACCATTTGATAGCGAAAATAAAGCATCGCAAAGTAAAAAGTTAGTCAATAAAACCAAGGCATCGAGGAAAAAAATAGAACTTGCCATCGGAACATTCATTATTTATCTTCCACAATGGCAGCTCTATAGAAAACCACGGCCTCGATTCACTTTTCAACTGACCTTCGAAAAACCAAATCAAAATGTTAAGTTAAAAAAAAAAACCTTCGACCAGGAAGCAATAAAAATAGTTTGTTTCACCTCCGAAACAATGGTGGAAAAGAGAACTAAAGTTTCGATTCAAACATAAAATACTTTCGATAGAAATGAAGGAAATCATTCAGATCAAAGGACATCATTTTCAAATCAACTTTAAACTCCACAGTCCAAAGTATTGGCGAACAAAAGTAGTTTTCCAGAAAGCATGAAAATAGTTTGACCTTACTTCAACTTCAAACAATCCAAATTTGTAGTAGAGGAAAAAAAACAAAAACAGAGTTCACCAATCCAAACAATCCCAAGCAAAATGAAATTAAAAGGAGGGTCCAAAATTTAAAAAAATTGGGAGAAAGTTGCAGCTGCAACAAAGTGTTGTCTATTGAATTCCTACTATCCATGTGATGTTTGATGAGGTTGGAACCACTATCAAAACCCTAGGTCCTTCGCAGATGGACTCAAACCCTAGAAATTCAATTATCCTCTAGGTTTTGTCTTTCAAAAACCCCAACCTTTCAAGTATATTCTTGGTTTTTCCTTTCACAAACCATAGCACCTTCCTTCCTTGCATAAAGAAAAGTATAAAGACTCCAGGAAAGGTTTTATTCAAGTTACAATTCATACAATCAACTCTCACATGATTCTACATGAATACTAGAACTAAAGACACTCTCCTAAGGGCTCAAGTCCCAACATATTACAGATGTGAAATTTACTTATTAACAACAGAATTGTTACAGCCACAAATCTTCCCTCTTATCTTCTATAAACTTGTCAATTTATTCAACAAAATTAGCTAATTGTTTATGATAAACCAGCATACCAAACAACCCTATAAACTCCTCATTCACCATGAGAATATACTTTGAAAACCAGCTCTTCAAGTACATAGTCTGGACAAGAATGTACACTTGACATATGCATAAAAATGAAGTTACAAGTACATACCAACAACTTATCACAAGTTGGTACAAAATAGTCCTTCAAGATTATCCATAATCTAAGAGTCTCCAATGCATCCAAAACCTAGCTAGGGTGTCTACCATCAATAGAAAACACTAATGAGCAATACAAAGGCCTAGAAATGTATCCCACCAAGCTATCTAGCCACACCAAAATCCTTAAAACAAGTTAGCACCAACACCAACAATTCCATTCTTGATATTTCACCAAGCTTGCATCACACAAACTCTCCAAGAAAAGTTCTCCAAGACTCCTCTAGGGTTTCTTTGCCACAAACCCTAGGTCCTTCTCACATGGACTCAAACCCTAGCACTTCAAGTATCCTCTACGTTTTATCTTTCACAAACCCCAACCCTTCAAGTATCTTCTAGGTTTTGTCTTTCACAAAACCTAGCACCTTCCTTCCTTGCATAAAGACACGTATAAAGATTCAAGGAAAATTTTTCTTCAAGATACAATTGGTCCAATCAACTCTCTCTTGATTCTACATGAATAATACAAATAAACACTCTCTCCTCCCTTCATATAAAATAGGTGAGGGAGGACAACAATAGTAAAGTGGAATAAATCCACAAGCAACCTAATCTACTGTCAAGATATGGTCTCCTCTTGAAGTGCTCTCTATCCAAGGTGTACACATGTTGAGACAAGGATCCTCAAGGGGTGTGCTCTCTGTAGTCAAGAATATTGCACCTTCTGCAAACATAAGATGTTCCTCTGGTCTAAATGTTTCATATCTAGAACAAATGAGTGAATGAAAAAGGATGAATACCTTCCCTGAATGTTGTAAACACCTGGAATAATGCTTTGATGATGAACCCGTGTACCTGCAAACATGTCAAACAAACAAGAACATCAAAGCTACTAGAACATTATTCACACATCCATACTAGTGACTAAGAAATCTAGTGACATATACATGAGAGATCAATACAACAGATATGTCAGACAGAAATCAGCTTTGCATTAAAAAATGAATGAATAAGCTTACAACCATTGCCTTAGTGTTGACAAACTCCTCCACAAGACAAACACCTCATCCCCGATAGCTCCAGCTTGCTCTCTTGTGCTCTCAAATGGATGGGGCTAGATAGTCAATTCAATAACATAACAATACCATTCAGTTCTCTCCCTCAACTATGGATATGATCTTGCATTTATAAGGCTCAATGGATAGGGATAGTTGAGAGAATTGTGGGTGAGGTGGCCATATGATCCTACCAAGAGGGATCTCGACTCCAACCAACCCAAATTAATAGGGATAAGGGAGGACACGAGGCTCAAGTTTTAGAATCCTCGAGAATCTTATCTTTCTCCATTTTTACCAAGGGTACCACTTTTGTTCCCTTATAAAAGAGTGGTTTAGGTGAGAACCACTCCAAGAACACATCATATATGCAGTGGCACCGCTTTTCTATAATAAGACTCAGGCGGTGCTGAACAAGGTACCGCTCATCAACCAAAAGGAAAGCACAGTGCTAGGTTTTTTCATGTAGAATTGATATCGAGAGAAATTTTTCCAATCCAATTTTGGGATTTAGGGCAAACATAGGGTGTTAAGGATCTCATCACATGTTGGTGACAGGATTTGGGTATAACAGAATGGCCCCCAAAGCATGAGGCTTAGAGGGATACGATAAGCAAGAGATTTGAGAGAACAAGTTGTCACTTCCAGGTGAGAGTCATCTCGGTCGGAGAGTGTCGTAAAGTAGGCATCTGCAATACATCAATACTTTTGACTCGTATACAAATGTAACCAACTCATGGATGCAGACCAATACAAGGAAGATCCATGAGAGAAATAAACAACCATGGCTACTAGAATATAGTGTATAACCATGTGATAGAGGACCCAAACTTGGACATAGCTACCAGACATACAACGTAGATCTATGTCATACAGACACAAATTTGAGCATAGCCACAACCATACAAATGTGGATCCATGCTTGATATACAAAACTCCATCACAACCTGAGGAAAGCAAATGAGTGCTAAACAAGTACCTAGGGTCTTTGTATCATTTTCCACAAAGTACGATTCTATCCATGTGATTACAATGTTCTGAAGTCGAACCTGGTAGAAACCACTTGATTACCAGCCAATGATGTGAACCATTAACAACTGCGAGGGAAATCACCATTGATGTCAATGATTCCCAAGGTACCCTAGTACAATATACTAAGTGTGAATAGATGTCTTGATGTCGAACACCTAGTCTATTCTATTGATCAAAGGTCAATGATGTGAACCTATGTCGAGAGCAAGATAATCTTCCATTGAGGCATACAGATCTCAAGGTACTAAATTTGTTTCTAAGACTATTTCCTAGATGATGAGCTGATGTCGACAAGAATAGTCTCATCGAAGGAGGGCCATGATGAGTCCCACATTGATGACACGAAAGTCAAAACAAAGTTCTGGAATAATGTGAACAAGGTAACCATAAGATTGACTCAAAAGAACTGACACAGAGACTATTTTGACTGCAGAGATAAACTTTTTCAACTTCCCTTTGAACATCGGGTAGCACGACAAAAGACTTGGCAGCATGACTAGACCAGAAAAACACACAGTGTGATAGTGGACAATGCATTCTTTTGAAAGACTCAAAGGAGTGACATGACTCATGAAAGTGGATCATCACAGAAATCAACTGAATACCCAATTGACTAAAATGATATCCAGACAAGTGCCATGTTCAAAGGTAATGACAAACTGCCATTTATTTGCAAAATGATTTCCTTCCCATAATTTCCCCACCATGGTTGATGAGTGTGTCTTTTAATTTTTATGAGTTCAAAGAGGGTAACAAACACTCGTTGTAGCTCATCTGAAGACAAGTCCAAACTCATATGTTTTACGAACCTGAGATAGGAGGGGTTCATTCCCAAAAGAGGGTCTCTCAATGTTTAATTTAATAAGTCCAATGAAAGTTAGCTCGGTATCGTTCATGTTTAGAGATTCTGAATGACCACGGAAGAAGACTCCAGAGGGTCCTTTTTCATAAAATAGTTCATCTGAACCAAAAAAGTGATAACCTACTCTCAGATGAATGACTCTTCAAGTGCTTTAACGAGAATGAAGAAGACAAGATCACTCGATAATCTTTTTGTATTTAAGGAGCCCGAAAAGAGTTTAAAGAATACTCCACTAGGTCTCTTTTCACGATGAGGGATTTTACGAGTCTGAAAAGAATCAAAAAAGGACTCAGACCTTTTATGCTAAGTTTGGAGAGCATGACCAAAGTGTCGCAATAAATGCTCAAAGACTTTTTCCGTTTTATGGTAGTGCAAAAAAGTCAAAAACAAACTCCCAAAACTCTTACTGCTACCGCTCTTCATCCTGCAACGACTTAAAAACAACTGTTAAACTCTCCAATAAATGACATTAAAGGATCATGACTGATAGATTTTCAAAAACTATGACATGCCAAAACCTAGAATGCTTATAAAAGTCATGTAAATAGTAAAAAACCAAAACATTTTACAATTTACCCATAGTGGAGAGCCTTTGGAGCATTTTCTTGGCCAGATTTCCAGTTGCTGATTTCAGGAGCATCTACTGCCGGATTTCCACATCGTCAGTTCCAGGTAAAAGCTTAAACCTTGCTCTTTCATTTCATGATTTCATTTTTGAATTTTGGGGGTGTTTTGGGCCTATTGGGTGAGCCCTAAAACCATGAATGTGGGCACCGCTCTTATCTCTTGCGGGATAAGCAGTACCCCGCTAGAACTACGCCTAAGACACTTGACACAGGAAGTGCCACCGCCTGTCCTCAATGGGACATAGGTGGTGCCGGCCGTGGGTGAATAAAAATATGTGTACAAGGAAAAATAGCTCAAATTTGATTATTTGAATGATTGATGATGTTTCTAATTGGCCTTGTGATGGTTTTTGATAGGTTCCCATTGATAAAAAATGGTCATTTGGAAAGAGAGGAAACATGACAATGATGATGCATTTTCCAAACAAAACGTGGGTTGTATAGCCACGTTGAGAGACTGTGGTCTTCTAAAGTTTTTCCACACACCCAACATGGTATCACAAGAGTGCTTATTAGAGCATATACTCCGCATGTGGAATGTGGAGCAAAAGTATTTTGAGGTGGGTGCTCATGTATTGACAATTGAAGTAGAGGATATCTACTTCCTGATAGGTGTATCAAGACAGGGTGCTCCCATCTCTTTGATTGGTTCCCATGGAGGGAACATCACTACCTAAGAGTTGATAAACTACCATTGTATTCCTGGAACCAGGACATCGGGGAAGAAAATTCCCATAAAAGTAGTGGTGGATGGCCCACTACGGATAGTTTTGATTACCATGCAGAGAGTGGCAGGGAGCCAAGGGGTACATCAGGCATCTAGAGCACATATTCTCTATGCTATAGAGGCCATGGCGCCCACAATATTCAACTGGGCGGAGACTCTACTTCTGATCTTCAAATATCAACTGACCAAGTGTCAGCATGGGGAGCTGAAGGAGTTTGGTTTCAGTTCCATTCTAGTTATTTATTTTTCGATCGGGTTCCCTAGATGAGACCCCAGGTGGTTTTTATATAGTTGAGGGAGTGAGACCCTCGCATGCTGAGGTGGGTCTAGATCATGGCCTGCACAGGAGTGGGTAGAGATAAGGTGAGAGATCAGGAGTGGGTAGAGATAAGGTTGAGAGATCAGCTCCTCATGGTGGAGGACTATGCATATGCAAGCATTGAATTCAGTGGTGACCCTGACCTATCGCTTCCACCTGGTGGACAGTGGGGTGATATCGGTAAGAAACAAAAACCCTAAAATGGAAATTGTGTTTTTATGTTTTGATGTTTTATATTTTTATGTGTAGTAACAAGACTTGAATGTTTTCATGCGGATGTCGGAGCAGCACAACCTGGGGGAGCCTCCCCACTAGACAGGTGATCCGGAGCCTGTTTTGTACCATAGGGCGATGATGTGACAGGGGAGCTAGAGGAGAACCTCGAGAGGTTGACTCTAGACATCCTATATTCCTTGATCGATGACCTCCCATTGAGGTACCAGAGGCTCACTACAGGAGTACTGGGTCTTTTCAGCAGACTGCTACGTCGAGTAGCCCAGGAGGTCATGTGTTACCATGAGCATCATTAGATGATAGGCTACATGATGTATTCATTGAAAGCTAATAGATAGATTTAGGAATTTTGTATGATGATTTTTTACCTGAAAGCCTAAACGCTTTAGATGATGTCTCGTGACCTATTTTTTATAAAACATGTTTATATATATATATACAGACTTCTACTTTTGGTGTTTATGCATCTCAAATGGAAAATGTATTTACATAAGTTTATGTGTCTTTTATAGTTTATTTACAGTGAACCATGTTTGATTTTCATGTCATGAATGGGAAACATGCCAGTCTAGGATGTAGTTTTCCAATGAGTCGGCAACTGCATTATATTCCCTAGGGATATGCCTATAGGTAATAGTATCAAATGAACTCTCTAATAAACATACCCTACGGAAGAGACAGAGAAGCATGGGATTCCTAATGGTATAGTCATGGTTTAAATGACAAACCACTAGTTATGAGTCCATCAAAAATACCAAGTTACAAACATATTTGGAAGCAGCTTCAGTCAGAAGACCTATGACTGCTCGATACTCGGCAATATTTTTCGTTAGCGGGACCAATACAAACCGCTCCTAAACTGAGCAAATAGTAAGCTGGGGAATAGAGAACCCAAGAAGTTGAGGCAAGATTCAAAGTGTGGCGGAAAGCACCATCAGCGAAGCCATAGAAAGCCATCTGCTTTGCATGACCAAAACATGGTATAAATAGATATGGACACTAAATTCAAAACTATATTGAAAATACTTAAGCACACTGAAATTCAAGTAATATACATATATACAAGGTACTATACAAGAAAGATCTAGGCATAGTACCTCTTCAATTACAACCCATTCCGAGTTTGTCCTAAGGGGATTCCATCATAGTCCACAAGCTCATAGGCCCCTTTCTCTAAAACTTTGGAAACAACGAAAGGAACGTACCACATGGATTCGAACTTCCCTTTCCCTAGTTTGTCATATCTCTGATCATAGGTCAAAACTAGGTCACCTTCGTTAAAGGCACGAGGTTGGACAGACTTGTCATACTGCTTCTTGACATGTTTCTTATGTGTATCATTAGCTAAGGCAGCATCTCTTCTAGTTTCATCAAGGTTGTTCAAGTAGAGAAATCTCTCTTCCTCTGTGGAAGTGTCTGGGAGAAGTTCAACGGCATGTTTCAAGGATGGAATTTGACATTGAATCGGAAAGACAACTTCTAGTCCATAGACAAGCTAGAAGGGTGTAAAACGAGTAGTCATTTTTACTGAAGTCCTTTAAGCCCAAAGAGTGGAGAAAAGAATATGGTGCCAGTTGGATTTATGGTCTCCAACCATCCGACGAAGCATTGTTTTCAAAACTTTGTTAATGACCTCGACTTGACCATTATCTTATGGATAATAGGGCGTTGAGTTTTCATGACAAAAACCTAGCTTGGTACTTAATTCCTCCATCATTTGATTACAGAAATGTGATTTGTGATCAGTAACTATGAACTGTCGGACTCTGAATCTTGCTATCACATGATTGAACAGGAAGAGAGAAGCCATCTTACCGTCCTCTGTATATGTAGGCATGGCCTCAACCCATTTTTTAAAATAATCAATAGCTATGATGATGTAACCATGCCCTCCACCTGAGGTAGGCTTACAATGCATATAGTCGATCTCCCATTTGGATAAAGGGACACCAGTAATGACGGGGTGTAATGGATCAGGGTGGGTGCACTTTTTTGGATAGAAGTGTTGACAGGGTGCACATTTCTTAACAACCTCATGACAATCTTTAAAGACTAAAGGCCAGAAATATCCAGCGTGAAGGATTTTATGGGTTGTAGCCATCCCAGATAGATGATCGCCACATGCTCTAGAGTGGCAGCCATTCAAAACTTGTTCATCCTCCTTGTGGGTAAGGCATCGTTGGAGAATGGAATCGATACCACATCTATACAAAGTGTCAATCAAGATGAGGTAGTATTTTGTGTGGTGACAGATAAGGTGATGATCGTCACAGGATAGAGTGGGATGAAATCTTTGTGTCTGGAGATAAATGAGCAAATATCCATACCATGGGTCAGTAGTGCTTATCAAGAACAAGAATTCATCTGGGAATGAATGACTGGGCTTAGATTTCGTCAAAGCATAGGGAATATCACACATGAGCTCAGCAAAGACCAAGGATTTCTTTGATGTAGCTTTGGAAAATTCCAGATCAAACTCTTGTGGGATGACTATCCATCAGGAATACTTGCCCTCAAGCACCTAACGAGTCAAGATGTAATACATAGGGTTCTGAAATGCCAATACGGTGGTTGTGCGGAGCAAAATGTAGTGATGAAATTTCTGAACAGCAATGACCGTGGCCAATGTTAATTTCTCCACACGTGAGTATCGAATTTCAGAATCCATGAGATACTTACTAGCATAGTAGATCACGTGCTCTTGACCATCGGGATTCTCCTGCACCAAAACCATAGCGATGGTTGTAGTGGAGGCATCAATGTATAAGAGAAAATCCCTTGAATAATCTAGGGGGTCTATCACGGGTGAATGAGACAGAGCGTGTTTCAGATTATCAAAGGCTCGTTGGGCTTGGTCATCCCAAAAGAATGAAGTGTCCTTCTTAAGGAGAAGCATATAACCGTGTGTTTTCTCTGTAAAATTGCACATGAAATGGCAGAGGAAGTTTCCCTTCCCTTACAAACTTTGGAGTTCTAGAAGGTTGGTTGGGGCTGGTAGGGATAAAATAGCAGCAATTTTTAATGGATCTATCTAGATGCCATCCTTAGAAACCACAAAACCTAACAGGCGTCCCATCTCAACGCAAAATACACATTTATGAAGATTGAGC
Source organism: Pseudotsuga menziesii (assembly GCA_001517045.1). Classification (NCBI taxonomy): domain Eukaryota; kingdom Viridiplantae; phylum Streptophyta; class Pinopsida; order Pinales; family Pinaceae; genus Pseudotsuga; species Pseudotsuga menziesii. The sequence goes on from LPNX010977376.1 coordinate 76,132, forward strand.
CGTACATTATAATGATGACATCTCAGGAAATGTCTCTAAGATGACTAGGGTGGTCCTCCCATTGCTGTGAATGAGCTGGCAGGTCATCAAGGTATGGTACTACAATATGTTTTATATCGTGAAATGCATAGGACATAGCACGCTGGAAAGTGGCTCCAGCATTTTTCAGGTTGAATGGTAACTTCCTGTATGCAAAGGTTCCCCATGGGCAAATAAATGTTGTCTTGTGCTGATCGGTGGGTAAAATACCAATCTGATTATAACCCAAAAAGCCATCCATAAATGAGAAGATGACACTTCCGGCACAGTTGTCGATAATCTGGTTGATATGCAGAGTGGGAAATTTGTCTTTGGGACAAGCTTTGTTCAAATCTTTGAAATCGATGCAGAATCTAATGATGCCCTGCTTTTTATTGACATGGACAATGTTTGATACCCATTCCATCAGGGGTATGGGATAAATAAACCATGCTTTTAGAAGTTTTTCTATTTCAGCTTTGATAGCTGTGGCTTTCCGTGGATGGACTTGTCGTATTTTTTTCCTAACCGGCTTTGCAGTGGGATAGGTTTTTATTTCATGAACCACAATGGATGGGTATATCCCCGGCATTTCTTCGTAAGACCAGGAAAAAACATCTTGGAACTCTTTGAAAAGTGCTCGGTATGCTTTAGATTCTTCTGCTGAGCAGTTCCTCCCAACATGAACATGCTCAAGGGTTCCATACTTGGCTGATATATCAATGGGATTTGTTTGAGTAATATTGCATAGGTTTCCTTCAGAATCTGTATTTTGCAACAATATAGGAGTTTGAGGTGTTTTGACAATATTAGTAGTAAAAAGGGATGCAAAATAATGGTCTACTGAACTGTTATTGGGGAGGAATGAGGATCTATGATGATGATCCTCCCATGTGGTTTCATTCATACTCATAATTTCCATAATGGACTCATCAGAGGGAAAATTTTGGGAGAGATAATCCAGAGTAGGAAGAGCAGGTTCTAACCAACAGGGCAGGTGGTAACACTACTACATTTTGATCCAAAATCCGACGGTGCGTGGATTTCTCTTTTTAAACTTACCAAAAATCACAAGGATACATTTTTCTTTTGTAAATGTGGCCAAAACCATCGCTTAAGCGACGGATAGTCTAATACCCGTCAGTTAAGGGACGGATATTCTCATAGCCGTCAGTTAAGCGACGGTGCGTTTGTTGAATTGAAAAGATTAAAAAAATAAATCTTGACTAAAGTTTGCAATCCACAATAATATTGTGTTGGTTAAGTGACGGATATTTCGGTTCATTTCCTATAACAACCCGAAACCCATTTTAGCGGGGAGTTTCGTGTCTTTTATGATTTATAATATAAGGAGATGTGGTAAAAGAAGGAGACACATAAGGAAGCACATACTATTGCAGAGGTTTGAAGTGATGGTCGAAGCACATACTATTGCAGAGGTTTTCCTCTATTTCCAAAACATACCTCTATGATTCTGTGTTTCATTGCAGGAGCAACATAGTATTTCAGCGACTGAGCCAAGGTTCGAGGTGAAGGTAGGAGCATGAGCTGTAAGGTTCGACAGGGTTTGAGGTGAAGGCAAGAGAACATACTATTGCAAGGTTTTTCCTCTATTTCTAAACCATATTTCTCAGCAATGCCATGTTTTGATGCAGGATCAACATAGTATTTTAGGGCTTGATCCAAGGTTTGAAGCGAAGGAAAGATCGCGGGTTGTAAGGTTTGGAACACGGTTTAAGGAAAAGGATGGAGAACGTACTATTTCAAGGTTTGGGGCAGGGTTTGAGGTGAATGCAGGAGCATAATCTATAAGGTTAGATCCAGGGTTTGAGATGGGGATGGAAATATATAGAAGGTTAAGGCTATCACACAATGCCTCATGCTAATATCTCATTCTCTAATCGATGAATCATTGAACTTTTTTCCCATCAGAAGCATTGGTTTTATAAAACACAAATCAATGGAACAATGACACATCAAGTTTTCTGAGGATATGGATTGTGGTATTCACCGTGCAATTTTTTTATTACCAGAGCATGTTCCGATTTGGTTTAGAATCATTGGATTCTAAAGAATTTGGATTGTGGTATTCACCGTGCAATTTTTTTATTACCAGAGCATGTTCTGATTTGGTTTGGAATTATTGGATTCTAAAGAATTTGGCACCATGAGAAAGGGGGCATGGCCGCAGAGAAGACACATTACTCACAGGTACCTCTCATATACTTTATAATTATGTTTCTTCTTTGCAATATGTGCTATTTATAGTTTTTTCCCTATGGATCTCATTCTCAGGTTTCTTAGCATCATATTTTACTCTTTTATGATCTGTGAAAATCGCCTTCTCTTGCTTTAAATCCAATCTAATGTATGCACATTTTAGAAATTGAACCCTGAATGTCAATTTGGTTCGAATCTGCACACAGTTTGTTTTAGCTAGTCAAACTTTTGTAAAATTTGGCTTCGGTATTCACCAGCAAAGCACACTTTTAAAACCCTATGAATGGCTGTCAGGAGGGATTAGAACTAAACTAGACTTATTGCTTTGGTTTATTATAGAAAACGGAAAATTTCTCGGAACACCAGTTTTAAATTTCTCGAAAATCCTTTTTGTCACTATTTTTACAGTGGCTCTCCAGAAGAAATAAGAAGGCCCTATATGAAGCGCTTGAAAAACTGAAAGCAGGTAATGGAAATTTGAAACCACTAACATCCATCATGTTGCTTGTTGCAGTCTATCCTCCAAATAAATATATCTGAAAATAATTTGTTCTAGAGATTTTTGCTGTCACTATATAGACCTTCCTGCTAAATTGGACACATGAGTTGACAATATATATTTTATGTTTTTAATTGATCTGTTTTGATTGTATTGGTTCCTTGTTTTGGAATTTCTAGATTGATTTACGAACAATAATTTCATTCATCCACATTAATTTCTCTTTCCATCTCATTTTTTAATGTGTCCTCTGAGAAAATATTATTGAAAATTGTCTTTTTGGGTTGTAGAATTGATGCTTCTGGGTTTTATATCGCTTCTACTAACAGTTGGATAGAAGCCCATATCTATGATTTGTATCTCAAAAAAAATATCTTATTCAATGCTTCCATGTAAGAAGGAAAATGATAATGGCGATACAATAGTGGAAGCAGATAGTCAGGAAGGGGAGGAACGCAGCCAAAAACTTCTATTGGAATCTATGTCTTCTGAACAGGGGGTCTCATGGAGGCACGTCTTAGCTTCTGCTAAAGGTAGCGAACATTGTAGCTCCAAACATGTAAACGCCACACCCTACTCTTAGGCTGAATGCACATGGCCTCTTTATCCAAGTCCTATGATTATTTGATTAATTTACCTCATGCAATAAGGGCTACTTAGACCATCTTGGAATTAGCTTTTGATGCAAATTTAAAATATTTGCCTTATGTTGGACTTTACTTGATAATCTATGCTCCTCTGTAATCAGGGTAAGTATCCTCTTGTCTCCCAAACTGGCATGCACCAGCTCCACATCTTCATCTTCATGCTAGAAGTTCTCCATGTGGTATATAGTATCTTAACTGTTGGGCTAGCAAGAGCAAAGGTAAGTGGAAGGGGAGATCAATTATTTTCACCAATAAAGATCAGTGTATAGTTTGCCTTGGATTTTACTGTTTTGATCTCTGCATGCATTTATCCTCTGTTAATGCTGAGATCTACAAGTCCTTTTTATGCCTAGATGAGGAGTTGGAAAAAGTGGGAAAGCGAATCACAAACTTTGGATTATGAGTTTTCACATGGTGAGTTCTTTTGGTTCTTCTTCCTTAACTGGGTTGGTGTAGGAGCTTATTTAGTCCAGCCTCTGGATAAATTTGAAAACCAATAACTTAAGCCCAGGTTGGAAACTCTGCAAATTTTAATTGGGAAATAGGTATAGGTTGATTGGTTAATGTTTTCTAGTTCAAAATTAGAATATTATAAGTTTACATAATGAATATTTGGGGATTGGGTTACGGGTAACCTTTTGAGGGTTTTAAGAAAACTGTATGAGTATTGACGATTTTGCTTGTTTTTTTCGATCCAAGCAGATTTTGCAAGATTCATATTAACCCATGAAACTTCATTTGTAAAGCGTCGAATGTGTTTCTGGAGCAGAATGCCAATTCTTAAATGGATTGTAAGTAGTTCATACTTGCAAATCATCTATGGATATATCATGTTGACTGAGAAATAACCAGTGCTGGTTTAACATTAAATTTCCTTGGATTTCCAGGTATGCTTCTTTTGACGAATTCTTTTCGTCCGTAACTAAAGTTGATTATCTGACCTTGCACCATGGCTTTATTATTGTAAGCATTGATCAATTCAAATCATCATTTTCATTTCATCTTGGTTATGCCAGCACCCACTTAATTCATAAACAAATCTGATTACTACTCAACTTTTTTATTTATTTGAAATGTATAGGCTCACTTGACCCCAAATTGCAAGTTTGATTTTCATAAATATATCAAGGGGTCTTTGGATGACGACTTCAAGAGGGTGGTTGGAATCAGGTTAGTAAAGATTTATCTGTTCACAAAATTTTTAGTCTTCAGAAATAATAGGGTTTCCCTTCTTTGGCTTTGCCCTGTCAACTTCTTGGAATTTTTTGAAAATCCTCTCTTGATTCTTACTTAAACATACCCCCTTTATTGCATTTTCTATAGTCCTCCCTTGTGGGCTTTTGCTGTAATATGTTTTCTTCTTAATGTGTATGGAAGTATTCAGCACTCTATCTCTATCTAGAAAGACTTCATTTTGCATATTCATAAAGCAGTTTTCACTGCTGTTAAGCTAACATTCTATTTTTGATTTGATGTATTTCTCTGAACATGTTGGTATGCATACTTTTGGCTATCTTTTTTACCCTTAGCTGTAAGTACACAGAACTCTTAGATTAATTGGACTGTATTCTTTATGAGGTGAGTTAATGATCTTGGAAAGTTCCCTTCTATCTGTTAGAATAATCCATCAGGATTATTGTAAATAAATAATAGGAATATGAATAGATAGGAAGGCGAAAAGGCTGGTAATCAACCGCCTCATGAAATGTATAAATATAGGCATTTGCATTTGAATAATAAATTGGAATCGGGAGTTATACCTAACACTATCCCCAAAATGCGCAGATAGTTTTGTTGGTTGGAGCAAAGCTACAAGTTATAATAACAGAGATGGCCTTAGAAATTCAAGAGAGGCATGTCGTAGTTGAAGGAGCTCCAATAGTGCAGCCAACAAACGAATTGTTTTGGTTTGGTCACCCTCAACTTATCCTTTCCTTGATTCATTAATTATTGTTGGGTGAGTATGTTGAATATCTAAACATACATAATGTTTTGCTTATTTATACTTTCTTTTGAGTATCAAAGAGCTTTATATACTAAAAAAGATTTATCTTACCATAAATGCAGAGCACATTCCAAGTAAACTTTATCATTAAAATTGTGTTCTTACATTTTGTACTTTATAATTTCATTATTGCTCTTTGGCTTAGTACTAAGCTAATACATATGCAGAATGCATCTAATAACGTACATTGGGTTGCTTGTGTTTGTGTCTAGGGTTTCTGTGCATTTTCTATGTAGCTACATCACACTTCTGTTAGTTTTTCATCACATTTAAGCTAGCATTATGATCTTAGGATCTTTTCAATGAGAGAATAACAAGCACAGCAATAAAACACAAGCACATCACAAGAGACAAGAGACACAAAGAGTTTTCCTCGGGGAAACCATAAAGGAGAAAACCCCGTAACTTCCTCTAAGATAGAATCAACACCAAAACAGTAAGAGATCTCCCAAAACAGCAGTAGTCTTCTGTCTTCTGTCTAGTCCCAAAATTTCCTTCTCCAATAGTGCGCCACACTTGGGAGAGCAAGTGATGTATTTCACAAGTGATAAATAGAGAGACTCTCACTCTCTATTTATATTCATCCGTTCACTTGAATTTCCTTTTCACATGTAGGCTCAACCTAATAATTACTAGTCGGGCCTACACCTTAATTAGTGTATAACTCAAGTGCCCCGAAACTGTGGGGACTTACCTAATGACTTGATATGACTTGATTACATTATTAATCCTCCCGATCGAAACATCAGGGCATGACCACATGACTCAAATAGATAATAGAGACATCCCGGAATAAACATCGGGTTACAATATATAAGATACATAGAAGAATACATTCTGAAGTTACATATACATCAACACTCCCTCTTAACTAGGAAGGTATTCTTTCGACACAATTTTCAGCACTGGTCTTCTTCTCTGTATCAACTGGATCATCTCGTCTTCAAGTCATCTTCGTCTTCAAGTCATCATCGGATCTGGATCATCTCTCGATTTGGATCATCATCACTGGACTGGATCTAGATCATCACTCGATTTGGATCATTACTGCTGGATCATCATTACTAGATCTGGATCATCACTCGATCTGGATCAACACTGGTGCTATCTCATGATTCTTCTTGTCATAGGAATTTCTACAGAGCCAGCCCTTTTTCATGCTGGTTGTAGGCCTACCCTCGTGTAGGTCTTTTCCCAGCACTTATATCTGACCTGCTCGTCAGAAAGGCATTCCCAGCACTCACATCTGATCATGTAGTAAACTACAATCCCATCAGAAAGGCCCAGCATTCACATTCACCAGCATGATAGGACACACCTACTATCATCTGTGAAATGGCTCAGCACTTACAACCACCAGCATGATAGGACACACCTACTATCATCTATGGAAAGGCACAGCGCTCACATCCACCAGCATGGTAGGACACACCTACTACCATCTATGGAAAGGCTCAGCACTTACAATCACCAGCATGGTAGGACACACCTACTACCATCTGTGAAAAGGCTCTGCACTTACAATCACCAACATGGTAGGACACGCCTACTACCATCTGTGAAAAGGCACTGCACTTATAGTCACCATCATGATAGGACACACCTACTATCATCTGTGAAATGGCACAGCACTTACAGTCACCAGCATGATAGGACACACCTACTATCATCTGTGACAAGGCTCAGCACTTACATCCATCTAGGTGGGAACACATCCTTCTCACAATGATGGAAGGGCATGCACTCATATCTAATCATGAGGGGAACACATCCCAGCAATCATATCAGAATGGCCCCCAATCCTCCTTGACTGAGCTACCTGGTAACTGACCAGGCACCTCCATTCTCCTAGAGAATGGCAGTTGCCCTTACATCCGACCTGCTCTTTGAAATGGCCAACACTCACATCTGACATGGAAGGAACTTAATCCTTTAGCCATGAACAGAATGGTTCAGCCCTTACATCTGATCAAGTGGGAACACATCCCTCTATCACATCAGAATGGCTACTCAGTTCTTATACTGAGTGTTCTTGGTAACTGACCAGGTGCCTCCATTCCTAGAATGGCAATTGCTCTTACATCTGTCCTGCTCGACAGAATGGCCAGCACTTGTATCTGACATGGAAGGGAGCAACCCTACCACCATGATAGAATGGCTCAACCCTTATATCTGACCTACTCGTCAGAATGGCTATGGATGTCAGCACTCATATCTGACATGGAAGGAACCAATCCTCTCACCATGACAGAATGGCTCAGCCCTTACATCTGACCATGGAAGGAACCAATCCTCTCACCATGTCATAATGGCTATGGGTCTCATCACTTTCTCTGGGAGGAAGCCTCGATCTGGAGAACACCAAGTCTCTCTCTGAAGTACTCAAACTTCATCCTAGCCAATGGATTCGTCAATACATCAGCTATATGTTCCTCCATCGCAACATACAGGAGCTTCACTGCTCCTCTCTGCACCATATCCCTGATATAGTGATACTTGATCTCGATATGCTTTGACCTGTCATGAAACACTTGATTCTCTGACAACTTCACGCAACTCTGGTTGTCACAAGTAGCATCTAACTGGAGATCAAATATATTAGACAGTAGCTTCTACAGCCATACTGCCTCACAACTAGCTGAACAAGCTACGACATACTCTGCTTCAGCTGTACTCAGTGCCACATAGGATTGCTTCCTGCTAAACCAAGAGATCACACCTGATCCCATACTGAAGCAACATCCCGAAGTACTCTTCCTGTCGATGGCACTGCCTGCCCAATCTGAATCAACATAATCCTCCAGGTTAATCTTCTGATTCGCATCGTACTTGAGCCCATAATAAATTGTACCCTTCAGGTACCTCAGAATATGCTTTGCAGCAATCAAGTGAACACTTGTCGGATCTGTCAAGTACAGGCTCAAGGTGTTCATAGCAAAGCAAATGTCTAGTCTCGTGTTTGTCAGGTATATCAATGACCCAATCATCTGACGATACATCGTAGCATCAACCAACTCTAATGAAGCATCACTCAATAGCTTCAGGTTCGATGCCATAGGTGTGGTCATGCAGTCCATCATCCTAAATCTCTTTAGAATCTCTACTGCATACTTCCCTTGTCCAAGGAAGATCCCATCTGTACTCTGCCACACCTCCATGCCTAGAAAAATAGTGCATCGACACATAACAGGAGCATCACTGGTCTTATGTCTTCAACCTTGAAGCAAAGGTTGAAATCCACTTTACTCTCAGCAAAGCCTAGAATCATTAGTAATCTTCCCATCCTGTCATACCATGTCGAACCTCGAGATCTTCTGCAATCACTCCCTCTGAAGCAGAGCATCATACTCCCTCTGTCTTCTGTACTCTATGCACTGAAACATTCTGTACTCGAGTGACAAGTAGTATCCATCTAGGATCACTGGATACTAAGATCCTCTATCTTGAACTTCTTCAAAAGTTCATCTTGCACCCATCTGTGAGCTTGTCATCCTCTATCAACCTTGTGGCAACGGTTAAGATATTCATCAAGCTCACCATGTATGTGTTATCCCATGGGTGTCTTCTGAACTCGTACAAAGCCTTCTTTCATTTGCACACATGATTATGCATGTCATGTGACTTCACTTCTATTAGTTGTAAATGTTTCTTTGTAGACTATACCTTCTCTTCATGAGAAGCCTCATGCTACGAATCTTGCTTTGTATCCCACGATGTTTCCATCTACTGCATGATGGAACTATGAAATTCTCTTCAGATCTCGATACTACACCCAGACATCATTCTTCTTGAACTGATCTTCCCTTTCTTCTTGGTGGCTGGAAGATGTCACTGCACTCATCATATTATTCTTTGTCTTTGAACTGTTGTCACTTGTTCTTTAGAACAAGTCTTCATTCTTATTTGCTTGTAGGCGATTATGTATGCAATCTTTCCTACAATTCAAATGCAATTGTATGGTTAGAAACATTTCATAAGGAATATTTATACTGGCAAACACTTAT
>LPNX010977376.1:86737-231373 GCA_001517045.1 Pseudotsuga menziesii
TGTGGCATGAGCATGATGTCTTCTTTGGCCTCATCTCCCTCTGAAACTGGAACCTCTATACTCATGTAGGTGTCCAATCCAGTTTCTTCAGAGAGATCAAATACTTTTATGCTTGGAAGTTGTCAACTTCACCAAGCTTATCATCGAGCTATTGTGATAGATCATATTGAAATGAGAACCTCAAATGGAAATACAAAAGATTAGATCTTACCGATTTGAGGTGTCCGTCCTTGTCCCGGAGTTCGCTGATCTAGGGTTTGTCGCAGAAACCCTAATTTTAAAAACTTGGAAAATTTTAGATCTGATTGGACAAATGGGTATATCTCTTCAAATGGAGCTGTCCAATGTACTCCTTTTCTAAAAACAGTGGAGGGAAGCTCCCGAAACAGGAAGCCCTAATTTACTGATTTCTTCTGCATAAATGTCTGTTACTATTTCTGTGATATCTCCTAAATAACTGATCCTCTGTGTCTACAATTTCGCACTAAGGTAACCTCGCATGTGCCTGATCCATCACCATATGTTTCATCAGAATTGGTTTCACCATTTGGGATTTATTATCCTTTTCCCAAGGTGACCTATTACAGGACTGTTCAGAACAGCGAAGTTGTATGGCATGCCATGTGTCACTGGTTTATCTTCTGAGTCTGATATTTGGACCACCAAAATTAAAGTTTGCGAACTTTCTGGAAAATCTTTAGGAATTCCATTTGGAAATTTGTAGCTCAAGATATTGCAGATCTCCCTATATGTCCTGTTTAGGGATGAATTCTAGAAGAGGCTGGAACCCTAACTTGGAGAGATCATATATCCTGGAGTACAGAGAATATGAGTCTGCGTTTTGGACACAGGCATCACAAGGATTTTATATTTGGCCCCTGAAATTTTCAGCTTCTGATACTTCACCAATCTCGGAATATAGTGACTGTACCAAAACTTAGCAGTTTTAGTATTTAGGGTTTCTCCTAGCTCAGGGTTAAACTACGGTTTGACTTTCCTGGAGTTTCACCCAACCAAATTTCTTGATCCAGGTCTCTAAAATTTGGTTTTGATGAGGAGAATAACCCTATGCTGGTATCACTCAAAAATTCCTCTTCTGTAGAAAGCCCTAATTTCCACATCGAAACTGAAAATACTTGAGATTGAATTCTGCATCGACAGAAAGATGCACCCTTCAATGGGGAGTCATCTTAGCATACTTTTGCTGAAAATATATGGAGGAAGATCCACAAAATAGGAATCCCTAGTTCCTGTAGCTGCACAATGTCTTCTTCTCAGGTTAGCTCTGATACCATGTTAGTTTTTCATTACATTTAAGCTAGCATTATGATCTTAGGATCTTTTCACTGAGAGAATAACAAGCACAACAATAAAACACAAGCACATCACAAGAGACAAGAGACACAAAGATTTTTCCTCGGGGAAACCATAAAGGAGAAAACCCCGTAACTTCCTCTAAGATAGAATCAACACCAAAATAGTAAGAGATATCCCAAAACATGACTCAAATACATAATAGAGACATCCCTGAATAAACATCGGGTTACAATATATAAGATACATAGAAGAATACATTCCGAAGTTACATATACATCAACAACTTCCACTTTATGCACTTGTGACACAGGTGAGCCTTTTCCAAGTTCATTGAAAATACAATTGATTTGGGTGATTGAGAGGACCAATTGAACTTCAAAACATGTTAAATTATATTAATATAAAATGGGTGAGTTACATCGGTAAAATCTGCACTTCCAGTGTAGTTACCTTGTTTACTTTGCACAGAAGATAGATTATTCAAGCCGTACACTGATATTTAAATATCTATCTGAAGTACCAGTACTTGAAAAAGTTAGAGATACGGTGTGCAGTAAGCTAAACTCTGGATCATTTGCACCTGAAATCCAGCGAGTTTTCTGGCCAAAATCCGGCGAAAATTGTTCAAGGGTAGTTTCCAGTGATTGGAATTGCATAAAGTGGGTGCCCCAAGGGTAATCGAGAGTGCTGAATCCATTTCTACAATAAAAATTGCAATTTTAACACTGAAAATTTCATTCTCAACAACAAATCGTGTTGCCGGATTCCGGCGAAACATGCCTGAAAAGGTGAAAATTGTCTAGAGATTAGCCAACTCCATAAGGTGTCACTTTAGAATTAGTTAAACTCGTAGGAGACAGATTTACTAAGGAGACAGATATAATAATTGTGGAATTTTTTTGTTTTGTTTCTATAGGACTATAGACTATTACTATCCTATATTGAGGCTTTCATGTAAGCTTTAAAGGATTAAAAATAAAAATAGAACTACTTTAAACAATTAAAAACAAAAAAAATCTACGCAACTATCGATCCAGAAAACTTTGTTAATTGTGTCACTTTGTAATAAACTATAGCAGTCTCCTCTATGCAAGAAAAACAAAGAAAGAGGCACAATGACAACGATTGTTTGTTTTTTCAATTTTATTTCTGGGTATGTTGATGGATAAAATGAAAACATCCTTTTGTAATCCAAAATTTTTTTCCAGATTATGTAACTATTTTGTTGTGGTGAACTTCAGATTGTGCTCTCAAATATGATGGGATGTTCTTGTGCAGATGGGTTCTCACATGAAGAAGGCAATATTTGAAGAACAGATAGGCAATGCCTTGAATAGATGGCAGAAAAATGCTAAGAAAAAAACGAAAAAACATAGAAAGTCAGAGCATTCTTCTTCTGGAATCACAAGCAAATCAACCTTGTCTTCAGGATTTCGAAGTGGGGAATCAACTCCAATCTATGGATCTTCTCCATTGCATTTGCTCAGAAGATACAAAACAGTGGGGGACATTGAAATTGCAGACATCTCTGAGAGATATTACCACTCAGAACATGATGCATCAGATTCAGAAATTGACGCAGTTCCTGGTGATAGTGCCCAGCATCATGATTTCTACCCTTCAACCTAATCACAAATGTCACCTCAGCCCCCTATATCCACCATGTCTTATATGAGGTAGTCAACTATGTTGGAAATAGAGGAGAGTAAGTCTTATAGAAATGTGTTAAAATAGATAAAGAGATGATGGTTTATTGTTTAGGGAAGAAGAATAAGTATGGAGGAGGTAACAAATGGTGAATCCAATGAAGTGGTAATCAAATGTATATCAAATGTACATGCTTTTTTAATATAACTGGCTTACTTTTTGAACAACTACAGTTTCACTCCATGAATGTTTAAAGAACATTGTTTTTAAAAGTTTTATGCATTCAAACACCTAATATTTGCCACCTAGATGTAGCTGTAACCCCAACAAAGGTAAATACAAATATATGGAGTTTAAGGCAATTGTATATTACGATAAGCCATGTAATGTTGTGGTGCATGGAATTTGCTGAGCAAGATACCCAGGTTGCCCATATATGGTGTAATGATCCGTTAGTGAGAGAAGCTATTCATGCTGAATTGGTATGAAACAATTCTATAGTAGTGGGGACACCGATTTTATTTATGGAGTGCAGTTTTGATGTTTTTAGCTTTTCGGTGGAAAAGTAGTTTTCAATATTCGCATTAATGCTACAATATGAGTACAAATTGCTTCCTCCTGTGACTTATAATGTTATTTGGTGTTATTGAGTTCTCTTACATGTATGTTGTGGCACCGTTGCAGGAAACCACAAGTGGAAAATGGCAGGTATGCGCAGACCGCCTTACTTATACTCACAATGCTGGAAGCATGATTAATTACCACAGGAATCTCACCACCAAAGGATATCGTTCACTGATCTTCAGGTATGGCTGAGTCCTAATGCAACATCTGGGACCCTTTTGTTCTGGGCAGAGCACACAATTTTTGAATATACAATGGACAGTTCACATCGTTTTGATATACATTTGATTACCACTTCATTGGATTCACCATTTGTTCTTCAAAAAGTAAGCCAGTTATATTAAAAAAGCATAGTACATGCTGGCTTAAAAAAGTAAGCCAACGCTATGGAGCAATGGCATAAAATTAAAGATAGCCATGCACTATGCCTTAAGAATAACCAACCCCTTTCCTTCACACTATGCTCTTTGTATAATTTTTGAAGCTGAGAGAGTATATCTAGAATGATATTTTCCAGCTATGATAGCTCCCCTGGATAATTCCATATTGTCCACAAATTGACAGTGTACGGTTCAGTAGTATTAAACCTAATTCTCGTTATCGCATTTGCAATAGCAATATTTCTAAGGTAGAACTTCTTATATCACTATTGTGAACCATTTTTTTATGAATAGTAGTACCTCTCAGGAATTCAAGTTCATTTTTTATTTTGGGTATATATTCTATTTTTACAGAGCTTCAATGCATGTGAAGTTATTAACGTAGGACATGCAATCTATTCATGATGATCATTCAACTAATTAATTTTTTGTATTCATGATGATCATTCAACTAATTAATTTTTTGTAGACTAGAGATAATTAATATCAGAAGTTTAAAAGGACAAGTAAAGGTTGTTGGGGAAGTTATATGTGTCGGTGGTGCAATGGTCATGATCTTATACAAAGGTCCTGCTCTTCTATCTTTATCGCCTGGTGTTAAAAGCCATAAAATTACATACAATTCTCAGCATAATATTATGATGGGCTCCATATTAGTCTTTAGGAGCGTAGTTGTTTGGTCTGCATGTATTGCTTTCAGGTAATAATCAATGTCCTTATTGACAAATCTATGTATTCCTTCTTCTAATTTATTATACTCCATCTATAATTCCTTGACAGTGGATTTCTGAAACTGGATACGGGCTCCTATTTTGAAGAGATATCCGTCTCAATTATCAGTGACAGCACTCTCTAGTTTTGCTGCAAGCATAGAATTTGCCCTAATTGCTGTAATCTGCGAGCATAAAAATCCCAATCTCTGGGCTATACGATGGAGTGTTGAGCTTCTCAGCGTTTTATACTCAGTGAGCATCTTAGCGTTCAAGGAATATTTCAGAATAGATAGGATCACACCCTGCTCACCAGAGAATCATCAAGGGGCAGAAGAATTTAACGAGGCCTTGGAAGCCAACGAATGGATTTGTATTTTTTTTTTAAAACCTTGCTATCCGTCGCGTAACCGACGCTTTAACTGTTGGATAACCGACGCTTAACAGTTAACCCCGTCGGTTAAGCGACGTCTTGGAAGTGATTTTTTAAAATTTAATTTGAATTGGATGTCAGATAACCGATGCTTAACAGTTAACCCCGTCGGTTAAGCGACGGAGTGCAAGTGATTTTTTTAAAATTTAATATGAATTAGATGCCGGATAACCGACGCCTTACATTTAACCGACGGTAACTGAGGTGTCGCTTAACCGACAAATTAAACGGATGTCGAATAACCGACGACAAGTTTTCGACGCTTAAAAAAAAATCAAAGTGTCGTACATGCGACAGGGAAGTGTCGAAAATCCGACAATATGGCCGTCAGACTTTTGGTCGAAATGTAGTAGTGTAAGGGTCTAAAGCCACCAGATGAAGGTCATTAGTGTGGTCATCGAAAAGGGTTTGGATAACATCGTACATTGATTCATGTGGACTCAACGAGGTGGAATCAACAATTTTTTTTCCCTTTGGATCATAATCAAATGATGAAATCATATTGACTATCACCATGTCAATGTTAGGAGGTTTTGATGGAAAATCCCCATAAGGAAAGAATCCTTCAGCATGCCTACCCAAATCAACTGGTAAGGAGGAAGGGACTGGCCTAACCTAGGGATGTTATTAACCATAGGGGTGGTAACATCTGGCGTACAGAAATCAAGCTGGTCAATGGTTACAATCCTCCCAAGATGCATAAATTGGACAATTCGAAATACCGTTGAAGCGACAGCAGTCATGGTGTAAAACCATTTTTTTCCTAATAGGAGGTTGTAATCTAATGGGGCATCTACTACTTCCACTTGGATGGAAATGGATTTTCCCCCAAGATCAACTGAAAGGGCTGGTATGAGACCATGGGGTTGGAAACCTCTTCCATCAAAGTCTTTCAGAGTCGTTGGTGATGTTACAAGCTTGGGAGATCCAATAGCTTTCCAACAAGATAGGGACAAGACCGAAGTTGAAGCTCCTTTGTCTAAGACAGTTCTAAAGACCTTATTTTTGACTACGTTCATTATGATTTGGAAAGCTATTTTGTTAGGTATTCTATACTTATAGTTCTTGACATTGAAATGAATCAAATTGGTGTTGTCCGGGTCTAACGCTCCTAACGCGGTTAACAGGTTTTTGCGCTGTGTAGGACAAATTTAGAGTACTTCCAAGGTAGACATTGCACAAGGTGCCTGAGGAAGATATTCAACTACATTATAAAATTGGGCAGCTCGGGAATTAGGGTTAAAAATATCTTTCCTAAGAGTACTCTTGGATGGGCGCAAAACCATGTCGAGATTAGGTTTATCGATGGTTAGGGGACCAGTAGACAAGGACTCGGGAGAACCAGTCGAGGGAGATTTTTCTGAAGAAGGAATTGTATTCTTTCTTGTCTATAGGTTTATCATAACTCTGACTTCAAGTTTGTAAATTAATAGTGTCTGAGAACATCATGCGAATTTCCTCTGAAGAACTAGAATTTCCTTGATTAGACATGTGGTCTATCAGTTGTTTTTAAGAGGGAAAATGATCCGTGAGAACTGCTGGCACATGATTAGTTTTTAGGAATTGAATGATTTCTTCACAATGAGGACACTCTTTCATGAAGGGGTCATCTCCACATAGAAGACATGGATATTTCACTTTTCTTTTCCCTTTACCATTCTCGTTGATGGTTGGTTTTGGATTCTCCTGCTGGTTTCCAAGTTTTTTGTTTTTAGCTTTACCTTTCTTTTTATTGTTGCAGGGGGTTTGTGTACTCTAAATGGAATTTACCTCAGCAGAAACCTTAGGAGTTGAAGGAGTAGGGGTGGAAGTTTGGGGTTTCTTGGAAGGTTTTGCTATTGGTAGGGACTAGATTGAACCAACAATCCCATCAACAGGGGTTTCTACTAGTGGCTTAGCAGGATCGGTGCTTGGGTGAGGAGCTTGAGAGATCAAGTCATGTAATGTTCCACACTGGGAATATACCAAGTCCAGATATTGGGCTCGACTAATGGCTTGCTATTTAGTAATGGCACCACCCATATCCAAATCTTGGGTGATTGGAGGCAACAAAGATTTAGTAAACCAATTAGCTAACAATTGATCCCCAATAGATTTGCCAGATTTGTAGTCAGGAATATTGCACCTTCTGCGGACAAAAGTTGTTCCTCTGGTCTAAATGGTTTAGATCTAGAACAAATGAGTGAACGACAAAGGATGAATACCTTCCCTAAATGTTGTAAAAACCTGGAATAATACTTTGACGATGAACCTGTGTACCTGCAAACATGTCAAACAAACAAGAACATCAAAGCTACCAAAACATTATTCACACATCCATACTAATGACTAAGGAATCCAGTAACATATACATGCAAGATCAATACAACATATATGTGGGACGGAAATCATCTTTGCATTAAGAAATGAATGAAGAAGCTTACAACCATTTCCTTAGTGTTGAAAAACTCCTCCACAAGACAAATACCTCATACCGATAGCTCCAACTTGCTCTCTTGTGTTATCCAATGGATGGGACTAGATAGTCAATTCAACAGCATAACAATACCATTCAGTTCTCTCCCTCAACTATGGATATGAGCTTATATTTATAAGGCTCAATGGATAGGTATAGTTGAGAGAATTATGGGTGAAGTGGCCATAAGATCCTACCAAGAGGGATCTCGATTCCAACCAACCCAAATTGATAGGGATAAGGGAGGACATGAGGCTCAAGTTCTAGAAGCCTCGAGAATCTTCTCTTTTTTCCATTTTTACCAAGGGTACCACTTTTGTTCCCTTATGACAGAACGGTTTAGGTGAGAACCGCTCCAAGAACACAACATATATGCAGTGGCACTGCTTTTCTATAATAGGACTCAGGAGGTGTTGAACAAGGTACCGCTCATTAACCAAAAGGAAAGCATGGTGCTAGGTTTTTTCATGTCGAATTGATATCCAAAGTAATTTTTCCACTCTAAGTTTGGGATTTAGGTAAAACATAGGGTATTAAGGATCTCATCACATGTTGGTGATAGGATTTGGGTATAACACTCTCCAAGAATGAGTCACATTTACATAATCCTTTTGTAGAGACCACCCATATAGGGATTGCAAAACCATGGACTGGTGTGACCTTTCCTTTCCATATTATGAGTTTGTTGTGATGAGTTGGAGGTTTTTCTAAGTTATATGTAAGCCTACGGGTGTAGAGTAAGGAGAGAGGAGTGGCTAAGAAAATGAATAATCGGGCCAATGTAGAGTGGAGAAGTGACCTAGAAGTTGTGTGAGCAGCTCGATGTAGTGATAGAAGCTATCAGAATGTAAACTCGTCTATAGAGGTTGGAGAAAGTAATGCATTTCGTCGGACATACGACATTTATGTTATACTGTCGACATCTTCAATTCAGTTGTTAAATGACTTTAGCCATGTCTACAGGGAACACAATATGAGTGCAGACTGTTTATCCTAGGAAGCATTGAATATGAAGGATCGCCTCCTCTCCTTCTCTTAAGTTTTAGAAGGAGAATCGTTGAGAAAGGCATGGTACAGCTAATTTAAGAGTTTTATTTATTTATGTGGCATAGTCTTTTTTTGTTCTTTCTACTATGGGATACATCAGCATCTTTATTGTTTTAGCTAGGGCTATAGAGTTTGTTTTCATCCCCTTAGGGGTGTGTTTTCTCCACCCTTGATGCCTCCTTGGATAAGATGTTTGGTCTCCTTATGTTCTCTGTGTGGCATTACTACTTCGGTCATCTTCGGATTGTGGGTTCTTGTTGTAATCTCACGAATCACAGAGGGTTACCAATAATACACACTAAAATCATAAAGACATATCAGAGACAAGAGACAAGAACATAGATGTAGGAATAACAGATTATACTATAGTAAAAGAGTCCATACAATACACAGAACTGAACCAAGTTCTCATCTAGCTCAACATCCTAATATAAATCATTTACAAATAGTTACAAATAACTACCTGTCGGTTCGGTCAACCGACATGACCTTAGGTGGACGATCTAATCTCTAATTACTCCGTTGATCAACTTAGTTGGCTAATCGAATTTAGTTGGCTTACCGACTAGGTCCTCCAACATCTCCCCCACAAACAAAATTGTTCTTCATCCCAAAGAAACAAGGGAAATACTCCAAAAAAAAACATTTGGCTATCTAAAGTAGTTATGTATTTGTTTATCTTATATGGGTAATGAAGTCGGATGGTTGGTCATTTCTATACACAGACTTCGACAATTGCTTCTACTGTCACGGTTAGCTGATGTTGGAATTCTGTCCAATTTTTCAATACTTTATGGATGTTGATGGTTAATGTTGTAAGGCTTGATAGCGTCAACATCTTCTCTTGAATGGAAAGGTCTTCTATCCTTTCCATGTCGGGACCGAAAAACTGGTATTTTTCTTCTGCCGTCTTCAAAAGTCTTTTCATCTGTGGATAGATGGTGTCTAATTTGTCCAAGCTCAGAATTTCCTATTGTACCCACTGGTGTGCTTGTCTCTCGAGCTTCTGCAGTTTGGCTGTTTCGAGCACGGTTTGATCTTCAATAGTGCTTCTCAGTGCTTCTTCCGTGATTTTTCTCTTCTCCAGTGCTTGGATTTCTTGTTGAGTCTGTTGGGTCTCCTGGAAGACTTTCCCGTAATAAGCAAGCTAGTCTCATAGTACCCCTTCTATTATGACCGACTCCTCTATGTGATCTTGAAGCACTTTGTAAGCTTCAGACAAAGTTGTATGCTGCTGCATCAGTAGTCTAGTTGTTTCCTCTTTTTGATCTTCTCTTGTGTTTTGCATCTGTGTATGTAGTGCTGACACCACACTTTCAACAGTTCTGTCCCTCCCCTTGGGAAATTTTTTGATACTTATGATATCCACTTGTTACTGGACTGAATTATTGTCAGGACTATGTAAAATTTACCTTTGATTCACTAGTGAATATCAAGGAACACCTCTTTTTCTTCTGAAAAAAAGTTACAGAATATTTGCAAATTATTTTATTGCATATATTGAGATCTGTAAACTGGGTCTTTAATATTTTTGGGTGAGAAAACAAATTAAAATAAAATAGGTACACCTAAGAATATTGTAAAAAACATAGTTTGTATTTTGAGATAAATTAGCTGAAGAATTTTCTATGGAACGACTTGATATCTATATCGTGTTAAAGAACAATGCGATGAACTGCTATACTAGGGAATTATTGATATTATTCAGGATAATGATATCACCATTATGTCTTTCTTGTAAGTCTTTCCAAATTTTTTGCTGGTATTTTTCTATTATTCGCCAAACTTTTTTTTCGACCATGGTGTAGGTAAAACCAAACAGGTATTTTCCAAAGATCTCTTCCTCCAGTGAAGAGTGTTTGGGAAGGCTAGAGGAAAGTGAGACATCCAGTAGGTCTACAAGGGCTAGATCAACTATATGTCATAAGTGTTGGAATATAATCCGTCAGGATTATACGTTAGTGTACATAATAGGAATATGAATAGTTACATAGGAAGGTGAAAAGGCTGGTTGGAAGATGAATCTCAACCACCACATGAAATGTATAAATGTATGCATTAGCAATGGAATAGAAATGAGTCAGGATTTATTATCCAATAGTGCCTTCTCCGTGTTGAAATTCCCTACACCTGCAAATTCACTTTTTCAAGCTGTGACTTGACTGCAATATGCCTTGAGACGGTCGTGTTCAAACAATAAAAGTTCTGTGCAAAAGTTGTGAGATATATTGTGGTTTTCTTATGTATTGTGACCTCCATCTTCATGTATTGCGACCTCCATCATCTGTTATTCCTGTAACTCTCAAATTTTATGACAGTCTCCCATTAAAACTTTCTTTGTGAATACGTTCTCTCATAGAGATCTAAGGGATTGTAGCAGTGAAATATTGGTGATAGTAGTGAAATATTGGTGAAGCCCATGGAGTCCATATATCGCTCTCCCACGTTGCTACTTTGAGAGCTGAAGATTCACGTTGTGGAAGAGCTACCTGCGTTGAAAGAGCTTCCTACGTTGAAGGTGCTGTTACGAAGAGAAATTCCTATGGCTTGGGGTACCACAACAGACAGCTTTGACTCCAGAAATCAATCTTTCCCAATATGCAATAGAAATAACATGTCTAACACTAAAGGATCAGACCTCGTACCTTATTCCGGATGGTTGAAGTAGATCCCCGTTGAGCTTTCCAATCTTCAGCTTGAATTGATATAATACTTCATCAACAACAAGTAAACAATACAAGCATACTATATATCATGGTGTTAGATCTATTCTAGCATATATAATCAATAATGTAAAAGCATTTGACATATTCCAATGGATACAATATTCAATCAAATACACATCATTAGACAAGGAAAGATAGATCTTATTAATATAAATCAGAGATTACAAGATAGATACAACCTCTGACGGCACGTCTGTGAATTGGAGAAACTGAATCCCCCACTTGGGCCTCCACCACCTCAATCCTCCATCACTTATATAGAAAGCTCACTAGCAAAAGGAAAGCTTGGGAAGAACACAACAGTGCTCCAAAGGGACAAAGGGATGCAGACTCAAGCATAAATTCCGGCAACAATGGACTATAGTTTCGATGCTTTAAATCTCTCTATATGCCTTCAATGTACCAAGGGGTTCCTTATATAGCTTCACAAGGGATAATGAAGGGTCGAATCTGAGCGATCTCAAGGCATATGGAAGGCCAGGAGTTAAATGAGTCGGATCCATGTCAAGGAAAACTCCAAAAGGATTTGGACTATGCACACATCCCGATGTACGTGGTTATAGGGGTCAAACCCGTGTATGTACGCGGTTATTGGGGAAAAAGCTGCGTATATCATCTTTTATATAGATTTTAGGGATGATCAAGGAAACATCAAAGGATAAAATATGGTCCATGGGGTCTAAAGAGTCTGCAGCGGGACAGGGGAAGGCCATACAAAGTGTGATTCACCTAGAGTGGTGAAATCCACTATAATAGATGCCCCCTAATGTGTGAGGTCAGAGGGGTCATACGATGGCCGAAATACATTATAAGTCCATTCCAGAAGTGGAGTGATGAAGGATCCCAAATGGAAGACCAGCCACCCAATCAGCATAGTACAATGATACAACTCTGCATATAACTACAAGTACATATAGCAGTCCCGGATACATAAGAGTACAATGGCCATGAATAGGCATAATACATGATATCACATATGTGGTCATCGCCACGTACAATATACATAGATCAGGATCTCCATGATGAAGACATACAAAGGAACATGATCTCCAAAATGGCTGAAGATATACAATAGATCAAGATCTCCATAGTGGTTGGAACTGTCTGACATACACTGGAATCAAGTCACGAGAACTGAAATATCATGAACACTGGCACGATCAAGGAGGTAGCATATAAGAGATGCCACCAGTCTGGAAGGTCTTCTACACAAACCACTATGAGTACATGTCCTACTATGCGAATAGAGGTGTCGAGGTCGAACATAGTAGTCCATCATCTGATTACCGGTCATTGATGTATACCGTTAACAAACGTGAGATTACCCACCGATAATGATAATGGGAATCAAGGTACTAGAGTGCAAACTAACAAGTGTGAATAGATGTGTTGAGGTCGAACACTTGAGAGAGTCCATCGATCATGGGACATTGATGTATTCCCAAGAAACTGTCGATGGCGAGAGAACCTGCCACTGATGACTGCAAGTCTCAAGGCACTCAAAAGGACTCTAGATTCCAATCCCAGAATAAATGATCTGAAGTCGATGGGATGAAATCCGCTGGAAGGAGGGAATTAAGGCATCCCCCATCATCCAACATGAGGTACTCAGCAAAGCTGTCTAATGTGGAAGAACTCGATCATAAAGTGCATGAACCAGTAACTGTACCAAGATTGGCCGACATGCAAAGTCAAGATAACTGAGGAATGGCCGACACAGGTTTCAACTTCCTTCGAACAAGAGCATAACGACGTATGGTGACTGAATGAAGGCCGCATAGACTCGGTATACAAACTGGGTCATCTCTGTGACACAGGAGGCATCAACAAAGGCTCCATAGGGACTGGAAGCTTAACCAGTCGGTGGAGATAAAATCAGATCACGAGTACAGCTCCTAAGTCAAACTATAACCCAACCAATGGATGTGATATACAGTGCTCTGTTCGAAGGCAACATGACTCGACAGCTGCCAAAAGATAATATATTTCCTTGTCCAGCTTTTTGGTTTTTTAATTTTTTTTTTTGGACTTTTTCAGTTATTTGAAAAGCTTGAAAAAAGAATAAACTAGCTTTATAGTTACAAACTAGGAGGAGACGAGTGTCATAAGGGCAAACAAACTAGTTCCAAGCAGTGGAACATACCTAAGCTCAATGCAAGGATACATGTGTAGGATATCGACACTCAGGGGAAAATCCCCTCCCGGTAAAAAGGGAATCAAGCTGCGAAGGATATAAAAATGGCTCTGCATGGCTAGACATGAGACAAGATCGGGCTATATGGCTGAAACGCAATGTCAAGGGATCCGGCATAAAGCTCAATAAGGCAGGAAAAGATCATGATGATGCATTCACAACTTGACATAAGGGGAGTCCGGAGGGAAAAAAGGCTAGCATAAGATCAAGAGGATTATGAGGCTCTTACTAAATGTCATGGCAATACTATACAACGGATTCCCACACCCTAAAGGAGAAAACGTCGGCATAGGCACCAAATGCAAATAAGGTGCTAACTAGGGTACCCATGTAAGGTGGAACTCTACCACTCACATCATGCCACTTCTATAGCAGCAAGAAGGTTCCGTGACATAATAGAGTGGGTTCGTACCTAAGGTAATGGTGACATGGCCATAAGGTCATGCAAAATGCAAATGGTGGTGAACCTAACCTATATGCCAGTATAGATGTTATACCTGAGATCAGTACGAACAGTTCAATCCAAAGGCTAAAATGGCACTGAAAATGGTCTTCTACATCACAAATAATGTCAGAAACGGTCCAAAATGGTTAGAAACTGTCAAAACTATAGGAAAGGGGGTAAAAAAATTTCAAATATTTGAAAAATTTTCTATAAATAGTAAAAAATATAAATCATTTGAAACTTTTACCCATTGGAGCTCTGATATTCAACTGCAAATTCCAGGAGATCCAGCCGGCAGAATTCACAACCGTTTCTTCTAGGTAGTTACCCATGCTCTCCTCATGCATTTCAATATAATTTTTGTTGATTTTCATGGTAAAATGAGGTAGTTCAGGCCAATTATACATGAGCGTTGTGGCCCACGTGGGTATCGAAGCTTTTTCCGTGTATAGGGCTGGCTATACGCTGAAAAGGGGCTAGAAACTGCGTACATACGCGGCTGTTTGCAAAACAGTCGCGTATGACACCGCGCAAATGGATTTACAAGAATCTAATGGACAAAATGGCAATTTCTCATGCAGGATGGTGCTAGAATGGAAAGAACGCGAGCATGGTGAAGTAGAGGAAGCTGTAAGGGCTGACGTAATGGCTCAACAAGCTCTTAGAAGATGCAGACTCTACAAGTTTTGGTGCCTTGGTGGTTTGAGGGCCAAACTAAGACTGCTAGAGATGCTGGTAGACTATTGGGATCCAGACTCAGATTCCTTCAAGATATATGGTATGTTTCTCATTATAGAGGTGGAAGACATATACTTTATCATAGGTCTATCTAGACGAGGGGAGGTGGTGAACCTTCGTTCCCGAGGTGGGCTAGGTGGTGGGCTTACTATCGATGAGTACGTAGCTTTGTACTGCTACCCAGATACCGAGAAGGTGGGAAGTCAAGTCCCCACCAATGTTATACAGGTGCTGGGCCTAAAGGCCATACTACTGATGCTAGGCAGGATAGCAGGCTTAGCCTCACTCCATTAGGCCTCGCGGCCACCGATGTACTATGCAATGGAGTGTATGAGACCAACCATATATGACTGGAGTACTACACTACTGAGCAACATGAAACACCAGCTCAGTGAGTGTAAGGCAGGTAGGATACAGAACTTCAGGTTCAGCAGCATATTGAGCACGTTTTTCTTTGAGCGTGTTCCAGCATTGAGCCCTAGAGTGGAAGTTCCTCTCCACGGGGTTCGAGATCCGGCCCAACGGCGTTGGGCAGATGCTATGCACAGACTCGGGGGTGGTAGGGTGGCCAACCCATATCCAGCTGACTTTTTTCCATGGTGGCGACAACAGATTGTTGCCATAGATGACTACCCCTATGGAGGGATAGATTTCTGGGGGGATCCGGACATGCCATTGCCACCAGGATCGGCATACGGAGAGATAGGTACCGAATCTCGACTCTCACTCTTTTTTAAAATTGTTTGAGTTATTTAATTTTTTTTTATTTTCTTGATTATGTGAAATCAAAAAGACGTGTTTTTGTGCGACAACACATAGTGACATCTACCATTCATGTGCAGATGTAGGACCATGGTGACCAGAGGGCTTCCCACGTCATAGACGGAGGGGAAGAGGGGATGACATCACAGGTGCAGATGTGGAGCGAACGCTCCAGGGCATTCATACCAACTTCGTGCGACTGACTCATAGGGTTCCCATGGCGCAAGTCAAGGACTTGCCTGAGGCCATGCAGCGATAGGTGGTGGGTGTACCACGCGCATGGGTGTGTTTATTTCAACAGCTAGCTAGAGCCGTAGTGACGTATCATGATCACAACCCTCCCCTTCCACAGGATTAGACACCTAGGAGTGCATATGTTTTGTACGACTATGTATTATGTGATGGAAGCTTTGAAAGCTCCACTTTTGTATATGACACTATGTATTACCACATTTTTGATATATATAAAAAGTTTTATGGTGATCGGTTTATTTATTTACATGTGTAAAAAATTTTATGATTAATTTATTATGAATGAAACAAATGCCAATCTAACACGTAGTTAGCATATGAGTCAGCAACTTGATTATCATTTCTTGGAATGTGTATATATGTAATACTGTCAAATTTCCGTTCTAACAATCTCACACGTAAGAATCTTCTCAATAACATCGGATCTCTAACATGGTAAAAACCATTGAGCTATGACACTACTAACTTCGAATCAAGACGTACCTCAAGAGATAGAACACCATGTGAAATGGCATCCCGTAGAAGCTCAATAACGGCACTATATTCAGCAACATTGTTGGAAGATGGCCGTAGACATACACCTTTTGAAGACAGTACCTGACCCATAGGATTCTAAATCACCCAAGCAACAGAGGCTGAGTGTTGAGTGTGACGGCTTGCACCATCCATGAATCCTATATAGGTGGAAGATTCCATTGACATCTGCCACAAGAAATGGAAACTAGTCACAAACCCAATCATGATAATAAAAAGACCTAACTATGCAAAGCTGTACAATAATATACAACAAGCAGCCTTGGCTAAAGATCATGCATAGTATTTTTTGAGATAGAGCCCATTTCTAGGCTCCGCCAAAGTTGTGCCTTCATAATCGACTAACTCATAGGAACCCTTCTATAAGACATGCTTGACCACGTAAGGACCACGCCACATAGGATTAAATTTCCCTGCCCCCAAGGGTTCTTTCAATTTATCCCACAAAAGGACCAAGTCTCCTTCACTAAACACTCTTGGACGGACAGACTTGTCATATTGGACCTTAACGCGACGCTTATTAACCTCTAGAGCCACCAAGGCATCTCAACGTTGCTCATCAAGTTGCTCGAGGTGGACCAAACGCTCCTCCAAAGGTGAAGTGTCTGGTAAGAGCTCCATAGCTAGCTTCAACGAAGGAATCTCGCATTCAACCGGCAATATCAACTCCACTCCATGCACAAGATGATATGGAGAAAAACTAGTGGCAGTCTTAACCGCGGTTCGATATGCCCACAAAACAGGGTATAACATAATATGCCAATTCGTCTTGCTCTATGCGATGGTTTGTTGGAGAATGGACTTAAGTGATTTATTCACTGCTTCAACCTGTCCAGTTGCTTGGGGGTAGTAAGAAGAGGAGTGCTCTTGCTTATACCCTAACTTGGATGCCAACTCTTCCATCATACGGTTCCAAAAGTGCGATCCATGGTCAGTGACAAGCTCTCTCGGAATCCCGAACCGAGTAATGATTTGGTTGAATACGAAGTGAGCGGCTCTCTCACCATCAGATTTTACTGTAGGCATTGCCTCAGCCCATTTCATGAAATAATCTACAGCCACTATAATATGATGGTGCCCCCCAGCCGAAGCTGGGCTGCAATCCATAAAATCGAGCCCCCACTTGGTGAAGGGACCGGTGGTGATCATGGGATGTAACGGGGCAGGCTTCGAGCACATATTTCGTGCAAACGCCTAGCAAGGGTGGCACCTCTTGACCGCATCAACACAATCTTTAAATATCGACGGCCAGAAATAACCCGCTCTCAAAATATTTTGAGCTGTAGAAAGCCCAGATAAATGACCACCACACGCCCCTCCATGGCAATCATTCAGCACAACCTCAGCCTCCTCGTGAGTTAAACAATGTCGTAAAATGGAATCTACCCCACGGTGGTACAAATTATTGTCCACTATAAGGTAGTTCTTAGAGACGTGACGTAATCGTCACCGTTCATCTTGCGAGAAATGAGTAGGGGTCCTCTACGTTTGCAGATATACTATGATATCTCCATACCATGGGTCAGACGTCGAGATTAAGAAGATGTGTTCATCAACAAAAGTATCTTCACAAACTGACTCCTCGGCCTCACTCGGGAAATATGATATAAGCTCTACAAAAATTAACAATTTCTTCGACTTTGCCAAAAAAAACTCAAGATTGAACTCTTGCAGGATGACAATTCATTTATTATACTTTCCCCCAATCATCCTTCGTGTGAGGATGAATTGAAATGGATTTACATGGGCCACAACCGAGGTCTGGCGAAGGAGGATATAATGTCTCAAACGTTGAACCGCATGTACGGTCACTAAAGCAAGCTTTTCGACATGAGAATACCGAATCTCTGCATCAATAAGGTTTCGGCTTAGATAATATATGACATGCTCCTAGAGCTCCTCATCCTCCTGAACCAATACCATACCAATCGTATCTAAAGACGCGGCCACATATAATAGGAAATCACGGCTATAATCCGGAGGACTAATCACCGCGGCCGATGCTAGGGCTCGCTTAAGTGCATCGAAGGACTCCTAGGCTCGCTCATCCCATTCAAAGGGAGTATCCTTCTTCAAGAGATGCATGAAGCCTCTAGTCAAATTGGCAAAATTGACCACAAATATTCGTAAGAAGTTTTCCATACCTTGCAAACACTGAAGATGATGAATATTCTTTGGGGGAGACAATTGAAGTATTGCCTCAACCTTTACGGGATCGACTCTTATGCCCTCCTTTGAAATGATGAATCCTAATAAATGACCTGACTTCACATAAAAGATGCACTTATGAGGATTTAATCGAACCAAATAGTGCCGGCATCTTTCGAAGACTAATATCAAGTGATAGGAATGACGCATTCTCATACAAGAATGAGCAGCGAGGTCATCCAAAAATACTTCAATAATAGACTTGAGATCGTGGAAAATCAAGGTCATTGCCTGCTGAAATGTAGCTTCGGCGTTTTTAAGGCCGAAAGGCATTTTTCGATATGCAAACGTTCCCCAAGGACAAATAAATGCAGTTTTGTGTTGGTCCTCAGGTTTAATCTGGATCTGATTATAGCCAGAAAAGCCGTCCATAAAGGAGAACACATCGCTACCCGCACACTCATCCAAAATCTGATCTATAAATGGTGTGGGGAAGTTATCCTTAGGACAGGCACGATTTAAATCGCGGAAATTAATGCATATTTGGATCGCTCCCTGCTTCTTATCTACCGGAACGGGGTTTGAAACCCAATCCATCAAGGGAATGGGATAGATGAAATCGGCTTTCAACGGCTTCTCTATCTCTGCCTTAATGGCGGGTGCTTTCCTAGGATTCACGGCGCGTAAGCGTTGTCGAACATGCTTAGCGTTGGGGTAAGTCTTAATCTCATGTTCGACAATTCAAGGTTCAATACCTAGCATCTCATCATAAGACCAAGTAAAAATATCATGGAACTCCTTGAATAGCTCGGTATATTCGAGAATCTCAGCCTGGGAACAATCCGCCCCAATATAGACATTCTCAATGGTGCTAGGATTTCGAGATATGTTGATAGAAATCGTGGAAGATATGTTTGCCATGTTCCCATCAGCCATCTAACCAGGAGAGCTTAATGGAATCATGGGACTACCAACTCTCTGACTAAGAATCTCCCTATAATCCTCATGCTCCAAACGGTCGAGCGGTGGAAGAAAATATGATCTATGATGAAGTTCCTCCCATGGTGGCTCAAGACCCGACATGGCCTCGATAATCGCTTCATCTGAAGGGAAAACTGTATCTAGGAAGTCATGGGCATGAGAAGACTGTACTGCCCATGCGGGTAGCACATAGGGGTCTTCCTCTTCCATCCGCGAAGAGGAAGAACAAGGCTCTGCAACATCCATAAGATTGGCTTGATAAGCTATCATGGTTGCAGGAAGCGGCATGTTGGTTTCGACAGGCTCACTCGAAATACTCAGTGTAGGAAGAATCCAAGGATCTCCCATATGAGTCGTGCGAAAAGACACTGAGGTCATAGAAGTCGAAGCCCTATCAGAACGAGATCCTATCATGAGGACTGACACAAGACAACTAATGCTTCCCATGAGGGATGGATACATGCCTACACCCACACTCCCAGTTGCCGGCTGAGAGTGTTCAACGACCGGAACTGAAGTTCCTGAAGATGCAGTAACAGGGGAATTCTTGAATTCCATTTGATCAATCGTTACAATCTTCCTGTTATGAGGAAAGCATACAACGTGAAACATGGAAGAAGCAACGGCTTGCATACTATACATCCAGTTCCGACCCAGCAAGAGATTGTATTCGAGGGGTGCATCAACCACCTCAACCTCTATCGCAACGGTCTTCCCTCCCAAACGGACTTTAAGGGACAGAATGATGCCGTGTGGCCTAAAATATCTCCCATCAAAAGTAGTTAACATAGTCGCTAACTTTGAAAACTCAGGAGAACCAAGACCCTTCCAACAAGACAAAGACATCAATGATGCAGCAGCGCCCTCGTCAATCACAGTGCACTTGAAGATCATATTCAGACATTCTACGTGTACCAAAAGCGACACATAGTAGGGAAAGCGAGGCTGATGACCTATGGTTTCAAATTTGATCACTGAAGAAGAATCATCACCATTCACACCAAGAGCAGAAAGAAAAGCCTTCCTTTGCAAAGGACAACTCTGAAGCACTTCCAATGCAGACATCGCATAAGGAGTATGGCCCAAATCCTCGACAACTGAATAATTCTGGGCGGCTCGGGCATTTGGATTATGCCCTGAGCACTTAAGTACCCCCTTAGGAATGCGAGGTGCAGCTTCAGGTTTATCCACAGGTTTCTCAATGCACAAAGGAGTTCCAGGTGGATCGGGTTCTTTGCCTGGGTTGGGTTGTGACGATCCATAATCTTTCGCACGAGTCACAACCTTGGCAGCATGGACCATTGTAATGCACCCACGAGCACTAGCCTCTGGTGGATCATTCTCACTAGATTGCTCCTGGCACTTCGAGTTCATATTCTGGTTATGCGGTAAAGGGTTCGTTAGCACAGCTGGTCCTTGTGCTAAGAGTCTCGAAGCTTCATCAATTCTAGGGCACAAGTAAGTGAGGTGATCATCCTTACATAGCTTGCAAGGGAATTTAACCTTATGTTTCACTTGCTTGTCCCCACCAGCATTCTAACCGTTCTTGTCATTATTGGAAGCATTCTCATTCTTATTCCCACCCTTTCGATTATTATTCTTACCTTTTTTCTTATTACGTCCGGGTTGCTAGTTACCCTTCTGGTCCGACGATTGCACAGAAAGTACACTCGTCGTTTGGGCGGGTTGAGACGAAGCTGTAGCTTGTCCCAGAGCAGACTGGTTGAGCGACAATTGACTAACTTGTTTTGCAACTAAATCTGCAGGTTTCACACTTGCACAACCCACAATTCCATCGGCATGTGGTCCAGGTTTAACCTTGGGATCTAAACTAGAACGAGGAGCGTTGGGAATAATCTCATACAACAAATCGGACTGAGCATAAATCAAGTCTAGTTCCTGTGCCCTAAAGATTGCTTGTTCCTCATTCTGTACTCCGGATGTAGAAACATCCTTCGCGATATATGGCAATAAAGACTTGAGGAACCACTCGAGAAGGAACTCCGGCTGTATAAAATATTTAATTAATCTCTTCTGTCTATGCCACTCCTGAATATGATCAGAAATATGGGTGGCTTTATCTTGCCGAAATGTCGACAAGAGTTCAGTACCAATGTCATAGCGCAATGGTAGCTGGAAGTGATTAAGAAAAGTCATCGCAAGATCATCGAACAAGGTAAAGGCTCCCTTTGGTAACTCTATATACCATTTCGCAGCAGACCCTGTAAGGGTGTGTTGAAATAGTCACAAGTGGATTGAGTCCTGATGTAACGAATTCGAAGAGCACCAAAGGTGAAACATGGTAACGTGTTCACTCGGATCCTCTCCCGGTTTGCCTTCGAACTTAGGTATATCCGAAGGAAACTTGGTAGGGACAGCCGGCCAAGCCGGGTCATGAGCCACGGGATCGTTCGTAAGTCTCAATAAGTCAGGAAGGTTGAGTGTCGTGAGGAAAGGGAGCTTAGCATGATGAGTTCGATGGACCGCTCCCTGGTTCACATAGGTTTGAACACCACCATGGCCTTGTCCATAGTGTCCTCCTCCTGTCTGACCTGTATAAGGTGACATGGAAGTACCATAGCAAGGTGGACCTTGACTAGTAGGGGCTACGAAGCCATAATTAGGAGAGTAAGCAGGTTGTTGATACTCGCCTCTGTAAGGTGAAGAAACCTGTCCATACTACGGACCGTAATAAGGTCCATAGGTCATCGCATGCGATGTCCCATGGGACACTCCGTAGGTAGGAAGATAAGCTCCGGAAGGGGGAACATACATACCCAAAGTAGGTATATATGCCCCCGACATAACAAGCTGACCACTAGAAGGGTGAATATAGCCTCCCGAAGCAGCGGGTGGTATATGAACTTGAGACACAATGGGTCTAGTAACCGCAGCACGGACCTGACTCATAGCCATATATCGGCTCGAAGGACCACATGGATAAGGTGGAGGATGTACATTTGAAGAACTTGAAACTGAGGATGAAGGAATGTCAGTAATAAGATATGTACTAGTGCCTATCGTCACTCGTCTCGGCCCTGGTATCCTAATCGGATCACTAGCCCTAGACCTAGGAGGGGGATAAGATGGAGCTTCCACCACTGGGATGGAAGGTGCAATGTGACTAGTACTCCCAAACCTCTCCGCAAGGTAAGGAATGGGATTTCCCCCATGCATAGTGCTAGGCTCAAAGTTGGATTCAACATGAAATGTCAAATCATGCATAGGAAAACTAGTCGTAGCATAACTACCATAGCTAGTGCTAGGAGGGTCAAAGTGAGTCTCGGCATCATCCGGCATTCCATACCGGTAACGTGTCAACGGGGAATCACCCTAGGGTGAGTAGGTCTATCATGCAAAGATCCTATCTGGGAAATCACAGGACCGAACTCAGCTAGTTCAGGTGAAGGATCGTACGTAGGAGTAAGTTCCCCATCGTCAATATGAAAGAGAGGAGGTGGCTCAGGAATAGTCTCTGAATGATCCTCCATGGTGTGTGAATCAGTGTGTGACATAGTCCTCCTAGACTGTCTAGGTCCCTCTCCCAAAGGAGGAGGAGAAGTGGAAGGCAGAAGTCCTGCTAACCGACGAGAACGGCACAGAACCGCACTCGAATCCACAATGACTCAACAAAAAGCAAAGACTCTCTATTTACGTAAACCCTAGGCCAACTAGCATGCACAGAGCAATCACTAATAAAATCTAAAGCCAAATGCAAGCAAACAAGGGCTGGATAAGTGAGCTCCTGAATGTGGCCGGTATGTCTCACCTAGGAGAGGCCTAAGAACCCCTTGTCACCACAAGCAGAGGTACGGAACCAATTATTGTGGCCGTCAGCTTCAACGAGTAAAGTGACTGTGCTGTCTGACCCCAACCTGGCTGGGAAACATGCAGAATAACCTCTACAAGTACCCCTTCGATATCCTAGGTAAGGTCACTAAGGTCACCTCAATATAATCAAAGCTCAGGCGGACAGTCGACGCAGGTGGGATTTACCGTATGGGCAGGGTAGCAAAGCCCGAAACTCTCGAAAGAGCCCCCAGATACGAATACAATCCTGGCAATATCACCGATGCTACTCAATTATGACTAGGGGTCATCCCAATCAATAACCACTCACACTGCCTCATTCTTAACTCCCGTTTGAGAGGAGGATCCTGAGAACGATGGTTATACCAAGGATTTCACACACTCCCTGGACAAACACCTAGATGTAGTTGTTTAGTGATCTTGGAGAATTGACTTACAATGAACTATTCCAAGATCCTAAAACCTAAGCTTGTTGGTGCACCCTAAAAAAGAAAAAAGTGTAATTCATTTTAATTAGCGTTGATTTTAATTGGCTTTATTACTCAAAAATAGTATATGGTCGTGCAACTAGTGGTGTTATGACGCAACAGAAGTAAAATGCACACCGAAACAATCAATGCAAATGCATTGTGTCCATGTAAACAGGGTATGCTACTACGTGAAATGCGCAATTTCTTCTTCAAATGATGAATGCAAATTTTCCTATATGAAGTCCTAACTAGTACTCCAAAGCAAATCTAGATCTAGTGCAAGTACAATGCAAAGTGCAAAATGCAATGCATTATGATAAGCAAATGTTTTTGAATTTTTTGAAAATATAAGAGATGCAAAAAGCAAAAGAATGATTCTACCACCCCCAGAATATGCAAGCACACATAGATAGCACCCAAGCACAGCACCAAGGTAAAAGAACTCTAATGCACTAATCTCAAATAAAAAATCGAAAATGCCATGACAAGAACTTACCTAAAAAAAAAATTTAGGCTAAAAAAGAACATTTCCAGTCAGAACCAGAGGTCAAAACAAACTCAAGCAATGCCAAAGGAGACTCATCAACTAACAGCATTCACCCAGCAACCCATTAACTTCCACAAAAAGGGAAAAATACAGGGTATACGCGACTGTTCGCAGTAAACCCGCGTGTATACGCAGAAATCCCAGAGGAGACTGTGTGTATACGCGACTGTAAATCAAAAACCCGCGTACAGGAAGAAAAGGTGCATAAAACAAGGCAAATAGACAGGCTGAGACAGAATTCACTCCAATCAGACTCTACCAGGCATACATGCCCCCAGACCCGACACAGAAACAAGAGAGAAAGAGGAATTCAAATACATTGAATCCCAAGAAAATCACCCCCAAAGGACAACTACTAGGAACTCCCCAGTGGAGTCGCCAATTCTGTTACGGAGAGAAATTCCTATGGCTTGGGGTACCACAACAGACAACTTTGACTCCAGAAATCAATCTTTCCCAATATGCAATAGAAATAACATGTCTAACACTAAAGGATCAGACCTCGTACCTTATTTCGGACGGTTGAAGTAGATCCCCGTTGAGCTTTCCAATCTTCAGCTTGAATTGATATAATACTTCCTCAACAACAAGTAAACAATACAAGCATACTATATATCATGGTGTTAGATCTATTCTAGCATATATAATCAATAATGTAAAAGAATTTGACATATTCCAATGGATACAATATTCAATCAAATACATCATTGGACAAGGAAATATAGTTCTTATTAATATAAATCAGAGATTACAAGATAGATACAACATCTGACGGCACGTCTACGAATCGGAGAAACTGAATCCCCCACTTGGGCCTCCACCACCTCAATCCTCCATCACTTAGATAGCGAGCTCACTAGCAAAAGGAAAGCTTGGGAAGAACACAACAGTGCTCCAAAGGGACAAAGGGATGCAAACTCAAGCATAAATTCCGGCAACAATGGACTATAGTTTCGATGCTTTCAATCTCTCTATATGCCTTCAATGTACCAAGGGGTTCCTTATATAGCTTCACAAGGGATAATGAAGGGTCAAATCTGAGCGATCTCAAGGCATATGGAAGGCCAGGATTTAAATGATTCGGATCCATGTCAAGGAAAACTCCAAAAGGATTTGGACTATGCACACATCCCGATGTACGCAGTTATAGGGGTCAAAGCCACATATGTGCATGGTTATCGGGGGAAAAGCTGAATATATCATCTTTTATATAGTTTTTAGGGATGATTAAGGAAACATCAAAGGATAAAATATGGTCCATGGGATCTAAAGAGTCTGCAGCGGGACAGGGGAAGGCCATACAAAGTGTGATTCACCTAGAGTGGTGAAATCCGCTATAACAGGCGCTTCCATTCTCTGTCTGCATGGAGGTAAAGTGCTATTGGTTTAATTGTTTGTGACCATTGGAGACTACACAAAACCTAATTTTTTTTACCTAAGTATGTGCATTAGAGATTAAGTGGGAATTCGGGCAGAGATTGTATAGCTGTGCAAATTAATGGCTTTCTCAATTGCATAGAGTAAACCTGCTCTGAAGATAATCAGAATCCTTTTTGAAGACCCAAGATTTTACTCAGTCACATGAAGGTTTCCATTTTGAATCTCGCCTTGGAGTTATTCACATCCACTTTAAGATTGTAGTTGAGAACCGGTGCTCTCCCCACCACAAGATTTCTTGTGGAAGAAGTGAAGACCGAGCCTGAACGTGAGTGAAGTAGCTCACTCCTGTATTCAACTGCGTGGAGCTACGTAGAGCTTCTTGTGTCTTGATTCCATCCAGACCTGGCGTTGTTTTCTTTTGGGTGTGAATATATTGTTGTGACTGGTGACCAAGTTAGAGACTGCCTGTGTCACCAACTTTGTTGTTGCAATCAAACTATGAAGTATACTACTCTCATAAGAAATAAAGATATTGAATGTAATAACACTCTACAGCTGCTTAAAATAGTTGCGCAATTATTTGTAATAGGTTGCAAAATTGTATAATAAGCTACAGAATCATTTTTGTAACTTGCAAAAGAGCAAGAACATAAACCTGCATTCCATATTTTTCTTTCAAGTATTGTGTAAGTTGCAAGTTCAAGATTAAAGATGCACTATTCTGCATCTATTGTTGGTGATGTCCTCACTGGCAAGGAAACATATCCAAAATGGTCTAGAAAGATCAAGAAATCAAGTGAGCCTCTTGAAGAATCCCTTTACTTTTTTCAGAAAACAAAGAATCAGTCCAACGACCCTTCCAAGGGAGATTGCAGCAAGAGAGGACGAGGAAGAAGAAATTTCAAAGGCAGAGGGGCAGAAACAACTCCAGCAAAAGATCATATTTGAAGTGCAAGCATTGTGGAAAGATTGGACACACAGCAGATCAGTGTTGGGCTTCATGGGACTCCATCAAAGACAGACATAACCAGAAGAAAGAAGACAATAAAAACCAAGATGCTAGTAAATCTTCAGATTCTGCTCATTGTATTGTTGCACATTGTAATCTTGGTATTAATGAAATTATTTCACTTTCATCTTACACAGATTGTTGGCTACTTGATACTGGTGCAACATCTCACATGAATTTTAGAAAAGACTGTTTTGAAGAACTTAATGAAACAATAAATGGCATAGTTTACCTTGCAGATAATTCAAGTCTTAAACCAAAGGGAATGGGCACCATTCAGCTGAAGATGCCTGGATTCCCTGATTTCTTGTTGAAGAATGTTCTTTATCTTCCAGAGTTGCAGAGAATCCTGCTGTCCTTGGTGCATATTCGACAGCAAGGCCATTCCATCCACATGTTTGATGGAATCATAGAAATAAGAAAGTCCTCTGACAACCAAGTCATCATGACTGGATACGAAGATGGGAAGTTGTTGAAGCTAAAGGGTTCATCTGCAAGAGTTTAGAACTATGCCTACCTCTCTCATCATGGAGAAGGTAATTTGTCATCAAGTTTATTGTGGCATGCAAGATTTGGTCATCTGAATTATAACAGTCTTCGTTTGTTGAGAAAGAATGGTGTATTTTGTTTGCCCACCATTCCCAAAGAGAAGAGCAAATGTGATGCATGTATATTAGGGAAACACAGTAAGCTGCCATTCCATGAATCTAATTTCAGAGCAAGTAGGAAATTAGAATTAGTGCATTCTGATTTATGTGGCCCAATGCCAACTCCTTCTGCCAATGGGAATAAGTATTTTATGACCTTTGTTGATGACTACTCAAGAATGTGCTGGATTTACTGTTTAAAGACAAAATCAGAAGCATTTCAAACATTCAAAGACTTTCATGCATTGATAGAAAAACAAGCACAATCTAAAATTGCTACACTTCGTACTAACAATGGGAAAGAATACACTTCAAATGCTTTTGAAGATTATCTTCACAAACATGGAATTGCACATCAGACTACAGTTCCCTACAATCCTCAACAAAATGGTGTAGCAGAAAGAATGAATAGAACCATAATGAACATGGTACGCTCAATGATGTTTTTTAAGAATGTAAAACTAATGTTTTGGGGTGATGCAGTAAAATGTGTAGCCTATTTGAGAAACAGAAGTCCCTCAAATGCTCTTGATAACAAGACTCAACATGAAATGTGGTTTGGCCATCTCCCTTCAGTCAGGCATCTCAAAGTTTTTGGTTCCACCTATTATGCCTTGATTCCAAAGGATCAAAGAAACAAGCTTGGTGCTCGAAGCAAAAAATGCATTTTCCTGGGGTACAAAGAAAACTCCAAGGCATACCGTCTGTATGATGAGGTAAACAAGAAGTTTTTTATTTCCAGAGATGTCATTTTTCTTGAGACTAATAAAAATGACCAGTCCATTGAGAGATAGCTTGATCATTTGGAAAAATATCCTCATCCAAAGAAATATTCTGAAAATGAATATGAAATTCCAAACCTTGAAGGGGGGATTCCTATTCTGGATCAACCTTTGGAATTTCCATATGAAGCACCAACTCCCCCACATGAAGAAGTTCCCGCTACTTCACCTGAACAAGAGATTCAACTGGATGATGTGATTGAGAGAATTGGAAAACTCTCAATCAATGATGAAGCAACACCAGCTGATCAACCAGGACCATCACGGAAGATTCCTAAATGGGCCACAAAGACACTTGAAAGTGTCCATCCAGATGAAGTTGGAAAGACGGGAACGAGAAGTTCAAAAAGACATGAAGATGGAGGAGAAGCAGATAATTCAGGTGATGACATGGATGTATCATTTGATTGTGAATTTAATTTATCTGCTAAATTTGAACCAACTTCCTTTGAAGAAGATTCTGCTCGAGTTGAGTGGAAAGAAGCTATGCAGAATGAGTATGATGCACTCATGAAGAATGGAACTTGGAAGCAGGTTGACCCTCCAGTTGGAACCAAACCAATTGGCTACAAGTGGGTGCACAAGAACAAATACAAATCAGATGGCTCACTTGACAAGCACAAAGCGAGGCTTGTAGCAAAAGGCTATGCATAGAAGGAAGGAATTGACTATGAAGAAACGTTTTCTCCTACAGAAAAATGGGCTACCATCCGTACCTTACTCTCTTTACCTGCTCAGAAGGGGTGGAAAGTTCATCAGATGGATGTGAAGACTTATTTCTTGAATGGAGACTTGAAATAGAATGTCTTCATGTCTCAGCTAGAAGGCTTTGTTGTGAAAGGAAAAGAACAAAAGGTATGCAAGCTTGTCAAATCATTGTATGGCCTAAAACAAGCGCCTCACGCATGGTATGAAAAATTAACCGAGCATATTTTGAAGTTAAATTTCGAACATTTTGATCTTGATGATGCAACACTGTTTATAAAGAAAGTTGGAAGATCTGTTGTGTATCTTGTGGTGTACGTAGATGATCTTTTGATGACAGGGAACAATGAGAGCTATATAGCATCCATAAAGAAATATTTGAAAGTCTTAGGAAGTCTTATCTACCTTACAACTTGTAGGAAGTCTTATCTACCTTACAACAACTAGACCAGATATTTCTTATGTTGTTGGCATACTTTCAAGGTTCATGCATAAACCTTGTGAAGGACACTGGTTAGCTGCAAAAAGAGTTCTAAGATACTTGAAGGGGACTCAAGACGTTGGACTCAAGCACTCTAAAGTGGATGACTTCAAACTTATTGGGTACTTAGACTTAGATTTTGATGGCGATAAGGAGACAGGAGTATCAACTTTTGGATACACTATGAGTCTTGGATCAGCAGCTGTCTCATGGAGATCACGCAAACAGTCAGTTTCAGCAGATTCAACAACAGAAGCAGAATATGTGGCTGCAACTGAAGCAACAAAAGAAATAGTATGGCTCGGGAAGATACTTGAAGATTTGCAAGAAAAACAAGAGAACTCCACTCCATTGTTGATTGACAATACTTCTGCAATCAAGCTGGCTAAGAATCCCAGATTCCATGATTGAACCAAACACATCAACACAAAGTATCATTTGATTCGACATCATGTAGAGGCCAAGACAGTCCATCTTCGACATTGTTCCACAAATGATCAAGTTGCAGACATCTTCACCAAAGCACTTGGACGAGAAAATTTTGAAAGATTCAGAAACATGCTCGGACTTACTAACACCCCTTCGGATTAAGGGGGGGATTGTTGGAATATAATCCGTCAGGATTATACGTTAGTGTACATAATAGGAATATGAATAGTTACATAGGAAGGTGAAAAGGCTGCTTGGAAGATGAATCTCAACCACCACATGAAATGTATAAATGTATGCATTAGCAATGGAATAGAAATGAATCGGGAGTTATTATCCAACAATAAGATCAAAATAAAATTCAATAAACGCATGGAATTTTTTCTCAAAGGAGGGGGGTCATGTTCCTATGATGATGAGACAATATGAGGAATCGAGGTGCCCTTAAGGTACAAACACATAGTAAAAAAATAGGTACCTAGGGATCTTCCTCAAGTCAACATTGATTTTTGTGTGAATGAGAGGATATATAGAATTGTACCGTCGTCATTACATGGATTGGGGTTATTTTTCATGGATGGCATTAAGGTTGGATACGACAGATGTATAGAATTGATGGAGTATGTTGGACCCTCTTACAACTACAATGATTGGATGCGCCTATTCCAATATACATGAAGTATGTGTAGACATGGCTTGTTAGCAAATTATATACAACTGAAAGACAAATATCAAAATAAATGAGAAACGGTGTACATTGACGGAAGGCCAAAAGTAAATGGGAATATTGCAGGGTTTATAAAATGTACACAACCAGGTTCTACACTTAAGAAACCCAACTGCATATTTGAAGCGCGTGAAGGAAACAGTGTCTTTGTATGTGCAGTTAAATCATTAGCTGCTCGGGAAGAATTGCTTATTAATTACAATTTGAATCGAGTAGATACAAACATGGTTAGTATGGATGTGGTACATCCAACAATTTACCCAACTTTTTATTAATTATTTTAACATATTTCGGATTTTTGATAGCATATAATTATAATTTTTTATTAAATTTCCTATGTTGATTCACAAGGAGGTGATGGGGGACGCATCACCCCAGCAGAAGGTGAGAGGAGTACATGATCTGCGAGGAAACAGGTATACATCAAAATGTTATGTTTTAAAATTGTTTTAATGAGTATTTTGGTTTCATTAGGTAATTTTTAGTATGTTTTTTATGTAGGCTTCTTTCATCCGGGAACCTCCCTCACAGTTGATGTTAGTATACCTGCCTCAAGGTGGTAGGTATACATCAATATTTTCATTATAAAAATTTAGGATGGACAAACAGATCTGTTGTTATGTATTTTCAATAGTATGTTTGGTTTGTTTATATAACCTTATCTATTTTACATGCAGAGTGTTTATCAGGGAAGCTACCCGACAATAAATAAAACGACTACAACATCGGGGCAATAGGTAAACATGAATGCAATTCTACATTTTAAATACTATAAAATTGTACACATGTATAATGTGTAGCATAATGTTTATTTTGTTATGTATTTTTTCGTTTTTATGTTTGCGTTCATTATGATAATGTTGTATACTTTTTTTGCAGGTTGATGATCGAGGAAAGTCCCTAGCTGTTGATCAGATGACTAGAGTCTCGAGACAACATGTAAACCTAAATGTAATTCTACATTCTAAATACTTCAAAATTGTACACATATAAAACATGTAGCATAATGTTTATTTTGTTATTTTTTTTTGAGTTTTTACGATTGTGTTCATTATGATAATGTTGTATACTTTTTTTGTAGGTGGATGATCGGGAAAAGTATCCAGTTGTTGATCAGACCACACCATCGTCTAAGAATCAGGTAAACATATATGTAATTCTAGTAATCTATCAT
Source organism: Pseudotsuga menziesii (assembly GCA_001517045.1). Lineage (NCBI taxonomy): Eukaryota > Viridiplantae > Streptophyta > Pinopsida > Pinales > Pinaceae > Pseudotsuga > Pseudotsuga menziesii. The sequence goes on from LPNX010977376.1 coordinate 118,292, forward strand.
GATAGAAATTTTTTGTTAATATAATTTTTGTTCAAACTATTGCTTCAACAACTAAGCAATGTTTTATATATTTCTGTAGCAAACAAATGATTTGGTCTATAAAACAGCAACTCATGAGTGTTAGAATAGTAGATTCAAGCTAAACTAGTTAACCTATCTAAGAAACCAACAACATATCATAAAATATAAGAACAGGAAAATAAAAGGACAAGAGAACACCGATATACGTGGTTCACCCTAATGGGTTACATCCATGGGAAGGTAGTCTTCTATTATCTCCAGAATGTCTTCTCCAATCTTACAAGAGAGCAAAGCACAAATACCCCAAAGAATATAGATCATGTACAATAGTGTCACAATAGTACCACTACTACATCAAGAATACATTATTATGTAGAGACTCATTTTGACCCTATTATATACTAAGAGATGAGGAGGAATTACTCTCACATATTGCATGTGGGATAATATAATTCTCCAAAATAACATCTATTAATACAATACCATGGACAAATACTCTACACAAGTAAATAAACCACCATATAACTATGGGTTAAATGTATTACTCTTTTACATAAGATTATAGACAACTTTCGACATAATGCAAAGACATTATTACCTTCCAAAGAATATAATATATTCCAACACTCCCCCTTAATAATGCCTGGGAGAAGGGCCCGGACTAACACTAAGGAAGGAAGGAGTTATTATTGCTCCCCCTTGATGACAACTTCCAGAAGAACCAAATTTGAAAAAGAAGAATGCTTCAGCTGATGGAATTTTGACGATGAACAACTGCTTCTTACTAGATCATGAAAGTGTACATGAACCAAGTTGTACGATGAAAGACCCAACAATAAAATTCCGAGAACATGTGACGGAATCCAATCGCAAGATGCCCATATCACCACAAGAATCATCATAACCATACATGATAGTTGAAGAACTCTGATATAACATCCACGCCAGTGTACAGATACCTTCTGACGGCCGATACAACAAAGCATGTGGCTAAGAAGACCATAACAGTGTACAAAAAAAACCCAAATGGCCAATACACATGCGGATAGCAGACATTCTTCCAATCAAGGTGCAATATAAATATCTGTACAAGACCTCAAACATCGAAGAAACAAGACCCCAATGGTCTATACATCGAAAACGATATCATAAAGATGAACGTCATGACTTTAACAGTAGAAGATGGTGCTTCATTATTCCTGGAATAAGGTGAAAGCCTAAACAGAGAACTTATCTGCAAAAGAACTTTCAAGATTAAAGCATATAAAGATCATAAAACAAAATTGCTCATACAGAAATTAAAATGCTTATATACCAAAGGTTAGAAAACATCATATAAGGGAATGGCAACATAATATGATCAAATAAAAGATTAACTTGTTCATTAAGAAAAATGAAGTTATTTTTACACATTAAGTGTCAGCCACAACATATAAATAGTGATGCAATTATTTCACTTAAATATATGAAAATTTAGTCATCAAGCAAATAATCTGAAGCATAGGTGCGTTTCTTATTAATATGAGATTAATATGCAAGAGATGAATGCCCTGAAAATGTCAATGCTTCCATATAGGAACGTTAGAGACAAGTAGGAACAAGATAACCTCTGCAATCATAAGAATAGAAATCGCATTGCAACAAGAACAAGGTGCTCATGATAAATAGTTCAAGATTTAAAGATTGCTCAAAGCCATATAAATATTGAGTAAAAGATGATCGAAATAAACATGACATGAGATATAGATAAATTAAAATGTTTAATATGATCAACATATAGCAAATTATGATCAACTCATGATATCACTTAAAAAAAATTATGAAATGACAAGTCACTAATGGTCTTAATCATGGGTTCATTTCTTGTTAACACTATGTAAATATGCAAGAGGCGAAATGCCCTGGAAATGTCAATGCTTCCATATTGGAATGTTAGAGACAAATAGCACAGGAACTAGATACAATCTCTGCAATACATGAAAAAGAAACTATATCCCAATTAAATAACTTATGACAAGTCAAAAAATATGATATCACATAGATTAAAAAAAATGATTTTACTTAAAAATTTAATTAGCAAGAGCATATAATGATCATAAAGATAACACTTATAAAATAATGAAATTGCTTTTACACAAAGGTCAGCAATAACATATAAATAAAGTAAATAATGATCACTAGATAACACATATGAGATGATTCTTATAAAGTTGTTTTTATAAACAAAACAAAGAAAAGAACAAATTAATTATTAAGTATATTTAAAAAATATTAGGCATTAGATGGCTTATAGCTATCATCATGACAAAATACTAGAGATCCATGTCCTTAAAAGATGTCAATATTTTCATATAGAAACGTGAGACAAATATATAGCAAGAACAAGAAATAATATCTTAATAAACATTATTAGAAGCAAAACCTAAATGCAAAAAATGAATAATAGAAAACTTAAATACTCTACCGTACTAATCTGAATCTGCAAAAAGAACAGTTAGAAAAACAGTAAAGGAAAGAGGAATGTTTACTTACAACCCTTTGAAAAAATGTGCTCAGAAAATCTCAGCCTTCTATTCTGGTCATGTTAGTGGATCTAGAATGGTTGTTCTAATTCCAAAAACATGTTATAATAAAAAAAATATGGTAAGAAATGACCAAGTTATGGCCCTTTTTTATAACTATCATTTTTATTACTGAAAGGAAGCCCAGAAATATCCAGTTTTCTATTTTGGTCACATGAGGGATCCATAATTGCTATTCTGATTCCGAAAACAGGTTATAATAAAAAAAAGGGTAAAAAATGACCAATTTATGACCCTTTTGTATAACTGTCGTTTTTATTACCGAAAGGAAGCCCATAAATACCTAGTTTTATGTTCTAATCACGAGGGTGGATCCAGAATGGTTGTTCCAATTCCAAAAATAGGTTATAATAAAAAAAACTAGTAAAAATGACCAAGTTACAGTCCTTTTGTATAATTGTCGTTTTTATTACTGAAAGGAAGCCCAGAAATACCCAGTTTTCTATTATGGTCACGTAGGTGGATACAAAATGGCATTTCCAATTCCAAAAACAGGTTATAATAAACATTCCGGTAAAAATTGACCAAGTTACAGCCCTTTTTTATAACTACCTTTTTATAATCGGAAGAAAGATATCCTTGAGGAGAGCCCCGAAATCATGTAGATCTACAGAAAAAAACATCAAGAAACCCTTGAAAAAATTCTGCAAAAATCTTACACAACAAGTTAGGGTTAGGGTAAAAAAGAAAAAATATAGAAATATGCCCAGATCTGAAAAGAAGCCTAATGGCTACCAGATAGAAAGGAAATCTACAACAAAATGACAATTCCCAAATGATAATCATTATTGATTGAAAGCTATAGAAGGTACTAGATCATAACAACCCGCTCTGATACCATGTTAGAATAGTAGAGTCAAGCTAAACTAGTTAACCTATCTAAGAAACCAACAACATATCATAAAATATAAGAATAGGAAAGGAAAAGAACAAGAGAATACCGATATACGTGATTCACCCTAATGGGTTACATCCATGGGAAGGTAGTCTTCTATTATCTCTAGAATGTATTCTCCATTCTTACAAGAGAGCAAAGCACAAATACCCCAAAGAATATAGATCATGTACAATAGTGTCACAATAGTACCACTACTACATCAAGAATACATGATTATGTAAAGACTCACTTGACCCTATTATATACCAAGAGATGAGAATGAATTACTTTCACATATTGCATGCGGGATAATATAATTCTCCAAAATAACATCTCTTAATACAATACCATGGACAAGTACTCTACACAAGTAAATACAACACCATATAAGTATGGGTTAAATGTATTACTCTTTTACATAAGATTGTAGACAACTTCTGACATAACACAAAGACATTATTACCTTCCAAGAAATATAATATATTCCAACAAGGAGACATTAGATTTTTATGTCTACCAATTGTTCAATGATGCTGAAATTGGTACTTCTGTAGACTCGTTGAAGGTGCTACATAAGATCTTGAAAAAAGAAATGAGGAAATGGTTCGTCTGGCATTGACAGTTCCAATGACAGATGAGATCAAAGAGAAGGTTCATTTGTTGATCAAGATATGTACTCCTTGAAAGTAAGTTGTGGAATCCTAATGTAAATTCATTTTGAACTTTATAATTTTTAATTTTATATGATAGTGAACTTATAATACAATAGTTTGTATTTACAGGAAATTTTGCAACCTCACACTAGTGGTGAAGGCAGTGTTGGTCCCACTGACCAAACCACTCCACGTACACCACATACTACACTCATTTTTTCCACTGAACATTCGACAACACGCTCTGCAACACCCCTGAGGACAGCAAATGGTGTAGCCGATGCTGACCGAACCATAGCAGATCCTATAGAAAAAGGGGTGGATGAAGGGTTTGATATTAATACTGATGTTGAAGCATCATTTCCTGGATATTCTTGTGTCACTAGCACTGGTTCAATAGTGAAAACACTTTTGGTGAACGATGATCTCGTTCCAATAAAGATAGAGAATATTCCAGGTAATTATAGATTGTTCAATTTAGGTTTTATAATTTGTTTCTAATATACAGATAATTTTTTTAATGTTGACCAATGATGGAATGATTGCTTTGAAGTAAATGATGTATTTTATAAAAATATAAATGATTTGTCCTTGGAGATATTCGGTCCCACCATCTGCACAAGGTGGGATAGATAGGAAAAATAATTAAATGATGAGCTGACTAATTGGTTGGTTGGTCTGTTCGAAAAAGATACCTTCGATACATCGAAGGTCCTACAAAAGGTTGGAAAACATTTGAATATTGTCCGAGACCAATATAGGGTTCACATAGAAAAGAACCCGAGGTATGAGCACACTCCAATGATTCCATCAAGGGAGTGGAAAGACCTAGTGGAATATGGAAAAGAGAAGGGTCTGAGAAAAGTAGGAAAGATACCACTAAGAACACGGAGGTATGCAAAACATTCAACAATGTAGTGGTAAGCCTTATTATTATTAATTTTTATATCAAATTTGGAACATCAAATAACATAATTCAACATTTGATTAGGTTGTAGAACACATCAAAGGTCACCAAGGCAAGACTGAAAAAAATAGTTCAACACAAGATTGGGCCTGATTATTATTCAAATTTGGTGGCACAAATTGTAAGTATCAAAAACCCCATACTGCATCCAAATAATTGTTGGGATTAGGGCAGACCCGGGTTCTTATACTTTTATCTTCACACCAACAAAAAGACCCACAGTGTTGGCCCTTTCGGCAACAACCTGCGAACAGGTTGTAGTCTCACCCGAAACAGCTATGGGGTGCCGCAGAATCAGGTTTCTGCAGGAAAAAGAGGGATATTACTGTACCTTTAGCCTTAACAAAGAATAATTATGCAATACAGAGCTTCGATATTCACTTAAATAGCTTCGCAGTTTAGATAAAAAGACAGTTACTTGCTTAACCCTTAACTGGGAATTCACAGCGAAGTTAATACTTAACAGTTTATTTTACTTTATCATTCATCTACTTATCAAATGCTTAAAATGTAACCACACAAAAACTAAAAGGAACCACCACAACACAAGATATATGTGGTTCACCCCCAGTGTAGGGGCTACGTCCACAGAACTGGGTTTATATTCAACACTTTACAAAAGACACAGTCAGCTGCAAATCTTCTCAACAACCCAAAACTGTGCACTTAGCTGTAGATCTTCCCAACAACCCAAAACTGCGCACTTAGCTGCAGAACCTTTCTTCCAAAACCCTCTGCGCACTCAGTTGCAGAGGTCATCCATGCACTCAGCTGGGACTTAGCCTTAACCCAAAAATAGACCTTAGCTTCTTTGCATTAAATTATCATCATACTCAAAAAAACCTACGAAAATCCCTTTTCTCCTTTACATAAGTGCCTATTTATACAAGTGCACTACTACAATACCATTAGTTTAAAACATGGGCTTAAACCATGGGTTATTTACAAAAATAGGGGCTTCGACCCAACCCCGAAGACCCTAAGACTATTTTGGACCGCAACTCTGCTTACAAGTTTCACACCAAAACCGCGAAGTTGCCAAAATTAAGGACCTTCAAGGTCCGCGCCCCAACAGGCCCCTAAGACTCGCCAGTGTCCCGTCCTGAGACACTCTGCTGCTTTTCTGGTGGAAGAATCTTGTTGGTGAAGATAGTAAATTGCTTGTTGAGGTTGCGCATGATATCTTTGGCTGCTTGCTCCTTCTCCACTATCTCCTTTTGCACTCTGTCGAGCTCTGTATCTATTTGCATCTCTGTAAGCATCATCTTTAATCCTCCTGCTGTCTTTCTCCCTTATATGCCTATCATCATCATAATCCCTTCTGCTACTTCTACCACTGCCATGGCTTGCTCTATCCTTCATCCTTTCATCCTTAGCAGAATGCCTGTGTTCCTTATGACCGTCTCTCATTCTGTTATCTTCCTTCTCGAAATATATTTTGTCGTCATCTTTCTCTTCATAATATTTATGATGGTCATGGGAATCATTGGGCCTTCTAAATCTATTAGTGACCTCATCCCTCGAACTGCCTCTGTTCTCACCAACTGCACACCCTGTGGCAGCGAAGGGGTGCGTAACATGAACTTGGCTGTCCGCCGAGGTGGCTGAACTCCTGGTCGAACAGGAAGAAGATATGGTGGACGCTGTGATGCAACATTCTCATCCTCACTAAATTCTTCAAAAGCTTCAGGTGGGAGCTCTGCGGAACCAGCAGGATTCATTTCGGGATCCTTCGGTGTCCTTCCTCATGGCTTGTGTCTTTCTTCGTTCCACTTAAAGCAAACTTCTGCCTTAAATTTTTTTCTGGTTGATCGAGTCTGCATTGGTTGACTCAGTGCTGGGGGAGTCTCTTTGCAAGGTGCAGATGCATGTGGGTTGCTCATAAGATTCTGCAGACCCCTTTGTCTGAATTCGCTCAACAATTCCTGGACTTCGCGATCAGCTGACATGGACTCACTCAAGAAAATGCATAATGTGAAATTCATAGGTCTGGGTGTTTTCTTATAGAATCCAATGACCAAATCTGCCATAATTGTGCATTAAAGACACCAAATCTGATCGAACGATGGTAGATCTTGTCCAAACGGTGCTAGATTTCCCAAAATCTCATCATTACAAGTAGTTAATGCAATTAACGTATCGGCACCGCCAAATCTGATTTTTCTCAACGGTCGCATTTTAAGCTTCAACACACCTTTCTTCTTTGGCACGACCACTAACTTTAGCTTCACCACAATAAGGACCTTCAACACAATATTGACCTTCGACCCATCCTGACACAAGCTTCAATAGAACTTCGAACTTCGACCCACGACAGAATTTTCTTCCCCAACCTTCGACACTTCGTAAATTTTTCAACAATATACTAAAGCTCTCTGAGAACAACTTTATTATAGTCTAGTACCCAATTCCAACTGTTCTTGGTACTTAGACTCTTCTTCTTGCTATTACTTCTGATCAGGGGGTACAGGCTTGTCCCTGTACTTCTTTAATCTACTTCCATTCACCATGGAGGGCAAAATTTCTCCATTCAATTTAGCTAACTGAACTGCACCACCATTGGTAACTTTCTAAACTATGTATGGTCCTTTCCAATGTGTCTTAAACTTACCTGGGAACTTCATGAATTTACTGGCGTACAAGAGCACAAGATCACCATTCTAAAAATGCTTCTTCTTAATGTGTCTATCATGCCATGCTTTTTCTCTAGCTTTCTGTACTTGTTGTTGGAGCCCTGCAATGAATCTGTCTTCTTCTAGTTCCAGTATCTTCGCCAGTCTTTCATTTAACACGGCTGGATTATCCATCTCTGTGAAGGAAAATATTCTGAGGCTAGGAACAATGTACTCCATGGGCATAACTGCTTCCTATCCATATACTAGCCTAAAAGGTGTGTGGCCTATCAACTTCTTGCAAGTGGTTCTATAAGCCCATAATACTGCTGGAATTCTAAGATCCCAATCATTTCTGTTAACATTGCAAACCTTCGTCAAAGCATGCTCAAGAATCTTATTAAAGGCTTCAACAGTTCCATTTGCTTGAGGATGGTAGGCAGTACTCTTCTGATGATATACTTGAAATTCTTCAGTCAATGCTTCAATAGTCTTATTCAGAAAATGTGATCCTTGATAACTCATAAGAATTATAGGACATCCAAACCTCAACAAGATATTATCAAAGATGAACTTTGCAGCTGTAGTAGCACTACAGTCCTTGACTGGTTGAGCTTCGGCCCAATGAGTAAGGTAATCAGTTGCTATAATAATGTATCTTACTCCAGATTTCTTTGCAGGGGGATTGATTAGTCCAACAAAATCAATAGCCCACTTGTCAAATGCTTGTAAAGTTATCTGTGGAACCAGAGGCATCTCATCCCTCCTGGATGGTTTGCCTATCCTCTGACGGATATCGCAGCTATGGCAATACTCTCTTGCATCCTTATGAATCATGGGCCACCACAATCCAGCTGTCAGAATCTTCTGTGCTGTAGCTTTTCCTACATAATGATCTCCTGCTTCTCCAGAATGTGCCTCAGCCAAAATCAATGGCTTTTCATGCTCCAGGACACATTTGCACAGTATTTCATCTAGTCCCATCTTATATAGTTGTCCTGCTATCAAGGTAAATTCAGCTGCTCTAACCACCAGCTGCTTCTTCTGTTGTGTTGTCATCTCGGAAGGTGCAAAACTTGTAGACAAGTACTGAAAAATATCCTAAAAATAGTCATCAACCATCTGGATGGCAAACAACTGGCCATCAGGAATACCTTCATCCAAACTAGTGGGTTCTTCTCCTGACTCAAGCCTTGACAAGTGGTCAGGCCCCAGTTTAAGTCTTCCTGGCTTAACTATGATCTCAAAGTCATACTCCTGAAACAAAATCAGCCATCTGCATATCCTTCCACTTAACACAGGCTTGTTAACCAAAGACTTCAAAGCAGAATGGTCAGTGAACATATTAAAATGAGATCCTAACAATTAATGTTGAAATTTCTGCAAAGCATAAACCATAGCTAGACCTTCTCGTTATGTCGTAGTATAATTATTTTCTGCTGTGGAAAATTTTTCACTTGCAAAATCAATAGGGTGATCAATATTACCTTCACCTGACTGAGCCAAAGCAATGGAAGATGCATCTCGACATGAACATGAAACTCCTTATTCCAGTCAGGGAATACTAAGATAGGGGCAGCTACCATCTTTTCTTTCAAAATGTCCAAGCTTTCCTGACATTTAGGTGTCCATTCAAACTTAATATCTTTCTTCAATTTATTTTCCATAGGGGCTGTAATCTGAGCATATCCTTTAATGAATTTCCTATAATATCCAGTATGACCAAGCGTAGTGTGAAGTTGCTTAACAGACTTCGGAGGTGGTAAGTTCACAATAATGGCTATCTTCGCAGGATCCACCATCAATCCTTGCTTGCATACAATGTGACCTAACAGAATTCCAAAAGGTGCACAAAAGATACACTTCTTCAGGTTCAATGAGATCTGATGCTGTCTACACTTATCCAGCATAAGTCTTAAAATGGCTATATGATCTTTCAATAAACCAAAGATAGTCCAATCATCAAAGTAAACTTCCAAGAACTTGTGAATAAATTCCTTAAATGCAGATATGACTACTCTGGAAAACATAGTAGGTGCATTCTTCAATCCAAAGGGCATAAGAGTATACTGAAAAGATCCCATTTCTGTAGCGAAGGTTGTTTCATGTCGATCCTCTGGGGCAATTCTGATCTGATGGTAACCTGAAAATCCATCAGTGAAAGAATATACTTCTTGACCTCCGACATTGTCTAAAACTTCATCTGTAAAGGGATTAGGAAAAGGATCATGTAAACAGGCATCATTCACCTTCCTCATATCAACACAGATTCTGATTTCTCCCTTGGTCTTCTTTTCTTGTACCACCATAGGGCTGGCCCATTCAGACTCTTCGACAGGCTCAAGATTCCTGTAGTGAGCATCTTATCTAGCTCCATCCTGACTTTTTCTTTATACCTAGGATTCAGCCTATAAGGGCGCTGCTTCATAGGCTTTGCATCAGCTTTCAAAGGGATTTTTATCACTCCTATATCACCAAGGATACCTTTAATTTCTGAGAACTTCATCAGAAATAAGTCCTAATACTCATGGAGGAGTTCAGTCACTTTGCTCACCATTTCTTCGTCCCAATAATCTCCAATGGTAGCGTACTTAGGCATTTCTTTTGATCCAATGTTTACTTTCCTGGTTTTCAAGGGCTGAGTTACTTCAGGTGATTCGACTGCTAGTCCATGTACTTCACAATGTCCTTCTGACTTAGGAATATTGATGTTGTGAGGGTCATAGTCTTCATCAATGGCGAGGTTATAGCATTCTACTGCATTAGCTTCTTGTTCCTTCCAATCAGGTTGGTATTCTGCTATTTCTTTATCATCAAACACCTTAGTATGGATCACCCTAATAGTTGCGTCCAAAGCAGGGTAGTCCTCATTAATAGAAAATGTGAGCACAAAATTATCAACAAGGCTAACCCAACTTACAGTACCATGGCGAAGCTCCACCTCCGCATACCAGTTCTTTGCTACAGGTTCTAGAGTGTGTACAAACCTATGTACCCATTCTTCATAAGGTACATGCTTCCATGCTTCATAACACTACTCCAAATGTTCCTGAGGGCTAGTCTTACCATTAAATCTGCTTTGTACCTCCTGAGGTTGATCTATGAATCTTAGGAGAAGGAACTTTTTACAAGCTCCCCAACTATGAATATACTTTTTATTACCATTCCACCATCTGGCACCTGTGGCTTTGAATACTGAATCTAGAGTCTCCATTTTCTATGAATCTGGTACTTGCTCTGAGAATTGTACAATAAAATCTTCTGGGTCTGTCAAGCCATCAAAAGTAGGTAAGATCTTTGTCTATGAGCCAACCCATCTGATAGACTTGGTAATTATTGCACATCGATGTCCATGTAGCTCATAAAGTCTATTCTACCAATTCTCTAGGCCTTCGTCTGAATCAGTCATGCAAGAACTGTCACATTTCCAATCCATTATACCTTCAGTAGTAGGGTTAACATAGTCTTCTTCTTTAGCTGTGATGTTGTAAATATGATCCAAAACATCTTGATCTTCATCTCTGACTGGCTCTGTATACCTTTCTCCTTGAGAAGGGTCCAACGGTACTATGACTCTCAAGCCTTTTCCTTCAAAAGTTATCTGTCTGTTCTTAAGTTTGATTACTGCATAATTGTCTATTTCCCATTCAATTCCTAGCAATGCTGGATAGGGGTTTCTATCATCAATTATTTCAATGACTTCAAAATCTGCTAAGGTACTGAGTCCATCAATGTCCACTGGTACACTAGGGAATCTTCCCAAGGGCACAATTGAGTTTGTTGATTGGATAATCTCAACTATATAGGGGACCATTCAAGTGTAGGTTTTCCCATTTGTTCCCATGTCTGCTTAGTTAGGACATTCACTTCTGATCCCAGGTCTAAAATGATATCAATCATGTCATAATATCCTATCTAAGCTTGCAATCTCATTTCTCTTCCAGTCCTTCTAACTCTATTAACAATTTTTCCTCTATCAGCACTTCGCTGAGGTTCGCAAGACTGAATAACTTTCTGTAACTCACTCAAAGCATTCTGATTTCTTAATAGCTTCATACAAATCTGTAAAAATGATGTTAGTGTACTTACTTGATCCGGCGAAGCTTTTTGAAACTGTAACTGTTGTTGATGATGTTGCGTAGTTTCTACTGATGTTCTCAAATCAGCAAAGTCTTTTTTAGCTTCCATAAATGTTCCTTTTTCTCTTCCAACATCGAAGGATGGAATTTTTTCTGGGGTCTTACGGACCCAAGCCTCGTCAGGTTGTTTCCCCTTATTCTACACTTGCATCGTAGCTCCACTCCTTGTAACAATGTTAACGGCTGGGACAGGTATTTTCTCTACAGCAATCATCTAAACATTCTAAGTAGGAGCGCCATTTATTTCTTGTATCTTGGCTATCAACTATGGGCATTGCTTAATCACATTATCGACTGCTCTGTAATATCGACATTTCGTAGTTGGGTTCTGACAGTCTCTAGCTACATGTCATGCCTCATTATAGTTATAGCAAATAACCTGGCCTTGTCCTCTTCCAAGCATACCACCACGACCTTGACCTCTGAAATTACCTCGACCTGGTGTACTACCACGGTAACCATATCCATCATTGCCTTGTGCATCGGGTTGTACCCTATAAGCATCATAGGTTCGCTCTCTCATGAGGTCAAAGCTGTGACATTCGTCTTCGTTGTGTCCAACTGACTTACAGAACTTGCAGTAGGGATTCTTAGGTACTTGAACATATCTCTACAACAGATAGCAATCTTCAGGTCGATGCTAGCCAGTTGTTCTATAGATCTCACAATATAGGACATTAGGGTTAAACGGGTTCGCTGCACCACTATTCAAATAATTCCTTAATGCAGGATACTATTCTTTGTCATGACCTTCTATCTTACATCGTGTACACCAAACCTCTTCTCGAATAGATTTCCCTTTTTTCATGTCGCGAAGCTCCAAAGCCATTTCTGCTAACTTTGCTTGTATTTGGGCTATTCCAGAATTATCTCCAACAGGAGTTGTTTCAAGTTTCATAGCAATTTCCAACGCCTCTTGCTGATCAGCAACCTTCTGTTGCATAAGTGGAGTCCTGATATGAGGCAATAGTGTTGCGATGAACCATTATTTATGTTGTTCTGGTCCAATAGTGAAACTAACTTGATCCAACAGAACCTTGAACCTCTGATCAAAGTCCCAAACTGATTCACCTCGCTTCTGCTGAATTTCTTTTAGTTCAGTTATACACTATGACTCTGATTTAGGCTTCTTGAATTCTTTGATCATTACTTTTTTAATATCAGCCAAGGCATAGTTCTGAGTACTGGAAAACTTCATAAACCAAGTCAAAGCTCGGTCTCTAAAAGAGGTGACCAGCTGCGCTCTTCTTGTATTTTGATCCATAATATTCTTAGCAGTCCAAATAGCTTCGCATAAAAACCAAAACTGCTCTGGATCCTCTGATCCAGTTCCTTTAAATACTGGGATCTTTATATCATCATTCACATGGGCCATAGCGGATCGAGGGGGGGAAGGAGGGGGAGGAGGAGGGGGAATACTGGTAACACGAGGAAGGGAACTTTCTGAGGTAGACTGACCTACGAAAGGACTACTCGGGCTAGGGTTGCTTTCAGACTGTGAAGGGTTCTCAGGGATAACAGATCTACGCTGTGGAGTTATAGGAGGGTTTCTAACAAAAGGGGTTTCTTCAGATTCAGATTCTTCTGGACTTAATGGGGTATAATCAGTATTCTGGCATAGGGTATAGGATCCAAGAGTTCTCTTGTATCTTTTACCGTTGCGAAGCAAACCACTTTGCTCGTCGAAGTCACTTTCGCTTCCAAACATAGGTTAGTAGCAATAAATCTAGCAATCTGATTAGATAAGCAATATGCCTTTTTCAGCCAAGAGCATTTTAATTTTCAAACTTAATGAATTCAGGTACTTACCCCTTGGTACTTTGAAAAACTGTCTTTTTGCTTCGCTGAAATAAGTATGTGTGTCGATGGTGAACTCCGTCACAAATGCGTCAAGGGTTCGCGTTATCCAGAAGTCAACAGCTCTTAATACCACGTTGTTCACACTTTTCAATAGCTTAATTCTTTCTGGGGTCCAGGCAGGAGACTGATCTTCTTTGAAGTTTTTCTTTCTTTCTATCAACCTGGATAACCACTGGTGCAATTCTATGTGGATACTAGCAAAGAAAATTTCATAAATATAAAAAAAAACGTACCTTTGCAAAAGTCGTCTGAGCTACGATGAGGATCCTTATTCTCTTGTTCAGCAAATCTCAGATAAGTATCTTCAATCCAGTCACTGATTTCTTTTACTGAGGTCCTCCAAATCATATCCCTCTAGGTACGACGTAGATCCCTCTTGAAACAAATACTGGTTCAACTGGCAACGGAACCAATTTGTTGGGCTTAGGGCAGACCCGGGTTCTGTTGATGCCTGGAAATTCGCAGGCAGAAACAGTAAGGGATTCTCCCCAATCAGCGTTCCCAACTAGCCCGCTGACTGTTTGGTATAGGGAATCCATCCGGTTTGCGGTCCGGCTACCGTAGGTCAAAGTAACAAACAAAGGCTTTACCGGTTGCGGCCCGGCCCACCGAATTTTTGTATTTTGACTGAAAGGAAATGATATGCACGTGCCTAATTAAGTGCAGGCTGGTTTAAATGTAGGGGGGCTGTCACAAAGTGCTGCGCAGGTTCTTACCTCTCGTCTTATGCTCACAAGCAAACAAACCAGATACGAACAGAAATGACTAACTATCTAAACTATCCCTAGGGAGCGAGGCTATCATCTTAAATGAGCAATAAGGAATCACATGCTGTAAGAAAACTACACATAGCTGATACTTTTCCCAAAGCACATGAAAACTGCAAATATTCAAATAACCAGTTAACCGATCATTCTATAACAGCAATTATTACTCATAGTGCAAATGTATCCCAGAAAAGACTGCAGAATAATTAACAATAACTTCGGTTCGAAACATCAAATATCCTCACAGCGCATGAAATACAGCTGAAAACGAAATAGTTCTTCTTCAGCATTATTCATTGAATAGCATTGGTACATTTCACTTCTTTACTCTTTCCAGCAGACAAAATTGCAGTTTACTTCAAAAAACGAAATAGTTCCTCTTCCGAGTCAACAGTTACAAAATTTGCTCAGGAAAAAGCCTTTATGTCATCGGGCTTCCCATTATTTAAACAACAACTGATGTCCCCTGGGTTCCCTCGGCGCATGACCTTTCAGCGCTCTTGGCGATTCAGTTTCTTTCCTGGCCGTTTCGTTTTCTTCAGTCATTTGAATAAACGTTTTACCCTCTGATAGTAACTGCTGAAACGCTTCAGTGGCGCCTTTGTCATCCGTTTGGGTTGTCTCTTTTCTTGCCGCAGGCCGCCTTCGTGACCCCTGTGATTCTCCCTGCACGTAATTTATGCGCATTATCCACTAACTTAAGACATCGATCATCAAAATTTTATAACCCTAGTGAAAGATTCACAAAGAAAATGGCCTGGCTATACGGGCGAAAACTTATGAAGAGAAACGGCTGTCGGGTGGGTAAGTTTCGGGGAGCCGCAACGGCGGGCGAGCACGGGAAGAGAGGAAGTGGAAAACGAGCGTCGTAGGTGATCGGGCGGCGGAGGAGAGTGGATCGGCGGGCAGACTACTCCGCCACCCACAACAGCGGACAGGATGCAAGCTACGGACAGGCGACGGAAGCTGCAAAGGCGGTAGTTCGGGCGTCAGGTGAAACTCAAGTCGGGGCCCGACTTTATCTCCCCAGCCGCAACGTCGGGTGAATAGGAAATCTGGGGCAAGCGATTCACAACTCGAATCGGGCGTCGGAGAGAAGTGGGTCGGGCAGAGACTTTTTTCTGAGGGCCGCAACGGCGGGTGGGATAAGACTTTTCTTCCTCCAAAAGAGGCCCGATCCAAAGAGAGAAAAACATCATAGCTAGAAATAAATTGCATCCTAAAAACCATCTTTTCCCCTGTTCATGCAAAATTTTCAAACTTTGACGGGTACCAGGAAAAACGCACGACTCAAACTAACTTGGCCAAACACTTAAAAGTCGAGCAATCGACTCCAAACACAAGATAAGCTCCAAGACGCCAAACTTTCAACAGTAGGTTCGAGCAACAAATGACAAGGAGGGGTCCCTGAGTTTAAGTAAAAGACTAAAATCGGGGAAACAGGTTGCGGCAGCAACAGGTTCTTATACTTTTATCTTCACACCAACAAAGAGACCCACAGTGTTGGCCCTTTCGGCAACAACCTACGAACAGGTTGCAGTCTCACTCGAAATAGCTATGGGGTGCCGCAGAATCAGGTTTTTGCAGGCAAAAGAGGGATATTACTGTACCTTTAGCCTTAACAAAGAATAATTATGCAATACATAGCTTCGATATTCACTTAAATAGCTTCGCAGTTTAGATAAAAAGGCAGTTACTTGCTTAACCCTTAACTGGGAATTCACAGTGAAGTTAATACTTAATAGTTTATTTTACTTTATCATTCATCTACTTATAAAATGCATAAAACATAACAGCACAAAAACTAAAAGGAACCACCACAACACAAGATATGCGTGGTTCACCCTCGGTGTAGGGGCTACATCCACAGAACTTCGTTTATATTCAACACTTTACAAACGACACAGTTCTGATCTGTGCACTCAGCTGCAGATCTTCTCAACAACCCAAAACTGTGCACTTAGCTACAGATCTTCCCAACAACCCAAAACTACGCACTTAGCTGCAGAACCTTTCTTCCAAAACCCTCTGTGCACTCAGCTGTAAAGGCCATCCATGCACTCAGTTGGGACTTAGCCTTAACCCAAAAATAGGCCTTAGCTTCTTCGCATTAAATTATCATCATACTCAAAAAACCTATGAAAAGCCCTTTTCTCCTTTACATAAGTGCCTATTTACACAAGTGCACTATTACAATACCATGGGTTTAAACCATGGGCTTAAACCATGGGTTATTTACAAAAAGAGGGGCTTCAACCCAACCCCGAAGCCCCTAAGACTATTTTGGACCGCAACTCTGCTTACAAGCTTCGCACCAAAACCGCAGAGTTGCCAAAATTAAGGACCTTCAAGGTCCGCGTCCCAACAATAATATATAGAAAATTATTTCCATTTTATTCGGAAAAAAATGTAAAATTAATGACGTCATGCAAATATGCAGGCCGATCGATTCAAAGAATTTCCCACTCGTGAAGACTTGAATCTTGGCTTGAAACACAACTTTGAAGTCGTTATTGAACATCGAAGAAGCTTGTCTAGGCATAGTGCACGATCTTTTGCTTATCCATCTGGTGCACAGGTATATAAAAACTATATAGTTTAATGAAAACCCATTAATTCTCATGCAATTTATTTGTTATAAAAACATAATAAAAACTATTTATTCTATTTGAGGAGGAAAGTAATGATCTCGTTATTGTCAAGGATGTACACCAACCAGTCGAAGATCATGCTTCGATTCCTGGTAATGAAATTATTAATATGCTATTGTTTTGTATAGATAACTGCAGATGATGAACATTAATTCTAATTATCCATAATCCAAATGTAGAGCATGTAGATGCAGGTAACATTGAACAAGTTGATCCTGTACAGGATAATGATGAACATGATGATGTGCCCATGCCAAGTAAAAAAACACCTTTATATTGTTTTTTTAAATGAATTACTTGTATTTATAAAAACAAAAATAAATTAATGAAACATTTTGACATTATTGCAGCAATTCTGAGCCCCTCACTGCAGGTTCAACCTGACAAGCAATCTACTAGGGATACCAATGAGAAGATTCCAAAAAATGCGCTTCTTGCTAAATATGTAAAGAGAAAAAAATTAAAAACAAAGTGATTGGAGAAATTTTGAGTAATCCTTATTTATAACAAAATTTAGTACATGGTTTTTTCCTCTATATAATGAATGAATATTTAAATGAATGCTTTAATGAATGGTTTACTAAATGTTTTTTATCGGCTATTGACTAAATGAATGGTTTAATGTGTTTTTTTTTCAGTTGTTGAATGAATGAATGGTTTATTGAATGATTTAATGAATGGTTTAATGAAATCTTTTTTCATATATTGAGTGAATTAATTTGCAGTAAATTTTTATTTGCAAGTAGATGCATTGGATTTGAGGAATTGAGAATGATGTGATGGGGGGGAGGGGCCATAAGAGCTTCCACCTTCACGTGGTTGGTCATGTTTAGTAGATAATATTAAATTATTTTTGAAACATAGAGGAGGTCAATGAATGGTAAGAAATTATACATTAAAAACAGTTATTTCTATAATTGTAGTGTTTAAATTTTACTATTTCTATTTGACTCATCCATTGGAACTTGTTACAGATAGCGTTGGGAAACATTTTCATAGTTTAGAGGAAAAAAATGGCATATTGATGTTATCAATGGACTTATATACATAGTGTTGTTGTTCTCCATGTTTCCTTAGGTAATCTCTTATTACCAATTACTTTACTTGAATAGTTGAATAGTATTGTAATTTACATTGTAATAGTATTGTATTTATTTAGATTGGTTTTGTTATTTTCATAAACAGGAAAATATTTATTTGATGGGTCCTAACATGAAATTATTGCAACGAGAAAATATTTGTAGTATGTTGAATAATGTTTTGAAAGGTAAAGAAGAATAAGACAATGCGAAGCTCCACAAATCAAGGTAAGTTGTAACAAAAACAATTATAAATAGTATAGGCAACATATTCCTAATTCTCATACATATTTTTCTTCAGTTAATTTGATTTGCATTCCATACTTTCTCAATTTCTACTATTCTTTCTTTCCTATCATTTTAACTTGCTTGAATTGATAATATAGCATCTCAGATATGCTTAGAAATTATCAAATATGCTTAGATGTCCAAAAACATGGACAACATGTTTTGTTTCCTGAAAATGGTAGGTTCCTTGTTGTCGGTTTTGAATGGTTTTCTTTGTAATAGAATCGTTGTCAAAATAATAGATATGTTTTTCACATATTATTATATTGCAGATACAAACCTAGGGTTTCCCTGGATCTCTATATATGGTCGAAAGTTATCATATCAAAGAGATGTGCATTTTTCTTGATCTATATAGCCTAAGGTTGTAAAGTCACTTTATGGATTTGTTGATTGTTCTTCATCCATGTAATCACCAACATGGAATCTCCATATACATGACGTCAATGAAGACCTTTCACAAGTGATAGAGATATGACGTAACTATTTGTGTTGGACACAATTATTGATAGAGAAAACGTGGATCTATTGTTACATGTGACCTATCATTTTCTAACTTAACAAGTTAAAGTGAGAGTGATCAAGGTTGTCGGTCGGGTTAACCATGTGAATAGTATTTACAGTATGAAGATGGAAGTTCAATTACTCGGTGTTTTGTGAAGGATACATTACAATCCAATAAAATTCCACATTAGTAGTGGATAAATTGATATGATGTCTCCTCAGCTCGAAGTCACCATCCTCAAGTTTCCATATTTGGATCATCTCACTCAAGATTATCTTATTTAAGTGTAATAACTATTTGATTAATCCATAGGAGGTGAGCTCATCATGTGTAATGTGGTTAGTTTGTTCCTCCTCCAAAATCTTGACACAATATCACTCATATCAAGAGATCAACATTACTCTCGTAGAAATAGGCTTGCCACACAAACAAACATTCTAAACAAAGAAGTGGGTTGTGTGGGCATAAAGCAAATTTTCATGTAGGTTGTGCATTAGTCCACAAAAGAATCATGAAATTTACTTGTATGTTGTATAAGCTACAATAATTTAGGCAATTTTGTAGATATCATCCTATAACATGTGAAACTCATTTGTGTTTGTAGGTGGTAAGGAACCCACAAGTTTTGTGGGTTCCAACCATCCAGATATGCATCACAATTGTGGATCCATACACAAAATCAAGATGTGATATTGTACAAATTCCCACCATATAGTAATCAGGAAACATAGTTGTGTGGCTAAAATGAATTCAATCCATGCGCTAAATAGTTTCCCATCACATAGGAAAACATCAAAGTTTCATGACCAAAACATAGGCAAGCCATGCATTATACAACTACCCACCAAACAATCATGCTACATAGTTGCACAACAAATTCATAAGAAGGTTTTAGACTTTGTGGATGCTAGCTCACTAGACATATTTGCAATAATGTTACATGATCATACTTTTCATATCATATGATTTGTGCAAATGTGGGTTGACTAGCCACAAATATTTGTGCAACTATTCAGTCGATAGTCTTGCAATTCAATGAAAAACCTAATGGTTATCATAAGGGTTGTATAGCCCCATAATATATAAATGAAATGGATAAAATGAAAAAAAATTCAATACCTCTTCCCTCATTATCTTGGAATCTAATTTGAGTCATCAATTTGACCACAATAAGTTCCAAAACAATTAGTTCAAATTGGATGGTCGTAAAAATAGAAAGTGAATATGAATTTTGAAATGTTGGATCATCTCATTTATAAAGTACCATGTCAAGATTCAAATGGGCTATTATAGATATCAGGTGATTCTTTATTTTTCATCATTAACAGAAAAATCCTACTCTCATCTACTTCCATTTTGCTCACTCCATTTATCACCATCCTCAACTTCTTTTGGATCTATGTGTTGGTTGTATGTTGTAATAGGTTGGTTCTCACAAAATGGGTATGAGATCCTTCTCCAAGTTTTCCCACATCTATTACAACTCCACAACAAGGTCATTTCAGGACATCCTCATCATACATTATCTTTAGAACCTTCAAATGATGCCAAATTGTTGCTACTGAAGGTTTTTGTTGGGGAATCTATTGTTGTTATGAAGATACAACCGGGACTGTTGATGCACATATTTCATCCAAGTGTTCCCAAATTTTCATTTTAGGGTTTGTTGAGGCCTGGAAAATTGTAGGAAACAACAGCAAGGGATTCTCCCCAGTAAACGTTCCCAACTAGCTCGTTACTATTTGGTATGGGGAATCCATCCGGTTTACGGTCCGGCTACCATAGGCCAAGTAACAAAAATAAAATGTTTTATCGGTTGTGACCCAGTCCACCGTGTATGTTTTAGTTTTTTATATTTAAGTATGATATGCAAGTGTCTATCTAAGAATGTAGATTGATAGAGAATACGAGGAGTGTTCACAATGTGATGTGCAGGTTCTTAACTCTCGTCTTAACTCTCTCGCATCTAAATCACACACAGCAAGAAAATAAAACTATCTAACTAACCTATCCCTAGGGAGCAAGATTGACATTTATCAATGAGTAATGTATTTATGCACATGCATTAAGAAAAATCATAGATAGTTGTTACTTATTTCAAAACACATGAACATTAATAGATAGATGAACAATAAGATAGCTCATTGTTTATGAAAAGCATTTATTACTCATAGTGGAAAGTCCATCGAATAAACTAGAGAGCATTCATACAAGAACATAGGTTCACAGAGTTAGAATGATCTCACAATTAATGGACAACAGCTGAAAATGAAATATTTCACATTCAACAAATCCATGGCACATCATTTGAAAAGTTCCACCAAGCTTTCTCCAACAGGAAACTTGTAATTCTTATTGCAAAAGGAAATAGTTCTTCTTACAACATTTTCTCACAAATCTCAATGGGAAAAAGTCCTTTCTCTATCTAACTCTCCTATACTTATACAAAAAGGCAAAACTTTTGGGCTGCTCCAAATGACTCTTGGGCTTCCCCAACGTTTCAAATCCCAAAATTCGTCCTGTAGTGAGTGCTCATACATTATACAATATATTACAAAAACAAAAATTAATAGAGCACTTTTAAGAAGAGGGCCCTGCTTCATCATTTAAGAACTTTTTCCACGTCTAGGCCTCCGCTGCTATGCTTTCAAAATCTGAAGGTTCAAGAAAATGGATGTTGATCTCATATTTTGTAGCTTGATTCCTAACCACCTCTATTCTTGCTAGACTCAAACATAGCTGATCTTAAAGTAAATGGATGCTGACTGCTGAATGAGATACTACATTCTTCAGGATCTGCTTATCTAGATCCTTGATTTGTTGGATATTCTGTTCATCCTCCTGGTACCTGCTTTGTAGTAGTTCTGTGAACAGCTCATGCTCTGGTAATGCATCCAATTTTTGTTCTGCAGCAACTTGGCATCTATTGTAGGTGACCAGCACCCTTCTACAGTATTCAATATAGGCTCCTCTCATTTTCTTCACAGTCTTCTTGAATTCTTCTGCAGTGTTTATTGCAAACTCTAATAAGTCATAATCCTGCCTTAACCTATGTTGATCTTTAGCTGGTAAATCTACAAGGATTTCTTCATTCGTTTCTATCCTTACTATCCTTCCAGTCAGGACTTCCAAAATATCCTGAGACCTATCTACAAAATATGAGGTAGTGTCCAAGATTTCTTCCAACCTGCTATCTATCTGTAAGATCTTACACCTTTCTTCTTCGATAGACATTTGTAGTTGGTGCATTCGTCTTCTGTTCACCGGCATCCTTTAGTGATGCTGTTAACGAAGCAATATGTCCCTCAAAACTCACTATCTGCACTTGGTATTGTTTTTCTCTTTCTTCTATGGTGGCCCTCTGTGCCTCCAAATCAACAAATTTGCTCTACAGCTGATCCTTTTCTGCATTCAAAGTTTAATATGATACTTTGAGGTCATTCTTCTCTGTCTTCAACATTTGATACTCTTGCTGCAACCTCTACAATTCTTCTAGGTTATTCTGAGCATCCCTTTCATTCTTTTCTACTGAGACTTCCAAGGCCATATTGCTTGCCTGCAGAGTTTAGAATTCTATCTTCGAAGCCCTTACTTCATTATGCATATCCTCAAATTTTATCTTTAACTTGTTACCTTCATCCCTCTCCTTTTTTAGAGTTTCCTTTAATTGAGCAGCATTTTTCCTTGATTGCTCAAGGTCTGTCATAAGTTTATCTACATTGTCTTCAGTGGCTTGGATTAATGCCACTCCATCCCTGGTTGTTAGTCGAGGATCTGCATCTGTCCCATGCACCAAAGTTTTATCAGTAATCATCATACCTGATTGTCCTCCTGTTTCGACTTTTCTCTCAGTCCTTTTGACAATCCTCTTTTTCTCCTTGTCATAAAAGATGGTGCTGAAATCAGGGACCTCCTCTCCCTCCTTTTGCATAAAAGGTATCAAATTCAATCCAGGAAAACAACCTTTTCTTGAGTGCTGCCAGAGGTTCTAGCAGGCTCCTGAAGATTAGGATTATCCTGATGCCCTTGATCTATGTGGTCCTGTGCTTCTTGTGTGTCTGTCTATTCAATAGTTTGATGGTATTTCTTAGCTCCTCCTAATCTTAGACCTTCACTCTCTTTTTGTTTTTTCTTTATTTCTTCATCTTGCTTCTTATTTCTTTCTTCTTCATCCTTCTTTGTTGCTTCTTCCATATTCTTTCTTTCTTCTTCCTCATTCTTTAACCAACTTTCAGCCTCTTGTGCTAGCCTCCTAGCATCCTCTTCCCTCTTTTTGGCTTCTTCTTCTTCAACTTTCTTCTATGCGGTTTTTCCCTTACCTCCCACAATGGAGATCTTATGTTTAAATCTTCTATTCAATGTAGTCATATTCCTTGAATTCCTGAAGATTTCTTCATCCTTGCCCCAGAAATTTTTATATTCAAAATGAACATTTGCTTCTTTGCAATGCTCTGTAACCTTCTTTTGGGAGTCATTCCTGTGGAAGCTCATCTCCCCAAAATGAAAATGATCCAACTCTTGTACAAATTCAGCATCTCGTTTAATATTTGTAAACTTATAATTCCCTATCCAAAAAGGGATAGTAGGGTATGCTTCCTTCTTATGTTCAAACAAAAAGCTTATGACACCATCAAGATACACCTGCCTAACTGCTTATTTATGCACCACATAATCAGTGGCATATTGGGGTAGTAGAGAAGGTGCCCTGGAGAAACCATACATTCTAATGTACATCCCCTCTTCAGTCAAATAATAGCTCCCATGTTCCTCAATGACTTTGAATGCCTCCAAGGACATACAATTGCATTCTTTCAGGAAGATCAAAGTGTACAAAGGCATAATGAAATGTTCACAGATCTCCTTATAGTGGCTATAATATTTGTGTGCCAAAAATAGTTTGTATGCAGTATACAGAGGGGTTATGTCCCTGTCCCAATTGCACCTTAAGGCTGGAAATGGCTAGGTACATAATATACAATCCACTAAGATGGAGCTCATATAGAAATCAGATTTATTTTGGGACACCCCTCCCAAAGCTGAAGATATGCAAGATGAGAGGTTGTTGGACACTATGTTTGCCGAATTGAATACAGTCCCCTCAATGGCCGCATAAAAAATAATGGGTATCCACCCCAACTTGAAGCTTTTACCATGAGCTCTCCCAAACACTCTATTCAACATCAGTGCTATAAACCTGTAAGGAGTCCGGAGAGTGGTTGTATCATACTCTCCTGATGGCCTGGTTTGAAACTTCTTCCCAGGTATCATCATTCTCTTCACTATTTCAACCAGGTCCAAATTTATTTCCTTCAGCCAACTTTCAGTTAAGTATACTTGAGCAGGAGGTAGGTGATATGCCAGTGAGACATAACCAGGACTGTATGTCGCATAGCCCTATTTGGCAGTATTGGCTAAAATCATTGTGGTTACATCTGCCCTAGGAAGGATCCAGCCAATCACCTCAGAGCATGGGATCAGCTCAGGTCTAGTGGCTACCTTCATCAGAATAGATTTCTCAATGTTGGCGTATATGGTCAACTCTTCAAATCTAGCATCAGGCACATCCTGATTTGAAATCATCTGATATATCTCACCCCACTTGTAATCAGGCTCTACCCCGGTGGTAGCTCTAATGTCTTTGCAGATATATTCTACCTTGGACATGATTTCCATCTCTGGTTCTCCCTAAGCAACAGGAGCCTTCTTCTTTTGTCTTTTAGACATATCTCCTTTGAACAAGTTTCCATGTCATAGACCAAACACACTTTTAGGCTATTGGAGCTTTTAATCAGCATTCTAAGAATGAATAAAAACTGTATAAATCCTTTACCTCTTCCATATTCTCAAAAAATAAACTTATCAGAATATTAATGCAAAATCGAGAATAACAAGCAAAAGAACTTCTGCAAGTTAGGTCTGAATATTTCTAAGTCCGTCTACAACTACACCTAACCCCTATAGAAATATGCATTATTTAAACTGAAAATGCAATCTAATTCCTTGCCAAAATGAAACACCCTATCAATGAGGCTAGTATTCGAGAGTGAGGCCCTACGTGTAAATCCCAATTTGACAGAAAACCAAACCCTCAGGCATCCCAGCAAAAATAGGGTAAACCCATGACAACAAGAAAACTAAAACTTCCCCTCCCTGGATGTCCATATATAACCCCACAAAAAATCGATGCAGATAGCATAACGCTTGTCTGCACCAGCTACCTAAACCTTTGGACCGAAATCAAGTTTTCATAATGGCTTGAAAACAGGCTTAAGAAAACAAACCCCCCACCATAAATGTTGTGAAACTGACCAATACTTCATGCCGGAGGGTTACAAACTCATCCATTTAGATGGTTAACTACACAACGGCGGGAACCTCTAACCAAAGGGCAGAACCCTAGTTCCTAAAACAACCAATAAACTCAAAATAAAGGAGAAACTATGGTTGGCCTACCTGGAAAATGAGTTGCAATCGACTTGATGGTCCAATACTTCCATGACAGCACCCCAAATGAGCCTAATCCTGACAGCTAGGCATGGATGCACAGTTCGACTCGACAGGGATAAAGCAAGCGTGAGTTCACAAGGGAAATAATAAAATAATAACCCCATCCCGTATATATAGACTTCAGTGAAAAACAAGTCAGCGGGAAAAAACCTTCATCGGTGAGTGGAATAACTAAAGCATCGGACGAGTAGTTCCCCAAGGAGCCGCAATAAACCATCGGTGAAATAACTCTAAGGGTTCAGTGGCCAAAATAAACCGTCGGTGAAATAACTCTAAAAAACTGCAGCATCGAAACTCGGAACTACTACAGCATCGGACGACTAGTTCAATGAGGAGCCGTACCGGTGGAAGTCACATGGACTAAGGGTTCTGCAATAATAGATAACATCAGCAAAAATTAGAACAAACCATGTCGGATGGTTAGTCCGCTACAGAGTCGTAATGGCGGGAAACAATTAGACTATGGATTTCGATCAAAGTCATAAACCGCTCCAAGAGAGAAAAGAAAAGATCATCGCAAAGAAAAAGTTTGACCAATAAATCCATGTAATCAGCAAAAGAAAAAAAGAAAAAAACTATCCATTGGCCCATTCTTTATCTATCCTCTGAAGCGACGGCGATACAGAAGGCTGATGCTCTGACTGCGATAAAATAAAAACACTGACAAAACAAATGAAATAAAGCACATCGGTGAAAATAAAAACTGTCCATCAAGAGGTTCATTATTTAGTTTCTACAACATCGGCTATGTAGAGAACTACGGCCCCGATTCATTGTTTAATAAACTTCCGACAGAGAAATTATTAACAAACCAAAAACTTTTAAGTTCAAGTCAACAAAATCAGCAAACAAAAGATAGTCATTCAACTTCCAAAAATGATCAACAATTTACCTTAAATCAACCTCAAAAATATCTAAACTCGCAGTAGAGGAACAACAAAGTTTAGCAATCCCAAACAAATCGAGGCAAGATAAATTAAAAGGAGGGTCCAAAATTTTCAAAAATTTGGGAAATAGTTGCAGCTGCAATAGGGTTGTAACTGTTGAACATTACCATTGTATAGGGCTGAGATTATTCCTGTCATGTTCCCATTTTGATAGCACCATGAAGTAGATCGAACCCCATGGATCCTAGTGATAGATTGAATTAAATAATTAAGGAGGGGTTAAGATGAAGCAATTAATTAATTAGGAGTGTGCATTTAAATTTATCCATAGTTGCTACCCACTTTGAATAAATAATTATGGAGCATTTAATATTATTGGTGCAATCAATATTTTTATTTGTTATGCTAAATAAATGGAGAAAGTGGCCCACCAATTCAAATTAGTGGATAAGTTTGGAGGAATTACTTGGATTACAAGTCAAGTAAGCATTAGAGTCCAAAAATATTGCCAAAAATGAGAAAAGAGGAATATTTCAGGAAAAGCAGCATAAATCCAAAAAGCAGGATAAAACGGAAACTTGCAAGAAAGTATGAAAAGAAGGAATGTTCAGAAAAGAAGGAAAGTCAGAAAAAGAGGAAAAAGAAGGAAAGCCAAAGCGAAGAAAAGCAAGAAAAGTATTTCCACTCATGGGTGACCTATTCTCACAGGTCACCAAGCCAAGTGACTTGCTCAATAGGTCAACATTAATTCTATAAAAGAAGTATTCCAACTCCATTATTTAGTTTGGTGGATTATTTGATTGTTGAATGCTTATGTGAGCATTACTTCTGAGTGTTGTGCCTCATACTAATGGGAGATGAGCCCCAACCTTCCATTCCCTTCTCCTTCCATCCCCTTATCTTCCATTTCAGCTGTGGAGCACTAGCTTGCAAACATTGAAGGATTATCATAGTTATTTTCAGCCTCCATCAAGTTCAGGTTGAGCTCCAGTGAAGCCCATGCTTCACCTATGCTCACAACCCCTTTCTGGTCATGATCCGGGCCTCTTGCCCCTTATTTTTGGAGCGTCCTTGTAATGGTCAGTCCATTATGTAATTCATATTCTATAGTGTCATATATTCTGCAAATTACATTTATCGGGTTGAAACATCTCTTCCCACAAAGAATCTTGTATCAGTTTTGCCAATAAGGCATATTTTATCAATGTATGGGGGAAGAGGAATAAATATGAGTGCTATAATAAATATTCCATGCTGGGGAAGTGATTCAAGAGAATTTTCATGTTCGGCAAGTTGATATTTACCTCTGTTACAATTATTATTTTTTAAAGAAATGAATTTAAGATGATTTAACTGCTCCTTTTAGACCCTATCTAGATTACTGGCTTTTAATAACTATTTTTACTAAAACTAATGTAAAACAAGTTCTGTTAACTCAAACTGAACCCTGTCAGTTCCTATGGGTCACTAACAGGCCCACATTCCCATACCCATATCTAGGAATTTCGCAGGAAATAGAATATTTTTGTGTTGTCATTAGATTCTTATTAAAATATATTAGTTTGCAATTCAAATCACTGTAGAAACATAGTAGTTTTGATTTGTTATTCTATGTTCAATAGATATATTTATTTACAAGTTTTGAAGTTCTCCAATAGAATAGAATCAGAGTTAATAAGCTAACATTGTTAGTTACTAGTTTTGAAGTTCATAAATTATTCCTCTTTCGAAATAGAAGTGTTTTCTAGAATAGGAATTGAATTATGTACCTTAGATTAAGAATACTTAATTTCCTTTAAGATAGCGATAACTCACCGATGGATAAGATTAATGACCTAAATCATGAGATATGGTCACTCCATAATGATTTTCTTCCGTAGGTGCTAAGTTATCTCAATTTTCTTGTTTTGATTTTAAGTATATGGTTGGCTTTAGGTTAGGTTAGCCTAGATTAGTTTAGGCTTTAGTCCCGCACATACTGTGCCGGAACCTCTAAGCTTGTGAGCTCCCAGGTTGACAATTTAGTGTCGAATTAGATAGTGCATATTTTACTCAACACAAAGATAATTTCCACCATGGATGGTTTCTCTGGTTATAACCAAATCAAATTTCTTTCAGAGGACCAAGATAAAGCTGCTTTTACTACACCATGGGGTACATTTATGTATGCTAAGATTCCGTTTGGGTTGATGAATGTAGGAGCCGTCTTTAAAAGAGCCATGGATATTTCTTTTGTAGAAGAAAAGGATAAGTTTGTAGTTGCTTATATGGATGATATAACAGTTTTTTCTAAATCTGACAAGGACCACGTGAAGCATCTGGAGAAAGTCTTTTTGAAATGCAGAAGGTATGGAATTTCCCTTAATCCAAGAAAATCAAATTTCTCCTTAAAGGAGGGAAATCTATTGGGAAATATTATTTCTAAATATGGAATCAAGATAGTCCCAAATAGATTAAATTCCATTCTGAAAGCCAAAGAGCTTAGGAGTAAAAAGGAGGTGCAGTCATTCATTGGACAAGTTAATTTTTTAAGAAGGTACACACCAAGTTTTTCTGAAATATTGAGAAATATCACAAACATTTTGAGAAAATATAATCAAATAAAGTGGAATATGGATGCTAGAAATTCTTTCAAATATATTAAGAAATCCATTACTGAAGATCTAGTTTTGGTAAGTCCTGATGTTACAGGGAAAAATTCCTATGGCTTAGGGTGTACCACAACAGACAGAGAAACCACAGAAATCAATCCCTTCCCAATATGCAAGAGAAATAAAACATCTAACACTAAAGGATCTCAAAAAATACCTTATTTCGGATGGTTGATGTAGATCCCCATTTAGCTTTTTCCAATCCCGCTTGTGTTAACAATTTGCTCTCTCAACAATAGAAAACATGACAAGCATGCTATATAATGGTGTTAGACCTACTCTAGCATATATAATCAATAATGTATAAGCAATTAAAAGCATCCATGGATTCAATATTCATTTAAATGCACATCATTGGATAGGAAAAGATATTTCTATTAATATAAATCAGAGATTACATGAATGCCAACCTCTGTCGGCACGTCTGCGAACCGAAGAAACTGAGTCCTCCACCTGGGCCTCCACCACCTCAATCCTCCATCTCTCAATAGAAAGCTCACAAGAAAAGGAAAGGTTGGGAATAACACCAAGTGCTCCAAGGGACAAACGGATGCAGACTCAAGTATAAGCAAGCTACGGCAACAATGGACTATAGTTTTCTTGCTCTTCAATTCTCCCCCTTCAATGTATCCATAGGGTTACTTATATAGTACTCTACTGGAGTAATGGAAGGTCAAATCTGAGTGATCTTGATGAATATGGAAGGCCAAGAGACAAGTGACTTGGATCCACATCAAGGAAAACTCCAAAAATATTTGGCCTTTTGCACACATCCCGATGTACCTGGGTTTAAGGGTTATATCCACGTGTATACACGAGAAAGGGTTTAAAAGTCACGTACAACAAATAATGAGTGTTTTTAGGGATGATATTGGAAACATAAAAGGTAAAAAAATGGTCCATGGGGTCCAAAGAGTCTGCATAGGGATAGGGAAGGCCATAAATGTGTGATCTACCATGTGTGGTAAAATCAGCTGTAACAGATGCCCCCTAATGTGTGAGGTCATAGGGGTGATACAATGGTCAAAATACATTATAATTCCATCCTAGAAGTTGAGTGATGAAGAACCAGGTGGAAGAACCAGCCATCAAACAATATAGTACAAATATCTCTGCATATGACTACAAATACATACAATAGTCCTGGATACATAAGAGTACAATGGCCATGAATAGGCGTGATATATTACATGTGTGGTCATCGCCACGTACAATATAGATAGATCATAATCTCCATGATGAATATATACAAATGACTAAGATCTCCATGAAAGTTGAAGATATCTGACATACACTGGAATCATGTCACGAGAGCTGAAATCTCATGAACACTAGCACAATCAAGGAGGTAGCATATCAGAAATGCCACCAATTTGGAAAGTCTTCCACACAATCTGCTACGAGTACATGTCCTACTATGTGAATAGAGGTGTTGAGGTTGAACATAGTAGTCCATTGTCTGATTGCCGGTCATTGATGTATACCGTTAACAGACGCGAGATCACCCACCAATAATGAAAATGGGAATCAAGATACTAGAGTGCAACCTAGCAAGTGCGAATAAATGTGTTGAGGTCGAACACTTGAAAGAATCCATCGATCAGGGGACATTGATGTTTTCCCAAAACTGTCGATGGCGAGAGAACCTACCACTGATGATTGTAAGTCTCAAGGCACTCAAATGACTCTAGAATCCTATCTCAAAGTAAATGATCTGAAGTCGATGGGATGGAATCCGGTGGGAGGAGGGAATTAAGGCATCCCCCATCATCCAACATGAGGTACTCAGCAAAGCTGTATAATGTAGAAGGACTCAATCATAATGTGCTAAAGTCAAGAAAACTGAGGAATGGCCAACTCAGGCTTCAACTTCCTTTCAACAAGAGCATAAAGGAGAATGGTGACTGAATGTAGGCAGCATAGATTCAATATACAAAACGTGGACATCTCTGCGACACAGGAGGCATCGACAAAGGCTCCATAGGGAATGGAAGCTTAACCAGTCAGTGGAGATAAAATTAAAGAAATGAGTACAACTCCTAAATTCAAACTCTTAACCCAACCAATGGATGTGATATACAGTGCTCTGTTCAAAGGTGACACAACTTGACTGCTGCCAAAGTTAACATTTTTCCTGTCTGACATTTTGGTTTTTTTATTTTTTTGGGACTTTTTCAAATACTTTGAAAAGCTTGAAAAAGAATAAAAGTGCTTTATAGTTACAAATCTAGGAGGAGATGAATTTCAAGGGGAAAACAAACTAGTTCCAAGCAGTGGAACATGCCTATGCTCAATGCAAGGAAACATGTGTAGGATAATGACACTCGGGGGAAAGTCTCCTCCCGGTAAAAAAATGGGGAATCAAGCTGCAAAAGATATATAAAATGGCTCTGCTTGGCTGGACATGAGACAAGCTTGGGCTATATGGATGATAATCAAAGTCAGGGAAGCCGGCATAAGGCTCAATAAGGCAAGCAAAACTCATGATAATGCAATTACAACTTGACATAAGGGAGTCCAGGGGAAAATGCCAGCAAAAAGATCAAGAGGAGTATGAAGCTCTTGTGCAAAGTCATGGCGATACTATACAAAGGATTCCCACACCCTAAAGGAAAAATGTCGACATGGGCATCAAATGCAAAACAGGAGCTAACTAGAGTACCCATGTATGGTCAAAATCTACCATTCACATCATGTCACTTCTAAAAGCAACAAGATGGTTCTGTTACAAGATAGAATGGGTTCGTACCTAAGGTTAGAATGAAACGGTCATAAGTTCATGCAAAGTGCCAATGGATGTGAAACCTAACCTATATGCCAATTTAGACATAATACTAAAAATAGGCAGGAACAGGTCAAAACCACGATCAAATTGCGCTCAAAATGGACTCCTACATCATCAAATTAGTTCAAACGGTCCAAAATGGTCAAAAATGGTCAAAAACTATAGAAAGTGGGTAAACAATTTCAAAAAAATTCTATAAATAGTAAAAAAAATTAAAATTCCATACCATTTGAAATTTTTATCCAACATAGTGAATTTGAGCTCAAAACTTCCGACGCAAATTCTAGGAGCATCATCCAATGAAATCCGACCCCATTTGATCTAGGTAACTTCTCATGTCCTCCCCTTCCCATTTCATGTAATTTTTTTAAGTTTTCATGGTCCAATTAATTTTTTAGGCCATCCATAGTTGTGCATTTCAGCCCACATGAAAATCGAGGTTTTTTCCACATATATGGCTCGCCATACGCAGAAAAAATATCCAAACCCGCGTATATACGCGACAGTTTTGAAAACAGTCACATATGAGGCCGCAAATAAGGTTTTCAAAGGCAAATGTTAATCAAAACTCTAATTTTTTATGCAGGATGGTGTTACAGTGGAGGGAAAGAGAACATGGTGATGTGGAGGAGGTCGTGCAAGGTGATCTTATGGTCAAACAAGAATTACGGGTGTGTGGTTTGTATAATTTTTGGTCTCTTAGCATCCTGAGGGCCAAACCAAGACTACTCCAGCTGCTAGTGGATTACTAGGATCCAGACTCTGATACTTTTCATATTGACGAGATGTCGCTTAGCATTGAGGTTGAGGACATATACTTTATCACTGGTTTATCCTGACGAGGAGAGGTGGTAAATCTCTGATCTCATGGGCTGGGAGGTGGATTGACTATTGATGAGTACATAGCTTTGTACTACTTTCTGGACATGGAAAGAAGTTGGATTATTGACAGGTTGCACCCCTAAGGGTTGGCCCAAACTAGATGGGGAATTCATAACGTTGGTATTGGTAGGAGGATTAACTACTACAGGTTGTGCTATAGCTGAAACTTGTCCCGAACTAGCAATAATTCCACTGAAGGATGACATAACGCACGCCAGGGGTTTCCCCTCGGCTTTAGAATGTGCTGAGATTACTTGATTTGTGGATTCCCCCCCAACCATGACTAGTATGGAAGGCCTAGTAAAGGACCCAGGATGTGAAACTATAGGATTGTCATTTTGGCCTGGATTACCTTGAAATGGAGCTTCTCCAATAGGACCTAAAACCTGAGCTAGTGAACGACATCCATCAGGCCATGGGTCTGATAAATGGGGTAAACAAGCTGAAATAGTTTCATGATGAGACACAGGTGGAGGAATGATTATGTCTACTCTCTCTGAAAAGTTATGGGCTCGATCGAGAGATGCATTAATTCTTCTATGTTCCTCTTCTCCTAAAGGAGGATTCCCTGGTGAAGTTCTAATAACCTCGAACTCGGAAATGGCTTGGCCCATAGAAGTCCTCCAAAAAGGAGTGTCGGGGCCATACTCTACTTGAATAGGACTATCGATACGGCCTTCCAACGGTGAATGCACAGAAGCATCGACTATGGAAGGAAATTGAACGAAAGTATTTGTATAAACAGTGAAATCCTCTCTGGTTTCACTAGGTAAGGCAGTTCCTACAAGAACATTAGCAGAAGCTAGTTGTTCCATGTTTACTCCTCCTTGTCCTTCCACGGTAGGAGGAGAGTCAAGAGGTAAACCCTGCAATCTACGAGAATGACATATTGTAAGTTTCTCAGCCATGGTGGTGGCCAAAGTTATCTAATATAGGTGAAAAAAAGGGGAAAAACACACAAACAAACCTACACATAGCTAAAGGTCACAAGCAGTCTTAAGTGATAGGAGGGGTTCAGAATAGTCGGTCTCTCACCAGGATTTTCAAGCAGGTGAAACTCATGATATACCATAAGGGTACATGTGTAATCTCCCCAAATGTTTTTTTCAGTGTATTGCTCCACACAAGACGTCCAAAGGGTTTTCTTAGATGGACAGGGTATCCTAGTGGGGTCTCCCGATATACGCAAGGTACGTGGGAGGTCAAATCGGTAGTAGTGTTGTCTAATGCACAACCATTCACAAGGGGCCTTCCTATCTACAATCGAGCATGTGAAGTACGTTTCTATATACCTCAAGGGTACATGAAAGGTCGTTCGAACATGTCACTAACCTATCACTCAAATTTCTATACAATTTTTAGACCTAAAGCTACCATTAATTTTATCTGGATGATTAGGTGAATGTTTGTGAGGTGTTATCTCCAATAATGAAAATTAATCTAAATGTAAATGCACTTTTTTGACTTCGATGAGAGCTAGCTAGGGTAAGGAAGAAACCTTTTTCTTTTCTTTTCAACAATATACCAAAAGAATGTTGATTTCAACAATAAAAACAATATACAATAAATAATGCAAAGAAATTTCTTTCAAACACAAATCTCTTTCAATCAAGCACCCTAAAGTCTCTGAAAATGCAAGAAAGAAAACTAAGCCTCTAACGTGCATGCAAAACTAACTTGTGCTACAATGTCAAAAAGACCTATTATTTTGAATTACACATGCAAATAGAAATGAAAATTTTTGCAAGCATAAACAAGAGGAAAATAATATGATTCTTTTTGTATTTTTCTATAAAATATGAGGCACACAAAACAGTTTTTTTTTAAAAGAAAATCTTCTAGGAAGAGGCTATAGGTTTTCTTTTCAAAAGAAAATTTTTCAGATACTTCACTAAAAAACCAAAACTGAACTATTTTTCCACTTTCATTTATGACAATGAAGAAGATAATTTTTTTGGATCTGAGCTCAAATAGAGAATCACACTCACAAAAACCAGCAAACTCAGACAGCAAGCAAACAAGCAAACCACACTAAAAAATCTTCATAGAACAAGACAGTTAAACAATTTGAAAGGGAAATTTCTTAAACAGGCAGTTTGAAGGCCTACCTCGGCACGTTGAGGAGCACTACACTAGATCGTCGTAGGTTGAAATAGTGCTTTTAGTATCCTACACACAGGCGCCGTCAGTGCTCTGTCAATTGAGGAAGAAGGCATTGTCAACGCGCTGGACAGAGAAGGAAAAGGCACCCTGGAAGGGTTGGCGCTCTGTCAACCAAAGAGAAAGGCATCGCTCGAACAATAGACTGAAAGGCTATAGGCCTGCAGAAGAAACTAGAAAAGAGTAAGTTGGAATGAAAAGAGTAATAATTACTCAGAAAAGAGGCACTGATAATAAGAAATGTAAGATAGATGGCTTACCTTGTTAGCTGAAATAACCAAGAAGAGAGAAAATAACCTTCATAGATGGAATATTTACCAAAGTTTGTAAATCTAACTGGATCTGCACCAGATCTGACTGGATCTTCCCCATATCTGACCTGATTAAGCGTTCCCCAATAGAGTCACCAATTTTGTTATCAGGAATTCTCAATCAGTGCGGACACTATTTGTTCCTCTGCAATGTAAATCACAAATATAAAACAAAAAGACACAGCAACATATCCTTTCCTTAAACAATCAAATTACAAATTAACTAACATGAAATACAATATACCTCAACCTTGGATCTCTTTTTCTTCTCTCCAAAATTCCTTGCAATGGTTCAGTACCTGCAACACAGATCAAAAGACAAACAAACAAGATGAGAGCATCATGATAAATTGATTATTCATATCAGTGATCAAGGAGTCTGATAATATATAATTAAAATTAATACATCAAATATAGGAAAGGGGAATGTATTTATATTAATTATGAAAGAGAAAGAAGTACAACCAAAAATCCTTGATGTCGATGGATTCGATCTCTACAAGAATTTCTACAATCCTCTATAGCTATGAAGATCTCTCCAACCATAATCCTACTCTACCTTGCCTCTGATTCAAATTTCAAACTAACAGCATAAGGGTGCTTTTTTCTGGCCTCCTCCACTCTCATCATGAAGGCTTCATTTATAGGCCTAGAAATCATGAGATGACTTAGAAAATGGATAAAATGTGATCCCTACAAGTGAGGAAAGTGAATGCCACCTCTCCCAAGTGTGTAGGAACTGACTCCATGGAGGCTTCCGCATGGAAGCTTCCAGAACCTTCTTTTTTCTCATTTTTTGACCATCAATGCTCCTAGTAGAAATGACAAAGGCGCTGACCTAGGGTTTTTTTCAAAGGAAGAGGGAAACGAAACATATGGGTCCACTGTGAAGAGCACCACCAGCGCTCTGTGTAAAAATCATAAAGGCGTCGGTCCTTCAAGGTATGAAAAAAGATGACCAAAGTGACTCAAGTCGGGATTTTTGGGAGGTTGAAAGGAAATCTGAAATTCCCATGCAGGTTGATAAGAAAAGTGGGATTTTTAGGTGCAACATACTTGTGACTTACAATTCATAGGAACAAACAGTGTCTGCACCGATTGCATAATTCCTACAAACATCATGCAAACAATATGTTCCAGCAAATTCCAATGCAAAGACAAAATGTGTATATTGCAAAGTTGACAAAGGATATTGTGCGGTTCAATCGATTTGTAAGATAAATAAATAAATTCCACTCCACTTTGAATCGACAACACTTTTGCAATTAAGTTGACCAAGTATTCTTTATTCCATGATCGAATAAAGCACACCAACACAAAGCACAATCTAATTTGACTTCATATCGGTACCAACACCATTCATTCGATACATCATTCCACAAGTGAGAGCAAATTGCAAACATTTTCACTGAAGTGCTTGGAAAAAAAGATTAAAAAATTCAAAACAATGGTTGAACTCAGGAACATCCCTTCAAATTGAACCAGGGGGGCTATTAAATACCTAATCCTTAAAATTAATGGTATATCATAAATATTAGATTATTGTATATATTAGACTATATTTTCAGTTGCCTAAATATAATCTAAAATCACTATGAAGTCTAAAGGTCCTCTTCAAAGATGAAAAAACAAATATTGTTATCCAATATATTTCAAATATTAATTATCATTTTGCTAAAAATTTTGCATTTAAATTTACAAACATTCCAAATTTCTCCAATAGAAAATTTTCCAAATATCAATTCATCTTACTACAAAATTAAACAAAATCACCACAGGAAATCTTACTTTGAATTGTGCAATGAACATAGCAATCATGGTGTGATTGCTTTTAACAAAATCCCTTTGACAATATGTTTCCCCACTATATTATGCTGGTCTTCCCCTTATTTTGATCTTGTATGATATTTGACTATGTGCTTTTCAAAAATAAACAAGTGCTAGTCTTTATGAACACTAAATTGAAAAAAGCATTGTTACATTTGCCCTTAATCGTTTTCAAGGTTTTAATGATGGTTGGTTTTAATTTTATATGCAAACTTGTTTGAATATGAACTTTAAAAACATTTGAAAGGTTCTTAAATCACATTTTAACTTTTACATTTGATGTCAGGTTTTAAAGTTGTCACTGTTTAAATGTGTACACTTGATTGTTTTCGATTTTAATATTGTTTACTTTAAAGAGAGTTGCACCAACTTTTAATTAGAAGTGTGAACAAATATTGAGAGGGGATTTACTTTCCATTCAAAGTGATGATAAAATAATGAACTAATTTTGAGAGGATTCAAAGTCACAATAGAGAAGTGAATTAATGTTAAGAGCATATGAGATTTATTTTTCCATTCGAAAATATTTGAAAACTTATTATGAGATGGAATTTGATTTAGCTTCTCATTCAAATCAACAATAAAAGATCTATTTCTTCTTCATTGACACTCTTAAATATACTCTAAAAAAGAAAATGGATTTTGAATGGTTGGAACTATTATGTTCCCAATTAAATAATTTCTTAATAAGACTATTTGCAAATAATGTTTCATCAATCTACTCTTGGCAAGGGGTTTTCGATGAGTTAGTTGCACAGCATCGTGGATGTTGCGCAAGCTCAAAGGCACCGCATAAGTGCAAGATGGCACGCAAAGCAGAGAATAAAATATTTTATATATTTTGTGTCACATTCTATAGTTTTTTACCATATTTTGCGGATATTGGTCATTATTTTGTAGAATCAGTTAAGAGTTAGTTAGGAAGTTGTCTACGTGGAACTTGAATGTAAAGGTACAGGCCTATAAGTAGATGTTGAATTGCAAATGTTGATAATATTTGTTGGTTATCCGAGATCCGATCCTTCTTGAGAATATTTTTTAGCATCTGAATTGAGATATGTTGACCTCTGAACTATTCTGGAGAATCTATGATTTTGCACGGAAGTAATATGACAAGACGGAAGTTGATCTGAATCACTTTGTTCTTTTTTGTTTTATTGTTTTATTGTTTTATGTGATTCAATTATGAATGCTATGTGAATCTGCAACATTGATCTATGATGCTATGTTTCCCTGTTTTAAATGAAGTTATTCTATTGGATTTGTTTGCACGTCAATATGTTTACTGCAGTTATGATTGAATGATGTGATCTGTTCAAGAATAATGATGAATGATTATGTTAATGCTTAAGTGAATGATCAGATCTGTTAATGTTGCGCTAAGTCGATAAGTTGATGCACATGGTCCTCTCTCATTCACCAAAACTTGGTTTCGTCAACTCTCCCTCGAACATCTCAGGTGAGACTTCATTTTCTATGTGGGTGTTTCCTAACGGGGTAAAACCTGTCTGGGCCGGTGCTCAGGGATATCACAGTGGTTTGGGTGTCGACAGAGTGGGAGCCCTTGTCAACTGGTTTTGTTGGCTGGTTTTGTGTCAACAAATGGTTTCGTTATCGGGACCTTGTTGGAATTGAGGGAAGGACATATGGCATCTGAAGAGATCAGAAATTCAAGATTGCTTCGACTAGAAGCTGCAAGAATTTCCTGTGAAGGAAACTCAGAACCCTGGACTGATGACGGATAACTAGTTGGAAAGGTACATACACGATGGGCCACATGAGTACTTTTTCTTTGAATTCCTAATCATATTGTATGAGTTCTTAGCATGATTCACCTATCGCAAGACAAATTTCCAAGGAGGAGAGCCAAAATCCTAGACCCCTCAGTTAATCTAGGAGTTGCAAGAAACTGACAACAAAGCATCACGGGCTATTGAATTCTGGTTGGACAGTATCTTGGAAGGCTATATCACCGAGTTTGTGGTTGATATTACTAAGTCCTACAACGAAGAAGAAAGGGAATTTTTCAATGGACCAAGTGCTAGGTTCTTATTTTCTTTACAATTGTCAATTAAGATGCTTGTCTATGAAAAAGGAATACTGAAGATACACCTCGAGTAGTAGAACTCTAGTGTGTGGGGGATGCGGATACCATGAAGAAAGGGGAGAGACGAATGGAATGATATGGGGTATATGGGTGCAAGTTACGACAAGACTATGAGGGAAGCTGAGGAAGAGAGTGGTATTACAAGAGGAGGAGCAATGTTTCGACAAGAGAAGAGGCAGAGGACAAGGGAAGGTCCTGATGCGATCAAAACACAAGACCGTGAAGGAAGACCACACAAGACAAAGAGATCCCACAATGACGATGAGGACGAATAGACCCACACTACACCCAGGGTAGAGGCAAGATCAACCCCCAGTAGCAATGTACCCACACCTCCATGCACTACGTCACAATCAGGAAGAAACACAAGTTCAACAATGATGTGTTTGATGTGCCAGTAGCACTCTAATAGTAGTAGTAGATCATAATCCGTAGGGAGAAGGCAATGAATGGTGGGCAACGAGGTGAAGTTAACTTTGTTCCATGGAAACAGGACTGAGGATCTAGAACAATATTGGTTCTTGTGTGAGGCAGTATGGACAGTTAGACTCAATTACTAATGATGATGTTAAGAAGGGCCAATTGGAAACAACCCTTTGGGGTCGTGCACTGGATTGGTACATGAAATTTGTACAATTTCCTACGGAGACTCTGGAAAAGACACTAGTAGAAGTCAGGAGAGGACTTATTGAAGAATTCAGAAAACTAAAGTCTGAAGTGCAGTACATTAAAGAACTGAAGGAAATTAAGTAGTATCCCGATGAGATTGTTTGGGACTTTGATAAAACATTCAAGACACTAATGGAAAGAGTCAATTTTGAGATGAGTGACATTCAACATAAGGAATGGTTTGTTGCGGCATTGTTAACTGATATCATACTACCTATTATGTAAAAAAATATTGTGACATAGAGTGAGGCTCTGTAGATCGCCATGAAGCTGGAAGCTTCACCCATTGGAGAAAATGCAGTTGATATGAACCAAATTTAGACGCAGTTGGAAAACTTGACACTCCATTTGCAAGACGTTAAGAAGGGGAAAGAGCAATGGGAGGATCTTTGGTGCACTCTACGTCGCTCAGATGGACATACCAAGGATACTTGCCCAGATTTCTAAAACTACCTATTGTCATTGGCACTGAACCCTTTGAGTTGTGGCAGTGTACCATGGTGCCGCATTTGTCAAGTATATGGGAAACGACATGAAGAGTGCGACTACATGAAGAGGATGGTAACGAAGCTGACGAACCTATATTGCACATTATGTCAATATGTTGGCCACAAAAATAAATCTTGTCGTGCATATGACCTACTCCAAGATAGAACATATGACTCATACTATGTGAATGGAGAGGATCATCAAGTAGTACAGCATCCGCAGGCGTAGGTGGTGCAACCACCACCTCAACTGCAGTATGTACCACCACTGCGGATGCAGTTTATACCACAACATCTACAACATTAGTTTGCACCATAGCCACAGTATAATCAAATGCAGATGGCTCCATAGTAGCCACAGTATGTTCATTCAATGCAGTATGTCCAACAATAGCTGAATCCCCCACAGCAGCAATTTTCTCAACCATAGTACCAGCAACAAGGAGGATTCCGAGGACAAGGAGGAGGATTTGGTCGAGGAGGCGGAGGAGGTCACGAACCTGTCCAATGTTAAAATTGTGGTCTACTAGGGAATTCTCGGAGAGATTTCCCACAATTATAGTGTACATGTATGTATTGTACTACGATTGATCACACTGTTGAGAACTATCTACAGCTGATCACGAGGTGGAAGGCCGAAAATGTTCCTCATTTGCAAAAAAAAAATCAGTTACAGAATTAGAATCAATTGCAAAACCATAATCAGGTACAGAACCAGTTGCAGAGTCAAAATAAGAACAGAAAACAAATTCCAATTCAGAACCAGAATACAATATCGGCGGAGCCCAGAATGCATGATGTTGATGTCGTTGTTGTCACTCATGAAGGTGTGGCAACTGGAAAAGATAGTCTGATTCCACAATTCTAGTTAGCTGGAAAGAAGAAAGTACAATTTGATGTCAACGCAAAGAAAGACACGTTCTTTGAAGCACGAGACAAGATGCACAGAAACTCAAGTAAGTTACTTTTTTATGAAATTCCTACTGCTTTTGATTCCAATTTGGAGGAAGGACCATCGCAATAGCATGGTACCCTTGCAGAACTTATTTAAGAGTTTCTTATCACTGGCAAGAGATCCTAATGCTCTTGCCGATATTGAGAATCTATTGCATTGACCGGCTAAGGGACGAAAGGATTCTGCGGTGAATTCCTTGGATAAGAAAAAGAAGGGGAAAGAAATGCGCATGAA
The DNA here is from genome assembly GCA_001517045.1 of Pseudotsuga menziesii. Taxonomy (NCBI): domain Eukaryota; kingdom Viridiplantae; phylum Streptophyta; class Pinopsida; order Pinales; family Pinaceae; genus Pseudotsuga; species Pseudotsuga menziesii. Next base: position 159,756 of record LPNX010977376.1, read on the forward strand.
TATTTAGATTGAGGAATATGAGGTAGATTTAGTCATAGTGGATCTAGGATGAGATGTTAATATTCTAATAAGATAGACATGGAAAAATATGGGGATCCCAACACTGAGTTGGTCTCCTATACAGTTGTGATTGGCTAACCAGGCCAGAGTAACACCAATTGGGAGAGTTTCGCACCTTGCTATGGAAGTTGAAGGCACAAAGACCTATGCCAATTTTGACATCATTGAAGTTGTTGATGGTGGAAGCTCCTATCCCTCCTTGTTGTGGATTGGATGGGCCAACGACAGTATGGAAGTGATCAATTTCAAGAAGCGTGTGATGACATTTGATAATCAAGACATCATAGTCATTGCTCTGATTGTTGGGGCACAGACCTTGAAGGTCCTTAATTTTGGCAACCCCGCGGTTTTGGTGTGAAGCTTGTAAGCGGATTTGTGGTCCAAAATAGTCTTAGGGGTTTCGGGGTTGGGTCGAAGCCCCTCTTTTTGTAAATGTCCCATGGTTTAAACCCATGGTATTGTAATAGTGCACTTGTATAAATAGGCACTTATGTAAAGGAGAAAAGGGATTTTTCGACGATTTGTATGATGATAATTTGATGCGAAGAAGCTAAGGCCTATTTTTGGTTTAAGGTTAAGTCCCAGCTGAGTGCGTGGATGACCTCTACAGCTAAGTGCGCAAAGGGTTTTGTAAGAAAGGTTAAGTCCCAGCTGAGTGCATGGACGACCTCTGCAGCTGAGTGCGTAGAGGGTTTTGGAAGGAAGGTTCTGCAGCTGAGTGCGTAGAGGGTTTTGGAAGGAAGGTTCTGCAGCTAAGTGCACAGATTTGGGTTGTTGAGAAGATCTGCAGCTAAGTGCGCATATCAGAACTGTGTCGTTTGTAAAGTGTTGAATATAAACGTAGTTCTGTGGACGTAGCCCCTACACTGGGGGTGAACCACGTATATCTTGTGTTGTGGTGGTTCTTTTATGTTGTTTCTGTTATGTTTTTACGCACTTGATAAGTAGATGAATGATAAAGTAAGATAAACTGTTTAGTATTAACTTCGCTATGAATTCCCAATTAAGGGTTAAGCAAGAAACTGTCTTTTTGTCTAAACTGTGAAGCTATTTAAGTGATTGTCGAAGCTTTGTATTGTATGATTACTCATTGTTAAGGCTAAAGGTACAGTAATATCCCTCTTTTTCCTACAGAAACCTAATTTTGCGGCACCCCATAGCTGTTTTGGGTGAGACTGCAACCTGTTCCCAGGTTGTTGCCAAAAGGGCCAACACTGTGGGTCTCTTTGTTGGTGTGAAGATAAGAGTACAAGAACCCGGTTCTTCCCTAAGCACCAACAAATTGGTTTCGTTGCCAATTGAACCAATATCTGCTTCAAGAAGGATCTACGTCGTACCTAGAGGGATATGATTTGGAGGCCCTTCGTAAAAGAAATCAGTGACTGGATTGAAGATACTTATCTGAGATTTGCTAAACAAGAGAATAAAGATCCTCGTCATAGCTCAAACGACTTCTTGCAAAGGTACATTTTTTCTGATATTTATGAAATTTTCTTTGCTAGTATCCACATAGAATTGCACCAGTGGTTATCCAGATTGACAAAAAGAAAGACAAACTTCAAAGAAGATCAGTCTCCTGCCTAGACCCCAAAAAGAATTAAGCTGTTGAAAAGTATGAACAACGCGGTATCAAGAGCTATTGACTTCTGGATAACGTGAACCCTTGAAGCATTTGTGACGGAGTTCGCCATCGACACACATACTTCTTTCAGTGAAGCAGAACAACAGTTCTTCAAAGGACCAAGGGGTAAGTACCTGAATTCATTAAGTATGAAAATTAAAATTCTCTTGGCCAAAAAAGGCATATTGCTTATCCAATCAGATTGCTAGATTTATTGCTACTAACCTATGTTTGGAAGCGAAAGTGACTTCGACGAGCAAAGTGGTTTGCTTCGCAATAGTAAAAGATACAAGCGAACTCTTGGCTCCTATACCCTAGGCCAGAATACCGATTATACCCCATTAAGCCCAGAAGAGTCTGAATCGGAAGAAACCCCTTTTGTTAGAAACCCTCCTATAACTCCACAGCGCAGATCTGTTATCCCTAAGAACCCTTTGCAGTCTGAAAGTAACCCTAGCCCGAGTAGTCCTGTCGCAAGTCATTCTACCTCAGTAATTTCCCTCCCCCCTGTTACCGGTCTACCCCCTCCTCCTCCCCCTCTCCCCCCTCCCCCTCGATTCAATATGGCCCATGTGAATCATGATATCAAGCTCCCAGTCTTTAAAGGAACTAGATCAGAGGATCCAGAGTAATTTTGGTTCTTATGCGAAGCTGTTTGGACTGATAAGAATATTATGGATCAAAATACAAGAAGAGCACAACTGGTCACCTCTTTCAAAGACCGAGCTTTGACCTGGTTTATGAAGTTTTCCAGTACTCAGAACTATGCCTTGGCTGATATTAAAAAATCAATGATCAAAGAATTCAAGAAGCCTAAATCAGAGTCACAGTGTATAACTAAACTAAAATAAATTCAACAGAAGCGAGGTGAATTAGTTTGGGACTTTGATCAGAGGTTCAAGGTTCTGTTGAATCAAGTTAGTTTCACTATTGGACCAGAACATCATAAAGAATGGTTCATCGCAGCACTATTGCCTCATATCAGAACTCCACTTATGCAACAGGAGGTTGCTGATCAGCAAGAGGCATTGGAAATTGCTATGAAACTTGAAACAGCTCCTGTTGGAGATAATTCTGGAATATCCCAAATACAAGCACAGTTAGCAGAAATGGCTTTGGAGCTTCGCGACATGAAAAAATGGAAAGCTATTCGAGAAGAGGTTTGGTGTACACGATGTAAGACAGAAGGTCATGACAAAGAACAGTGTCCTGTATTAAGGAATTATTTGAATACTGGTGCACCGAACCTGTTTGACCCTACTGTCCTATATTGTGATATTTGTAGAACAACTGGCCAGCATCGACCTGAAGATTTCTATCTGCTGCAGAGATATGTTCAAGTACCTAAGAATCCCTGCTGCAAGTTCTGTAAGTCATTTGGACACAACGAAGACGAATGTCACAGCTTTGACCTCATGAGAGAGTGAACCTATGATGCTTATAGGGTACAACCCGATGCACAAGGCAATGATGGATATGGTTACCATGGTAGTACATCAGTTCGAGGTAATTTCATGGTGGTATTCCTGGAAGAGCTCGAGGCTAGGTTATTTGCTATAACTACAATCAGGCAGGACATGTATCTAGAGACTGTTGGAACCCAACTACGACATGTCGATATTGCAGAGCAGTCGATCATGTGATTGAGAAATGCCCACAGTTGATATCCAAGGTACAAGAAATAAATGGTGCTCCTACTCAGAATGTTCAGATGATTGCTATAGAGAAAAAACCTATCCCAGTAGTTAACGTTGTTACAAGGAGTGGAGCTACGACACAAGTACAGAATAAGGGGAAACAACCTGATGAGGTTTGGGTCTGCAAGCCCCCAGAGAAAATTCCAGCCTTTGATGTTGGAAGAGAAAAAGGAACATTTATGGAAGCTAAAAAAGACTTTGCTGATCCAAGAACATCAGTAGCAACTACGCAACAACATCAATAGCAGTTATAGTTTCAAGAAGCTTCACTAGATCAAGTAAGTACACTAACATCATTTTTACAGAGTTGTATGAAGCTATTGAGAAATCGGAATACTTTGAATGAGTTACAGAAATTTATTGTGTCTTGAGAACCTCAGCGAAGCTCTGATAGAGGAAAAACTGTTAATAGAGTTAGAAGGACTGGAAGAGAAATGAGATTGCATGCTCAGATAGGAGATTATGACATGACTGATATCATTTTAGACCTGGGATCAAAAGTGAATGTCCTAACTAAGCAGATATGGGAACAAATGGGAAGACCTACGCTTGAATGGTCCCCTATACATTTGATATTAGCCAATCAGCAGAATATTGTGCCCTTGGGAAGATTCCCTAGTGTACCAGTGGACATTGATGGAGTCAGTACCTTAGCAGATTTTGAATTCATTGAAATAATTGATGATAGCAACCCCTATCCAGCATTGCTAGGAATTGAATGGGAAATATACAATTATGCAGTAATCAACCTTAAGAACAGATAGATGACTTTTGAAGGAAAAGGCTTGAGAGTCTGTTGCAGCTGCAACAAATTTCCCAAAATTCAAAAAATCTTAGGACCCTCCTTTGCTTGAGTTAGTTTGATCGTCTTCGTGGATTTGGTTTGAGAACGTTTTAGAAAGACTTGCTTACGCTTGGATTGATCTACAGTTGTTTTCCAATTTTCTAAAATGATTAAGAATTTCAATGATTGATCAAACCTTCATCATTTGCCTTTAATTGCAATTGAAGCAGGTCTGGATCAGAAGGTATTTTGTTTTGATCTTCCACCTTTGCGGATGAGTCTGTGTTTTCGTCTTCCGTCGTTGCGAGTGAGTCTGCGTTTTCGTCTTTCGATCCGTCGGCTGATTTTTGGGTTTATGTCGGAAGGTTTTGGTCATGTTGTTCTCCACCGTTGTGGATGGATGTTTGGTTTTAATTTCGACTTTGCTCTCGATTTGGTGGCGAGATCGGCTGGGTTTTGTTTTTGAATCGAAACCATTGTCACTTCTACTTCCACCGTTGCGGATAGATTTTCAGCTTGACTTAGATTAATTTTTTCCGATTTCTTTGATTCTGCGTCGGAGGTTTTTGGGTTTCACATCAGAGCAGTTGTGATTTTTTCTTCCGCCATTGTGGATGGGTTTCTGGTTTGACTTCGAATATTTGTCCGATTTCATTGATTCTGCGTCGGATGTTTTTGGTTTCACATCGGAGGTTTTATGACTTTTCCCTCCGTCATTGTGGACGGCACACTGTTAGCTCTCCCGATTACTTTTGGTTGTCATCTCCCGCTCGCCGTTGCGGATAGATCTGTGGTTCGGTTTTTCTCCGTTGCGGAATAAAGTTGGTTTTCAGTCTCCGATCCGAAGTGGTCCGCCACCCGATATGTTTGACCCCGCGGAAGGCTTAGAACTTTGATCATCCGCCGATGCGGAGGAGCGTAAGCTTTCAGCTTCCGATTCAGAAGCTCTCCGCCGTCCGATGTTTTCCTTGCCATATGTGTCATCATGGATGACTTTGCGCTTTGGATTTCCATCGTTGCAGACCGAAGTTTACTTTCGACTGCTGATACAAAGCGCTCCAGCGTCCGATTTTAACTTTTCCCACCGCAAGAGTTTGACTATATATATACGGGTCGAGGGGTTATATTTTTTATTTTTATTCTCGATTGTTGAGCACTGTCATTGTCGTGCGTGTCGTTCTCATGATCTGCGAAGGACCCATCGGTCGGTGTACTTGCATCCAGGTGGAAATTGTGGAATCCTGACTGTCGTTGACCCACCATACTCGCCATATTGCCAGGTAGGTTTCGTTTTTCCTACCCCGTTCCTTTCGAAGCATCGGGTTAATGTTTGTTGCGGTTAGAGTTATCAGGACTATTTCTTTTCGCCCCATGGTTGCACCTACATATATATTGAAAATTTTTGGGGGTTTTACTGTCCGCGGTCAAGGGGGGGGGCATTTTTAACTCGTGAAATAGTATTTTGACCAGCGGCCCTTTGTTTGCAAATCCTCGCGCGTAGGGAATGAGGGCTTGGTACAGACGGTCGTTATGCCGTCTGTACCAAGTTCCCCCGGGTGGTGATGATTGTGCAGGGGGGGGGTTCTGTGTGATTTTCTTGAATCATTTGATGGTCCCCGTTGCCATTGTGACTTTTATTTTTTCCCGCATCTTCAAATAGCTGTTTGCTGTGCCGTTCCGCGCACAATCGTCCGAAACCCTAGCTGGGTGAAAGGGATATGCCGTGGTTTTTTCTTTATTGACCTTGACCATGTGGGCATGAACATTGTTGAAATCGCGTGTAGTTTTCCCCTACTTATCCCGCATAACGAAACAAGAAAATTACCCGAACATGACAAATGGAGGTTTTGGTTGTGTAAATGTGAATGTTTTTCCCGTGACCCACATGAGTCTTCTTCAATCTGATGTAGATTTCATTCCTGCTAGATTATATTGTTAATGTTTTATGTTGGCAATTAATGGTAGCATGCACAGTTTACCGCATATAACTCTTTTCAATCATGCTTTACATAGACTGATTCACTGAATAATGCACATCATGTTTCAATAGATCTGTTAGTAAGATCATACACATTTGTTAGCTTCGTTAATTAATTGCTGTCATCATACACATAAAAGAAATAAAACGCAACACATTGTCATATCAGTGTCTGCAACTGAAATTGCTTAATTCTACAATGTTATATATGGCAGAAAGAATTCGAGCTCACAATGTCAAAAAGACAAAAGAAGAAGGCCCCTGTGGTTGAAGAAGAGCCAGAGGTAGAAGCGGTCACCAAGACAAAATACATATATGAAGACACTAAATGCATTTCTGGCTTGGAACCTGAATACCAGTGGGGGGAAATCTATAGACTGATTACCCAAAGAGAAGTTCCCGACATGGGCTTAGAAGAAGAGTCCATATATGCAAACATTGAAAGATCTTCCCTTATGAAGGTCGCCACTAGGCCAGAACTGTTCCCATGCTCAGAGGTAATTGGCTGGATTCTGCCCCGGGCAGATGTAACCACAATGATTCTGGAAAATGTTGAGAGACAGGGCTATGCTGCATTAGCCCTGGATATGTGGTGTTGGCTTATCACCTGCCAGAAGCCCAAGTATTCCTATCTGATGATTGGCTGAATAGCATTAGAATGGACCTAGTAGAGACCCTAAAATGGATGCTGTTGCAGGGAAAACATTACCGACACAGACCCACGGGTGAGTATGATACAACAAGCTTGAGGGCTCCCTACAGATTTATAGCTCTGATGCTTAATAGGATCTTTGGGAGAGCCCATGGTAGATTCTTCAAGCTAGAGTGGATACCCATCATTTTTCATGTGGCAACACAAGGGACAGTCTTCAATTGGGCCAGCCTCGTATCAAGCAGTCTTTCTTCTTGCTTGGCTTCAACCTTGGAAGGAGAGTCCCGGAAAAGGTCTGAATTTTATATGAGCTCAATACTCATAGACTGTATACTATGCAACCAGCCTTTCCCTGGTCTCAGGTGCATCTAGTATAGGGAAAGAATGCCCGTCTATGCTGCTTATAGACCATTGTGGGCACACCAGTACCACAGCCATTACAGAGAGGTCTATGAGCACTTCATTATGCCACTATACACACTCATTTTCTGGAAATAGTGTGATTGTATGTCGGAGGAGGCCATGTAAGTGATACAAGATTACGCAGACTACTATTTGACCGAACATGGCATGTATTTTAGAATGTTTGGAGGCTCGAGAGCACTGTCCCTACTGCCAAAATATGCAACTGATTACATTGTCCATAAGGAGGCAGTCAAACAAGTGTTCCTGGATGGAATAGGCAACTTCCTGTTCGAACACAAGAAGACTGCTTATCCTCCCTTGCCCTTCAGACTTGGAAGCTACAGGTTCACTACGGTGAAACAAGCTGGGGAATTCGTAGAGGAGCTGGAGAAGTTCCACTTTGGTGAGATGCCCTACCACAGAAATGACTCCCATGGTAAAGTTGCGGAGCATTGTAAGGAAAACAAGGTACATTTCAAGTATACTCACCATTTTGATAGGGAAGAATCTGTCTTCCGAAATGCCCCGAACATGACAGCACTAAAGAGAAGATTCACGAAGAAAATCACCACCAAAGGTGGAAAGGGGGATGAGCAGGCAAAGGCAGAGGAAGAAGCCAAAAGGAGAAATGAAGAAGCCCAGAGATTGGCACAGGAAGCTGCAGAGTGGTTACATAGTGAAGAGGAAGGGAAAAGAAAAGCTGCCCAAGAAGCAGCTGAGAAAGCCCAGGAAGTAGCTAAAGAGGCAGAAGAAGCAGCTATAAAAGCAGCCGAAGAAGCGAAGAGAAAGTTCGATGAAGAGCTGCAAAAGCAGGAGGCAGAGAGGGTGAAGTTGACAAAGATTGAGACAGAACAGTCAGCTTCTGACATAGCTGGAGGGCAGACCCAGGATGTTGAGAACCCCGAGGTTCAGGACCCACAAGTACCTGCTGCCAGCACTCCCATGGTCCCCACTCTCAAGCTGGTTCCTTTTGTCCAGAAGAAAGGGGAAGAAATCCCCGATTTCAACACTGTATATTATGATAGGGAAACGAAGAGAATAATAAAGAGGACAGAGAAGAAAGTGGAAGCAGGAAATATGCCTGGAAAAATGATAACGGATATGGCTGTTATGTTAGGAACAGACCAAGATCCAAAGCTCACCCTGAGAGCTGGGACTGCACTTCTCCATGCCTCAGAAGATAACATGGACAAGGTAATAACTGACTTGTACTAGTCCAAGAAATCCTCTGCCCATTTAAAAGACACATTGAGGAAAGAGAGCGAAGAAAGCAACAGGCTCAAGAGGAAATACGAAGATATGCAAAGGGAAATGAAGTCCTCAAGAGCTAAAGTACAGGACCTCCAAGGAGAAATAAAAGTGTTGGAAATGACACAGGAATCTCTGGAGAGAGCACAGAAAGAATACGAAGGGTTAAGAACTGAAAAGGAACAGCTGCTGGCAAAGGTGGAGGAACAAGAAGAGCAGCAAAAGATCCTCTTGCAGGAAAATGATCTGCACACCCAAGAACTAAAGAAGGAACACCAGGAACAGATTTCCTCGCTCACAACTGCTCTGGAGGAAGTAAGAGAAAAGAAGGTTAACCTCCAGCCATGCAAAGAGCATGTCTTGGCCCAAAAGGCTAAGATGCTGTAGCTACAGACTGCTGTTGAAGAAGAAAGATGTAGAGTGCTGCAGATCGATGGACGATTGGAAGAGATCTTGGAAACTCCATCTTACTTTGTGGACAGATCTCAAGACGTCCTTGAGGTCTTGACTGCAAGGATGGTGAGGTTGGAAAGCAACGAAGAAGCGCCAGCAGAGCTGCCATCAAAAGATAAACGGGCCCTTAAGCGGGATTATGACCTGGTAGAGTTTGCCATCAACACCGCTGAAGATTTAAAGAAGGCAGTTAAAAACACAAAGGGATTATGCACCGAGTTTTTCAGAAGACTTCTCATTACTTATAACCGGTGCCAGACAGAGGCTAAGCAGAGGCTCGAGGATTTCTCAGATCACGATTCATTCATGGATATGTTGCAGAAAAGACATTAGGATGAAGAAGCAAGAATGCAGCTCATTAAGGCCATTGATGACCAGATTCTGAGGAGCGAAGTAGGCCATTCAGCAGTTAGTGTGAAGATCCTGGAAGACCAGCTTCGATTAAGCGTAGCCAGAGTGGAAGCCATAAAAAACCAAGCAGAAAAATTTGAGATCAACATTCAATTTTTAGAACCCTGCGCATTTGAGGGCATTGCCTCTGATGCTGCGTCATGGAAGAAGTTTCTAGATGCTCAAGCGGGACCCTCCTCATGAAGGAGCAGTCACTATTGTAATTTGTAACTATTTTTTGTAAAACATTTAAGAAAAGCAGAATTTTGGGAAACGAGGGGTTGGGAAGCCCAAAGGTCACTTTGGGCAGCCCAACAGTCTCACCCTTTTGTATAAAGATAGAAAGCTTAGAAGAAAAGGGGGACTTTTTCCCAGCGAGACTGGTGAAGACATATTGTAAGAAGAACTATTTCCTTTTGCAATAGAAAATTACAGTTGACCTGTTGGAGAAAGCTTGGTGGAATATTCTAATGTTGTGCTAATGGATTTGTTGAAGAGGAACTATTTCGTTTTCAGCTTTGTGTCCATTAACCGTGAGACAGTTCTAACTCTTTGAAAAATGTTCTTGCATGAATGTTTTCCGGTTTATTTTATGAAGATTTCTACTATGAGTAATGAATGTTGTTCATAAACAATTGGCTATCTGGTTGTGAAATATCCTTAATTGTTCATGCAATGTGGGAAGAAATAATCAACTAACTGTAGTTTCTCTTTATGTTGCATGCACACTTTACATTACTCATAATTAAATTCCGTTTGCTCCCTGGGGATAGATAGATAGGTAGTTAGTTTCATTTCATGGCTGCATATGTGATTTAGATGCAGGTGAGTCTAAGACGAGAGGTAAGAACCTGAGCATCACGTTGTGACTGCTCCCGGCATCTGAATCATCCTGCATTGTTAATTAGGCATTTGCATTTCATACATTAAGTCAAAAAATACAAAAACTCGGTGGACCGGGCCGCAACCGGTGAAACCTTTGTTTTGTTACTTGATCTATGGTAGCCGGACCGTGAAACCGGACGGATTCCCTATACCAAATAGTCAACGGGTTAGTTGGGAACGTTGATTAGGAAGAATCCCTTTCTGTTGTTGCCTGTGAATTTCCAGGCCTCAACAGAGTCATAGTACCGTTGGACCCTTCTCAAGGAGAAAGGTATACAGAGCCAGTAAGAGATGAAGATCAGGATGTTTTGGATCATATTTACCACATCACAGCTAAATAAGAAGACTATGTTAACCCTACTGCTGAAGGTATAATGGATTGGCAATGTGAAAGTTCTCGCATGACTGAGTCAGACGAAGGCCTAGAGAACTGGCAGAATAGACTTTATGAGCTACATGGACATCGATGTGCAAGAATTACCAAGTCTATCAGATGGGTTGGCTCACAGACAAAGATCTTACCTACTTTTGATGGCTTGACAGACCCAGAATATTTTATTGTACAATTCTCAGATCAAGTACCAGATTCACAAAAAATGGAGACTCTAGATTCAGTATTCAGAGCCGCAGTTTCCAGATGGTGGAATGGTCATAAAAATTATATTCATAGTTGGAGAGCTTGTCCAAAGTTTCTTTGCCTAAGATTCATAGATCAACTTCAGGAGGTACGAAGCAGATTTAATGGTAAGACTAGCCCTCAGGAACATTTGGAGCAGTGTTATGAAACACGGAAGCATGTACCTTGTGAAGAATGGGTACATAGGTTTGTACACACCCTGGAACCTATAGCAAAGAACTGGTATGGGGAGGTTGAGCTTCGCCATGGTACTGTAAGTTGGGTTAGCCTTGTTGATAGTTTTGTGCTCACATTTTCTATTAATGAGGATTGCCCTGCTTCGGATGCAGCTATTAGGGTGATCCATACTAAGTTGTTTAATGATAAAGAAATAGTCGAGTACCAACCTGATTGGAAGGAACACGAAGCTAATGCAGTAGAATGCTATAACCTCGCCATTGATGAAGACGATGACCCTTGCAACATTAATATTCCTGAGTCAGAAGGACATTGCGAAGTACATGGACTAGCAGTCGAATGACCTAAAGTAACTCAGCCATTGAAAACAACAAAAGTAAACATTGGATCAGAAGAAATTCCTAAGTACGCTACCATTGGAGATTATTGGGACGAAGAAATGGTGAGCAAAGTTACTAAACTCCTCCATGAGTATCAGGACTTATTTCCGACGAAGTTCTCAAAAATGAAAGGTATCCTTGGTGATATAGGAGTGATAAAAATCCCTTTGAAAGCTGATGCAAAGCCTATGAAGCAGCGCCCTTATCGGCTGAATCCTAAGTATAAAGAAAAAGTCAGGATGGAGCTAGATAAGATGCTCGCTACAGGAATCATTGAGTCCATCGAAGAGTCTGAATGGGTCAGCCCTAAGGTGGTACAAGAAAAGAATACCAAGGGAGAAATCAGAATCTGTGTTGACCTGAGGAAGATGAATGATGCCTATTTACATGATCCTTTTCCAATCCCTTTACAGATGAAGTTTTAGACAATGTCGGAGGTCAAGAAGTGTATTCTTTCACTGATGGATTTTCAGGTTACCATCAGATCAGAATTGACCCAGAGGATCAACATAAAACAACCTTTGCTACAGAAATGGGATCTTTTCAGTATAATATTATGCCCTTTGGATTGAAGAATGCACCTGCTATGTTTTCTAGAGTAGTCATATCTGCACTTAAGGAATTTATACATAAGTTCTTGGAAGTTTACTTTGATGATTGGACTATCTTTGGTTTATTGAAAGATCATATAGCCAGTAAATTCATGAATTTCCCAAGTAAGTTCAAGACACATTGGAAAGGACCATACATAGTTCAGAAAGTTACCGATGGTGGTGCAGTTCAGTTAGCTAAATTGAATGGAGAAATTTTTCCCTCCGTGGTGAATGGAAGTAGATTAAAGAAGTACACGGACAAGCCTGTAACCCCCTGATCAGAAGTAATAGCAAGAATAAGACTCTAAGTACCAAGAATGGTTGAAATTGGGTACTAGACTATAATAAAGCTGTTCTCAGAGAGCTTCAGCAGCTTGTTGAAAAATTTATGAATCGTCGAAGGTTGTGGAAGAAATTATGTCGTGGGTCAAAGTTCAAAGTTCTGTCGACGCTTGTGTCAGGATGTGTCGAAGGTCCTTATTGTGGCGAAGCTAAAGTTAGTGGTCATGCCGAAGAAGAAAGGTGTGTCGAAGCTTAAAATGCGACCGTTGAGAAAAATCAGATTTGGCGGTGCCGGTATGTTAACTAAATTAACTACCTGTAATGATGAGATTTTGGGAAATCTAGCGCCGTTTGGACAAGATCTACAGATGCTCTGTCAGATTTGGTGTCTTTAATGCAAAATTATGGCAGATTTAGTCGTTGGATTCCATAAGAAGACACCCAGGCCTACAAATTTCACATTACACATTATCTTGAGTTGAGTCCATGTCAGCTGATCGCGAAGTTTAGGAATTGTTGAGAGAATTCAGACAGAGGGGTCTGCAGAACCTTATGAGAAACCCACCTGCATATGCTCCTTGCGAAGAGACTCCCCCAGTACCAAATCAACCAAAGTAGACATGATCAACCAGAAAGAAATTTAAGGCAGAATTTCGCTCTAAGCGGAACGAAGAAAGACACAAGCCATCAGGAAAGACACTGGAGGATCCTGAGATGAATCCTCTTGGTTCAGCAGAGCTCCCACCTGAAGGTTTTGAAGACTTCAGTGAGGATGAGAACGTTGCATCGCAGCATCCACCATATCTTCCACCTGTTCAACCAAGAGTTCAGCCACCTCGGCGGAAAGCCAAGTTCACGTTACGCACCCCTTCGCTGCCACAAGGTGTGCAGTTGGTGAGAACGGAGGCATTTCAAGGGATGGGGTCACTGATAGATTTAGAAGGCCCAATGATTCCCATGACCATCATAAATATTACGAAGAGAAAGATGATGCCAAAAAATACTTCAAGAAGGAAGATAGCAGAATGAGAGACGGTCATAGGGAACACAGGCATTCTGCTAAGGATGAAAGGATGAAGGATAGAGCAAGCCATGGCAGTGGTAGAAGTAGCAGAAGGAATGACGATGATGACAGGAATATAAGGGAGAAATACGGCAAGAGGATTAAAGATGATGCTTACAGAGATGCAGACGGATACAGAGCTCGACAGAAGTGCAAAAGGAGATAGTGGAGAAGGAGCAAGCAGCCGAAGATATCATGCGCAGCCTTAACAAGCAATTTACTATCTTCGCCAACAAGATTCTTCCACCAGAAAAGTAGCAGAGTGCCGCGAGACAGGACATTGGTGAGTCTTAGGGGCCTGTTGGGGTACGGACTTGAAGGTCCTTAATTTTGGCAATCCCACGGTTTTGGTATGAAGCTTGTAAGTGGAGTTGCGGTCCAAAATAGTCTTAGGGGTTTCGGGGTTGGGTCGAAGCCCCTCTTTTTGTAAACGTCCCATGGTTTAAGCCCATGGTTTAGGCCCATGGTTTAAGCCCATGGTATTGTAATAGTGCACTTGTATAAATAGGCACTTATGTAAAGGAGAAAAGGGCTTTTTCGACGATTTGTATGATGATAATTTGATGCAAAGAAGCTAAGGCCTATTTTGGGTTTAAGGTTAAGTCCCAGCTAAGTGCATGGATGACCTCTGCAGCTGAGTGCACAAAGGGTTTTGGAAGGAAGGTTCTGCAGCTGAGTGCGTAGATTTGGGTTGTTGAGAAGATCTGCAGCTAAGTGCGTAGATCAGAACTGTGTCATTTGTAAAGGGTTGAATATAAACCCAGTTCTGTGGACATAGCCCCTACACTGGGGGTGAACCACGTATATCTTGTGTTGTGGTGGTTCTTTTATGTTGTTTTTGTTATGTTTTTATTGATTTGATAAGTAGATGAATGATAAAGTAAGATAAACTGTTAAGTATTAACTTCGCTGTGAATTCCCAATTAAGGGTTAAGCAAGAAACTGTCTTTTTTTCTAAACTGTGAAGCTATTTAAGTGAATGTCGAAGCTCTGTATTGTATGATTACTCATTGTTAAGGCTAAAGGTATAGTAATATCCCTCTTTTGACTACAAAAACCTGATTCTGCGGCACCCCATAGCTGTTTCGGGTGAGACTGCAACCTGTTCGCAGGTTGTTTCCAAAAGGGCCAACACTGTGGGTCTCTTTGTTGGTGTGAAGATAAGAGTATAAGAACCCGGGTCTGCCCTAAGCACCAACACCGATGGATCCAAATGAAGGGAGAAGGTATATTGAGCCAGTGAAAGATGAAGTTGTTAGAGGATGGGATCATGCATATAACATTTTAGAAGATTATGTCCATCCAACTACTGATGGGGAACTTGGCTTTTACAGTGCTAGCTCTGCGTCTTCTGACTCTGATGATGCTTTAGAGAACTGGCAGAACCACTTGCATGAAGTGTCTCTATTAAAGTGCGGCTTGATTACGCAGTCACTGTGTCGCATCGCGACTGAGACCATTGAGTTGCCAGTTTATGAAGTACTTCCTGAGTTATCTAAGTTTCTTGTTAAATTCAAAGAAAAGGTGTCAAAACCAAAGCGGTTGCTGGTGTTGGAGGAAGCACTAAAGGCTAGCCCAGCACGCTAGTGGGAGACCCATAAGAATTCAATAACTGGATGGTCACAATGTAGAAGACTGATGACAGTTTGCTTTGGAGATGCAGAAGTGTGCCATGCTAAAAGGTACTGTAGTGAGAATTTCTCGTCACTACAGGGGTAGAAATGGCTCCCTTGTGCCTATAGGGCACAAGGGAAGGTTCCTACCCTTAGAAAACAATAAAAATGGAATGGAAATATTGCATAAACAGAGCTGCGAATTGAAACTAAACTAATCTAAGCAATAACAAGTAAATGGCAGCTATTGTAAACTACATCTAGGAGAAAATGACAGAAAAGAAGAGGATATGAAGAACTGTTGAACCCCTCTGCACACAGTAGGTTAGGGTTCCGCCTCCAAAACCTGCAAAATCAACCTAAGCTACAATGGGGAAAACCTGCAAACAATTGTTAATGAAAAACCTACAAATGAAAATATGAGTTAGAAAACAAAATAAGCAAATAAACATAAACGGAAATGAGATTATACCTCACTTAGATGTAAATGGGCCACCATTCCCTAGCTCATGGGAGCACCTCTCTCTTGGTTGGGAAGCAATGGCTTGGAGAAATGGAAATGGAGGAGAGGGAGAGTGGGTGGTTTGAGAGCAAGAAGTCTCAAAGCATCCACGAGCAGCATAACAATATGCAAGTGAGGAGTGTCTTGAGAGTGACCCCCCACCATCCTTTTATAGTTTTTCCAATGGGTTTTAGGGTTTTAAGCCCTTGGTCAAGGCCTTAGCCCCTTTTTTGGGCCTTTTGCCCCTTTTGCCCTAACTTTAGCCCCTTTCAAGGTTTTAGCCCCTTTTTGAGGGCTTTAGCTCCTGGGGGTCTATTTTGGGCTCTTTTTGGGGTTTTTAGCCCTTTTCTTCATCCTTGGGCTCTTTTGGAGGTGTGGGGGTCAAATGGAAGGTCTTATGGGGTGAAATGGGTGTTGTGAGATGGTGTCCATGGGTGTTGTAGGCCATTGAGAGCTGTGTGGGGGATTTTTGGGTTAATATATTGCCCCCTGGTGTGTGAGGGCAAGAGCTCAATGTATGGTCGATGGACATCATAGGATTTGCTGTCGAGAGGTGGTGCTTCCGAGGCTAGGGCATGGTGGCTTTTGGTTTTGTATTAATTTGGTTCCCATCAATCGGTGAGATACAATAAATGTGTGACATGTATATGGATGAGGAGGGCATTCCCATGCTCATGACAATGTCAAAAGAATCATTTGATCTATGCTCTAAAATACAAGAGCCGATCATATACAACTGATATTACAATGATGGTTGCCTCTCATGTGAGGCTGAATACAACACTGATCTGGAACATTGGACCCATGGCATTCTCATGGAATGCTATATCTTCATGACTGACAGTCTGTTGGATCTGGAATGGTACATAGCTGTATAGACTCATTGATTGAGAGTCGGAGTCTCTGTGGTACAAGTATGATGTATCAATCATAAATGTATATCGAAGCATTGCTGGGGCTTCTGAACACTATCTCCAACGCAACCCGGAAATCATAAGGGACATAACCTGTTTAGGTCCCTCGAGTGGACTCACCAATGTGCTAGAGTCGGGTGACATCCAGGGACTTCGACCAAATATTGTGCGGAACAAACCCTGTACGAATCTCAATGGTGCGATGATGGAGTTGAAGTCGAGCACGTGAGAAACAACCATCCCAAGAGGCACTAAGGACTCCTCTCAAGTGATCCAAGGAACTCATCAATGATGTTAATGAAACCAAGGTACAGGGACCTCTGGGTCTATCCTCTAGAATATATGTGTTGGCATCGACAGAGGGAGACCTGCCCCTAGTCAAGGCAATGATGTTTCCTTGACCAGGAGCATGAGGGATAACTGAAAGGTGTGAAGCAATCTGCCGACTGACTCAATGAATTGGGAGGGAGGGGAGGGAAGGGAAAAAACTGAATAGGGGCAGGGGGGGAGTGGGAGACTCAAAATTCCTTTGTTCAGAGTATGATGGCAGGGCGGACCAGGCAGCAAATGAAACTAACTCAAGGGGATGGGATCATAGCTATAATACCGGGAATGTTGCTGCAGATGGGAAATACTTGGAGGAGGTGGGCACTTTTGATACTGATGGGATCCAAGGAAGACACATTGCAGAGTACTCTGAACAAAGGCGACCCAATGTGGGGATGCTGCCAAACTATTTTCTGTGGGATGGTGTCTAGGGACACTGTTGTGGTACGATCTCGTGGATTTTTGGTGAGCCCGAGAAGGTAAATGCTCAATGGTGATTTCAATTTTAGAGAGTCTGAAAGCATGAAGAAGACTCTAGTGGGGGATCTTTTTCGTTGGTAGTCTCTGTTGGAGTATCGGGTACCTCCACGTGGTATAACCGCCGCACCTCTGGGAATATAAACAAGCGGTTTAACCACCACTCTTGGTGATAGGGCCTTGTGTTGGGTTTCAAATGTTCACCAACATCTGCAGGTTTTGGTGTAATGGCAAACCTTACATGGTATCAGAGTAGAGGTCTCGAGTTCAATTCCCCCGAGCTACACTGGAGGTGGGGTGTTGGAGTATCGAGTACCTCCACATGGTATAACCACCGCACCTCTGGGAATATAAACAAGTGGTTTAACCACCACTCTTGGTGATAGGGCCTTGTGCTGGGTTTCAAATGTTCACCAACATCTGCAGGTTTTGGTGTAACGGTAAACCTTACAGTCTCCTATGCCTGAAAAAGGATAAAAGTATACATAGGAGAGCTCGCCCATCCTGGAGGGGATGAGAGACTTCTTTACCGTTGGTAGTCCAATCAGGCCAAAAAAGGTTAAACCTATACTGACTGGACAATCATTCAAATACTTTTACGAGCATGAATGAAACCAAGTTTGCTTGGAAATCTTTTCTTGTTGAGATGACTAGAAAAGAGATTAACGACAACCGGTGGTGAGCGTTTTTGTCAAGTGTGGCCCCTCTGCCTAAGAAAGCACAAAAGTATGCAGAGGGGAATGATCTTGGCTTGAGTGTGCCAAGGAGGTCCTTTTCATGAAATGGTCTACATGGTCTGCAAAAGGAGGTAAATGAGATGATGTAGACTCCATTTCCTATACTTTAGCGAGTGGGAAAGGAAGCAGCTGCGCTCGGCGATCTTTTCATTATTTAAAGGAGTCAGAAAAGAGCTTAAACAAAACTCCAATGTGGTCAACCGACTGTGGTGGCACGAGCGGTGCCCCCATGTCAGGACGGTGGACAGAGGTCCACAAGTCATCCACGCAGTATGGACGGAGCAAAAGGCTCTCAAACATACCAATACATACGTGGGATAGATCGCGGCAAAGGCCTGCAAGATGATGCGGCAAAGGCACACAAACCGAGGTGGCTCTCAGACAGAGGTCAAGAGCATGTGTGTGTGTGTTGCTGTGGATGAACTTGACTACATGCGATGTGAGTGCAAGTCTGGAGGCATTTATATGCCAAATACATGCTAGAAAAGAAATTGTCTTGTGGAAAATGGTCCAGAGGTCCATGTAAGCTGCGGTGAAAAGAAAAGACAATCTATGTGTTAAAAATGCAAAATAAAAGCTAAAATTACATTCCTAAATGGGCGGTGGCCCGAGGACACTTCTATGTCAAATACATGGAAGAAAAACAAAGGGTTTTGTGGACGATGGTCCAGATGTCCACGTAAGGTGCGGTGAAAAATACAATTATAACTACAAAAATAAAAGTATAGTACAATCCTTAACGGGCGGTGGCCCGATTGCTCGCATGAGTTGCGACCGGACTGTGTGATACGAGTACCGGTCCATAGACACTCGCATTGTCATGTCATGGCTCATGAGTCGAGGTGACTTGTGGGAAATAGTCCTGAAATTGATTCATTATACATGAGACGATGGTCTCAGAAATGGAAATTTGAGCTTGGAGGTGTGAGAGGTGTCTCAAACCGGTTCTAGGTGACTTTGGATTAGCAGCTGATGGTGCTGCCCTGACTTGTGCCAAAAAACGTTGAAAAACAAGAAAAGAAAATGAAGCAACTCATTGGTGATGTTAAGTATAAAATATCTTGAGGTAGATCCCATTGCGGGGGTTCTCCAAGAGTTGTCCATCAGACTCTCAATAAATAGGTGTGCCCCCTTGCCAAGACGAAGGTCATTGGCAAGGCAGGGTGATGGAATCTGGTCTTCTATGGGAAGAATCGATTCCATACTACGGTTTAAATGGAATGGGGTAAAAGAAAAGGCGGTCTTACAGATATCTCCGTCATCGCATAAGTGGTTCCGGGATAGATCAGGTGGATCTTCCATAGCCGATGAGACGAAAGGGAAACTGGTGCTAGAGGTCATGTAAATGGTATTGGTTATGGTTTTGGTGGCCTTGCCCCCAGTCTCTTTTGGAGGAAGAGGGGCAGGCTTGGATATTGGAGGAGTCTTTGATGGACCTGGAGGTAGGTGCAACATAATATCAATTGGATGGACATGAGTCAACAAATCCTAGGGCCTAGGGCCTTAGTGGCAGGGTAGGTGGTTCAAGGTACCACACAGGATCTCCCAGTGTGAAATCCTATAGATGGAGGGTTTCCAAGGTAGACTTACTCATGATCCTGAATGGTAGGAAAATGAAAAGGAAAAGGAAAAGGAAAATGATCATGTCGAGCGGGAATGAACCCCAATGTTTCCCTGGTAACTGAGGTTGAGGTTGCAACTGAGGTTGCAACTGTGGCTGGGGTTGTAGCTGTGGATGGAGCTGCAACTGCGGATGGTGCATGTCATCCCATGGGTATTCCAGGGTGGTCAGAGCTTCAAGTATCTCCTCATCGTTGTTGAAGCAACGAAGTGACAGGTCTGATGGACCGTCGTTGGAGATGGGAATGAGTTGGTTGGGGGAACTGGACATCATGTAAATGGACATGGTGTCAGACAAAGGAGGTGGTTTGTGAAATTCTTCAATCAAGGTGATCTTAGACTCAAGGGAATGGTGACGGAGGTCAGCGAGAGCCATTCGAAATTCGGGTAGGTCTTGGCAATGGTGGGAGTAATGTCCATACAAGTCGCAAAGGGCGCAAGCATGGTTTGTCCTCAATGCCTTGTTCTTGACTAGTGGCGTGGTTGGGAGTTCAACCACGGGGATGTTTTTTTTCGTATCCATGGCATCCAGATGTGCACGGATCACTGGGATTTTAGGGCAATTCTGAGTTGGATGGCCCTGTTGTTCGCAGATGGCACAAGGTGGGACTTGTCGTGGCTCTATGGTGGCTTTGGTGTTCTTTCCCCTGGCCCTTTTGGGTTGGGGTGGTGCAGGTGCGAGTGCAGAGGTTGGCTTATGCGGACCAAGTGGGGGGTGAGACTCAATTGCAATAGGTTGCACCGGAGTTAACACAACCTGGGGCATTGCTGGTTGAGCTGGTGGATCTAGATACCACACCGAGATCCCCAACGTAAAGTTGGGTAGGCTTAAGGTGGCCATGACCAGCTTGCTCATGACACCAGGTGGGGGAAAGAGGAAGGGAATTCTATGGACAGGAGATGAGCCCACATAACTCCCAGCTGGTTGCATGTGGGGGTGAGGTTGTGGTTGTGGTTGCGCGCAATGCTGCTACTGCGGGTGATATTGCAGTTGTTGTTGGCGTTGCAGCTGCGGACGCTGTTGTGGTTGTGGCTGGGGCTGCGGCTGTAGTTGTTGTTTGGGTGTAGCGGTGCTTGATGAGACCATGCACAAGTCTGCAGTTTGCTTTTGTGTCAGTGGTGGTGACACCAACAGGAAAGGAGCCGTCATGGTGGGATCGGTAAACAACCCAGGGTCCACATTCAATGGTGGGGAGGCTGGTGTGTTTTCAACCATAGTGTTGGTTACAGGGATGACGTTAGCATGTGTGGTTTCCCCTTGCAGCTCAATGGTGGTGATAGTAGGGATAATGTTGGCAGGTGCGGTTAACCCTTGCGGATCATGGTAGGTGAGCTTCATCAACCGTCACAATCTTCCCTTCATGGGGGAACACCATGAGGTGAAAGACAGTTGATGCGACGGCTCGCATGGCATACATGTAACTCCTCCCAAGGAGGAGGTTGTAATCCAGTTGAGCATTGACGACTTCGATGTCAATCAGGACTATCTTCCCGGCTAATGTGATGGGGACATGGGGGAGGATTCCTTGGGCTTTAGTGGGGTGTCCATCATGAGCCCACAGAGTCATGGATGACAGTTGCAGAATTGGTGATCCAAGCTTCTACCAAACCAAGGTAGACATGACGCACGTGGATGCCCCCTCATCCACTATGCATCAGTGCACAACCAAGTTCTGGATGGACACCGGGATTTGGAAGGCGATAGTGGAGGGCATGCGCGGCTCTCCATTCTCTGTATCGAAGGTAATGAGCTTGGAGTCAAAGGGGTCTACTGCCCCTAGAGTGGCTAGTAAGGATTTCCACTGCATTGGGCATGTTTTAAGTACCTCAAGAGCAGACATGGCAGTTGGCATTTGGGCCAAATCATCCACAATGCTATAGCTGACTGTAGCTCTAGCTGTGGCATTATTGGCAATTCTACGTATGGGGGGGTACGGGAATGGGGGTAATTGAAGAGGCAGGTTGGTAGTCTTAGAAATGGATGCTGCTGATGAGTCAGTAGGTTCAGTGGTGGTACTGTACTGATTTCTTCTAGTCTGTAAATTAACCTCTTCAGTGGTCATGGTCATCAAGTGGTGAACACCTGTTTCGGCCGTGGGCGGTGCCCCTGGAGCATTGGGATTGGCCTGGGGAGGGGGATCAGTTGCCACCAATCCTTAGACTGGTAGTGGGTTTTTAAGCACCATGGGGGAAGGTCCTTGTGGTGCCTAGTTGGGTTGGGCTTGAGTGGGGGCATTGGCGGCCTGTTGGGCCTCATTTTGAATGGCCTGCTTAGCACGAGCCATGAGGGGCCACTAAAATTTGTAATGCCCATAAACATCACAGAGTGTACTAGGTTGATTTGTGCGCAATAGTGTGTTGCGTCTTGGTGCATTTTGTCATGGGGGGTTCTGGGCTGGCCGGTTAGCCGCGACATTATTGGGAGGGTTCGGTTACTGACCACCTCCATGCGGTTGGTTATTGCCTTGGTTGTGGGGCCAGTTGTTTCTAGCTTGCCCTTGTTGATTGTTGGGGGCAGGCTGGTTGGGACAGTTTTGTTGTGTGAACACTTATCCCAACGGAGCGAGTGGAGCGGGGGTGGGGGCTTGAACTTGTTGCACTGGTGGTGCATAGTATATTTGTGGGGGGGGTGGTTCCACGAATGTGGGAATTTGCCCCACATACTGTTGTGTTGGCCAAGCCATGGCCTAAGCCTGCTGCAATGGCACAAGTTGTGCATAAGAGGTTGTTTCTCCAAACTGAGACATCATTCTAGCATAGTCCAAAGCTTGGTTTTTGTGAGCAACATTAGTGGTGTTGCTTGGTTGTGGTGCAACGGCAGGTGGTGTCAGTCGAGACGGTGGTTGTTGGGAGACTGACCCTATGATGTCGTCCACTACGTGGGATGCCCCTGGTGCATCGTGGTAAGAGGTACTTGGATAGGGAGTGTCTGGAATGACAGTGTACAAGTATCCAGACTGAGAGTAGATCAAGTCAAATTGTTGGGCCTTCAGTATGGCCTCTTCTTAAGATTGGGGACGTTCAAATGCGATGTAATTTGCGATGGCTGGGATCAAAGTCTTCAGAACCAATCCAAGAAGATATTGTTGTCTAGTTGGATCTTACACAAACTGCGGCGCCACCGCCACTCATGGATATGATTAGTGATGTGAGTGGCGGTGTTTTGGCGACAGGATAGCAGGATCTCCACCCCCTCATCATATCNGGGAGTTGGAAATACTGTAGGAACATGAAGGCTAGGGAGTTGAAGTTAGGGTACTTGGCTTGTGGCAGCTCAATGTACCATTTGGCCGCAGCACCTGTAAGGGTGCATTGGAACAACCTCAGCCTAATGGAGTCATCTACGATGCTATTGGATGAGCACCATAGATGGAATGTCATTATGTGATTTTGGGGACATTACTCGGCTTTGCCTTCAAACTTTGGGATGTCTGAAGGAAATTTAGTTGGCATGGGTGGCCAAAGAGCTTGGTGGCGGATGGGGTCATTCG
Organism: Pseudotsuga menziesii; assembly: GCA_001517045.1. Lineage (NCBI taxonomy): Eukaryota > Viridiplantae > Streptophyta > Pinopsida > Pinales > Pinaceae > Pseudotsuga > Pseudotsuga menziesii. Next base: position 182,742 of record LPNX010977376.1, read on the forward strand.
TTAATCTAGCCAAGTCAGGAAAGTTCAAATGAGCCATGAAGGGTAGATTTGGCCCCAAGTTGATGTGGAATGGGGCTGCAATGGGGGTGGGGTTTGCAGGTGCGTAATGCATCTACATGGTTGGGGATGCTTGTGGTGGCATCATACCAGATGGGCCAATGCCCCCAAGTGTTGTGGGTGGGATAGTATGGGTGGTGGGGACATTGCCCCCATGTATAGCGGTAGGGGAAATGTGGGCAGTTGGTGCACTGCCCCCTTATGTGGCTGGGGGGGCGATGTATGTGGAGGGACCACTGCCCCCATGTGTTACCACCGGGCCAGCTTGGCTTGTCACTATTGATGGTGGAAATTGGCTAATGACAGTCTGCATGACTGTGCTTGGACCGCTTGCCACATTGTGGGTGACAGGTTGTGATGTGGACATGGGTCCACTTACTAAGGTTAGACCGAAAAATGGGTCCGGATTTGTATTAGCCATGGGGCTAGATGGTGCGGTGTGGAGGTCTGGTTCAGACTGATATGGGTCTGAATCAGAATCAGAGGCTGTGTGGCCCTCTGATGGTGTGGGAGATTGCTAAGAACGACTATGATGGTGCCGACTGAGTGTTCCAAATGGTGGTTGTTCGCCTCTTAGGTGTGAGGAAGATCATGGAGGATCAATTGTGTTTGCTTTGGTGTATGAAACTGGTGGGTATGAAATTTGGACCCCGGTTTCAATGGCTCCCTACTGGCTAAAGGTGGTCTCTCGGCCACCAAGACTGCCAGAAGACAGCGCTTGGCTTGTTCCTCACGGGTGCTTCTACTCAATCAAAAGGGTTCGTTGCCCGTTTCGCTTGGCAATTCCTCTCAGCAGCCAGCTACTTTGGGGTTCCTATGGTACTCCTCACAATGAGTTTCTGGGAAAATCCCAAGTACTTCCCACAGTTAAAGCAGTCAGGGACTTATGTCCTCAAAGACTGCAGAGTTGATAGAACTTAGTGTAAATTTGGTAAATTTTAAGGCTTACTCAGCGTCATGAACTGAGTTGGGTTAATTATTTGGTATGGTGTGTTGGTTTGCTTGTTTGTTTTGGTACTTGGTTTGCAATATGGTTTATGAATTCATGGTAGAGTCCATATCATGGTTTTGTATGCAAACATAAACAAAAATTTGTAAGCAAATATGGTGATTAGCCCTGAATTGTTGGCCTAACTAAATGTCTACCTCTCAGTGATATTTTTCTTCAACCAAGAGAAGGTGTTGGGCTCTCAACACAATGGGACTAAGCCCATCCGTAGATCCTTAGGTCACCTCCCAAGTGCTAGGCTGGTCATCAAGGAGGACGCTTAGCATTGTGAGAAGCCCTCCTTCTCTACCCCCTGTACCTTCCAGGTCACCTGGTTTTAGTGGTTTGGGAAAAATGCCATGGAGTGCCTAGATATCTATGAGCTTTCCCTTCGTCGTATCCCAGAATACCCCGGAGGGTGATGACTGGGTAGAGGAGGAAGGGGGCAGTAAGATAGTTAATTTTATGTTACTTTTAGTTAGATTAGTTGATTTTATTAAGCCTTAGTGATTGGTTTAGCATATACATATTTGTTCATTGGTTTATTTGCAAAAAATGAAAACTAGAATTAAAAGAGACCTGTAATGGAGGACAGAGGTGGCTGGGCCACACTAATAGTCCTCTAAAATTGGAAATTGCTGCTAATTAAACTCAAAAACAACTTCTATGTGACAGGCCGCACATTTCTGACCAAATCCCGCGAGGGGGCCGCAATATTTTTCCAGAAATGAGCGAGGGGGTCGCACAAAATGCCAAAACAGCAGCAACTTGAGCTCCTGGGATGAATTTGTGCCTGTCTAAGGATTAAGTGCGCCCTAGGTGCACCTATCTGGGGATTAAGTGCACCTTGTCTCACCTTTTCCCCCGATAAGAGCAACCTGCTCCGGAAAGGGGTGTTTTTGGTGATGCAGGGTCAGATCTGGCCGACAGTAACTGGTACTGGGTCAGTCTGACTTGGCTCGGCCTAGCAAAGGCTTCAACATTGACAAAAAACAAGAAATAAAGTAGATTTAAATAGATCTAATAGAACATTTTTGAAAACTACGGTAAAAACTGAAAAAAACTTGGAAACTTAAAATTATTTGCCCAGGGATCCTGTGGGATCGACCCAGGGGAGTCGCCAAAGCTGTAGTGAGAATTTCTCCTCACTATAGGGGCATAAATGGCTCCCTTGTGCCTATAGGGCACAAGGGTAGGTTCCTACCCTTAGAAAACAGTAAAAACAGAATGGAAATATTGCATAAACAGAGCTGCGAATTGAAACTAAACTAATCTAAGCAATAACAAGTAAATGGTAGCTATTGTAAACTACATCTAAGAGAAAATGACAGAAAGAAGAGGAGATGAAGAACTGTTGAACCCCTCTGCACATAGTAGGTTAGGGTTCCACCTCTAAAACCTACAAAATCAACCTAAGCTACAATGGGGAAAACCTGCAAACAATTGTTAATGAAAAACCTGCAAATGAAAATATGAGTTAGAAAACAAAATAAGCAAATAAACATAAACAAAAATGAGATTATACCTCACTTAGATGGAAATGGGCCACCATCCCTATCTCATGGGAGCACCTCTCTCTTGGTTGGGAAGCAATGGCTTGGAGAAATGGAAATGGAGGAGAGGGAGAGTGGATGGTTTGAGAGCAAGAGGTCTCAACGTATCCACGGGCAGCATAACAATATGCAAGTGAGGAGTGTCTTGAGAATGACCCCCCACCCTCCTTTTATAGTTTTTCCAAGGGGTTTTAGGGTTTTAAGCCCTTGGTCAAGGCTTTAGCCCCTTTTTTGGGCCTTTAGCCCCTTTCGCCCTAACTTTAGCCCCTTTCATGGTTTTAGCCCCTTTTTTAGGGCTTTAGCTCTTGGGGGTCTATTTTGGGCTCTTTTTGGGGTTTTTAGCCCTTTTCTTCATCCTTGGGCTCTATTGTAGTTGCAACTGTTTCCCCAAATTTATGAAATTTTGGACCCTCCTTTTCATTTTATCTTGCCTGGGAGTGTTTGGATTCCTAAACTCTATTTTCTCTGCTATAAATTTGGATTTTGAGGTTGATTGTTTTTCTTTCATCTCAGAAGTTGAATGACCTAAAAAAAATCTGCTAATGCTTTGACTGTGGAACTTAGCAATTTTCCGTTGTTTCGATTGTATCGTTGTTGAAGTTTGGTTGAAGTTTGAGTCAGGGTTTTTCTTCTCTATGTCGCCACTGTTTCGAAGAAGAAATGAACTATTTAACCGCTGCACAACTTTAAGGTTTTCCAAGCACTTAACATTTTCGGTGATTTTTCCTATTTCGATTATTTTTATACTCGCTATCGGAAGCCTATTCATGTTTGGATCAAAGCTTTAGTTGTCTATGCAGCCGCCATTTCGGAGGACAAATAGAGAACGGGTTGATGGACAGTTATTACGTCCGCCAATGTGTGGTTTTATTGGTTCAAACCTTTTTTGCTTTGCAATGATATATTTTTGTTTTTGCTGTCGGAAGTCTTTTGAACATTAAGTCGGAAGCCGTAGTCTGATTGTTTTCCATTGTTGCGGATTTCCAACGAACTATTCTGCCAACGCTTTATCAGCTAGTTCTGAGGACCTCCGACCGTCGATGATTTTCATTTGATTGCGGAAGCCATAGTCTGTACATTTTCCGTCGTTGCGGCATTTTAGTGAACTAACCACCCGACGTTTATGTCGTTTCGTTCACCAACGAGGAGTTTTTTTCGTCCGATGCTTTAGTATTTAGTCTTTCCGACGCCGATTGACTTAATAGGCTCACGGGACCCGTATTCTGTTCGCTGTCCGTCGTTGCGGCTATGAATAGGAATATTCCTCCATAATAATTAGAGTTTCCGATCACCAGTGGTTTTTCCTATTTCGCGGAAGCGGTAGTCAATCTATCTTCCAACGTTGTGGCTGCGTAATGAACATTATCACTGATGATTAGTGGTTTTGAGCTCCGACCGTTGGCTTTAGATTTTATGGCCGCCGATGTTTTTATGTTGACCGCGGAACTTTTAGTCTGTCTAAGGCCCGCCATTGTGGTTGTGAATGGGATTATCCTGCCGCTGTATATAGTGATTCTGCCCGTCGTTGAGTGTATTGTTTTCACCCGATGCTTAGTATTTCTGCTCACCGAGAGGGTTTTTTCCCGTCGTTGATTGTATTGTTTTCACCCGATGCTTAGTAGTTCTGCTCACCAAGAGGGTTTTTTCCCGCCGTTTTGGTGTGTTTTACACTATTTTATGGAATGGCGAATATTTCCTGTGGGTGTTGGTCGAGTCGGGGTTTTTTCTGAAAGGAAGAGTGCAGCTTGGGTTTTGGTTTTTGAGGAATGTCGATTGCATTGTCTTGATTCATGCTTTCATCGAAGTGTTTCGTTTTAGTTCAGATGCGGCCTGGAATGGGAGGAGGAATCTGTTCTATCGGGAATGTGTTTTAGTTTTAAGCAGGAGTTTAAGCACAAACTTGCAAGTTTTCTTTTGCCTTGACATTATTTATTTTCATGCATCAATACTGTGTATAGTTTATTCTACATAATGCATGTATTGATATAGTTAAATGCTAAATGGTCTAAATCTGCTATTTTCATGACAGGATGTTTACTGCGAGTAGGATGTGTTTAAAAGACAAAGTAGAAGGGAGGCAGCAAGGAAGGAATTGGTTGAAGAATGAAGAAGCAGAAATAGAGAAAAGAAGAAGAAAGTCAGGTCTGAGCTCAACAGGCTCTAGCAAGAGACTAACGGATTACTGAGTAAGATAAAAACAGGACCAGCGGATTTAATAGCAACAGAGGCCCAGGAAAAGTTTATCACTGATCAAGCTGATGACTTAGAAGATTCTCCAGACCCAGTTTGATGATTATTGTTGCAAAGAAGGACAAAGCAGAAGGAAGTTGGATAAAAAGTGATAGGCAGAGATGTTCTGAGATCAACAGGATCTTAAAAAGGACAAATAAAAGACAAAGCAGAATCGATAGCAACAGAGGCCCAGGCTTGGAAAAGGTTCATCAGTTACCGAGCTGGTCCCATTTTATGAAGTACTCATAAGTCTTAATCCGAAATGTAACGCATTATATGAATCATGAGCGCTCACAAAAGGACAAAATTGTGAGATTAAAGGGTTGGGGTGTTATAGCTGATTTTACCACTCCAAGTGAATCACACTTTGTATGGCCTTCCCTTGTCCCGCTGCAGACTCCTTAGACCCCATGGACCATTTTTTGTCCTTTGATGTTTCATTGACCATCCCTAAAAACATGTGAAAAATGATACACGCGACTTTTAAACCTATAATTGCGTATATACGCGGGTTTTACCACTAAAACCGCGTATATCGGGATGTGTACAAAATGCAAATCCTTTTGGAGTTTTCCTTGACATGGATCCGACTCACTTGACTCCTGGCCTTCCCTATGCCTTGAGATCGCTCAGATTCAACCTTTCATTACCCCTTTGAAAAGCTATATAAGGAACTCTATGGTACATTGAAGGCATATGAGAGAATTTAGGGCAAAGAAACTATAGTCCATTGTTGCTGGAACTTATGCTTGAGTCTGCATCCCTTTGTCCCTTAGAGCACTTTTGTGTTCTTCCCAAGCTTGCCTTTTGCTTGTTAACTTGCTATCAAGAGATGGAGGATTGAGGTGGTAGAGGCCCAAGTGGGGGATTCAGTTTCTCTGATTCGCAGACATGCTGACAGAGGTTGTATCTTTTGTAATCTCTGATTTATATTAATAGAAATATCTTTTCCTGTCCAATAATCTGTGTTTGAATGAATATTTTATCCATGGGATTATTTCAAATGCTTATACATTGTTGATTATATATGCTAGAATAGATCTAACACCATGACATATAGTATGCTTGTATTGTTTACTTGTTGTTGAGGAAGTAATTTATCAATCCAAGCTAAAGTTGGAAAGCTCAACGGGGATCTACTTCAACCATCCGGAATAAGGTACGAGGTCTGATCCTTTAGTGTTAGACATTTACTTTCTATTGCATATTGGAAAAGATTGATTTCTGGAGTCAAGCTGTCTGTTGTGGTACCCCAATCCATAGGAATTTCTCTTCGTAACATGGGGGAGCCCAAAGGTCACCCAAGGGGGGCAGCCCAAGGGTTTTGCTGTTTTGTTTAAATATAGGAAAGTTAGAGGGAACATGGACTTATTCCCAGTTAGATTTGTGAAGTTATATTGTAAGAAGAACTATTTCCTTTTGCAATAGATAATTACAATTTGCCTGTTGGAGAAAGCTTGGTGGAATGTTCAAATGTTGTGCTATGGATTTGTTGAAGAGGAACTATTTCATTTTCAGCTTTATGTCCATTAACTGTGAGATCGTTCTAACTCTTTGAACCTATGTTCTTGTATGAATGTTCTCTGGTTTATTTTATGAAAATTTCCACTATGAGTAAAGAATGATGTTCATAAACAATTGGCTATCTGGTTTTTCAAATATCTTTAATGTTCATGTGTTTTGAAAGAAGTATTAGCTATCTATGATTTTTCATAATGCATGTACAAAATACATTACTCATTAATGAATGAAAATTTTGCTCCCTAGGGATAGGTTAGGTAGTTAGTTTTAATTTCTTGTTGTGTGTGATTTAGATGCGAGAGAGTTTAAGATGAGAGGTAAGAACCTGTGCATCACATTGTGACCGCTCCTTGTATTCTCTATCAATCTGCATTTTAGATAGGCACTTGCATATCATACTTAAAACTAAAAACACAAAAATATACACGGTGGACCGGGCCGCAACCAGTAAAACCTTTTATTTTTGTTACTTGACCTACGGTAGCCGGACCGCAAACCGGATGGATTCCCCATACCAAACAGTAACGGGCTAGTTGGGAATGTTTACTAGTAAGAATCCCTTACTGATGTTGCCTTGATTTTCCATGCCTCAACAGTTTTGGCACTAGAAGGAGGGCCGCCAGTGCATGGCTGGCCGAGGAAACCCATTTCCTCGAAATTACTCAACCGATAACAGTTATGAGAGCAGTTTGTTTCCCAATTAAATTATTGAAGAGAATATAAAAAGAAATACAGCCCTATATTGGAAGACTCGGTGTTGGTTGGAGATTTGGAAGAACTTGTAGAAACAGCCTTACAGGAAGTTGTACAGCCTTTTAATCAAGTAGGCCCGGATACACTTTACGGTTCTCCTGTGCGGACTCCTATTCCTTCACCTCCTCACTCTCCACCTAGACTCATGGCAGGTGTAAATGAAAAGCAACCACCTAACCCACCAAATCCACCACTAGCTTGGAAAGCGAGATCACCCCTGAACTTAACACCTCCGTTGCATGACTTACCTCAAGCTTTTGAGAAGTTGCTGCCTAAGTTTGATCCAAATGAGAAGGTTGTAGTAGATGACCATTTGCAAAGTTTCTATTTGGAAATAGAAGGATTAAGGGCTGGGGAACATGAGGATGTAGTTTGTAGACTTTTTCCACACACCCTTAAAGGAGCAGCGGCATCATGGTACTTTGGTTTGCCTGCAAACTCTATCCCAAATTGGGATACCTTTGAAAGGATTTTCAGAAGTAAGTATGCAGCCCAAAATATGCATGTAGCACTAATGAAAGGTTTATGTGCTTTGAAGAAAGAAAGAAAAGAGAAAGTGCATAGTTTCACCCAAATATTTGCTGCTTATCTTAAGAATTTTTCTGCAGCTGATAAGCCCTCTGATTGAGTATTATACTTTAGCTCTAGGGCATGATTTGGCCATGTTTTCCAAGATGTTAGTCAAACCTACTTTATCAGAGACTTATGAAGAAGCTGAGAGAGTCAAAGCTGAAAAGGAAAGCATAGAAGATTATCTTGAGCCTAAGGAGGAGCAGTCACATGACCTTGAAGGAATGTTGAGAATGATGCAGAAACTATATAACAGGGTGATAGATTTGGAAAAAGAGAAGGAGGCTCAGAAAGAATATAAGCCTTACTATAAAATGAGAGAGGATAACAATCTGTCTAAGACCCCTCCGCACGGTTCAGCATCAATGAATCTGATAGAGCTAGGGATGGATAATTTTTGCACTTTTCACCAACAACCCCATTCTGAAAATAATTGTCCTCAATGGTTAAATTCAATGACATTAGTAATGAATCAGCTCTTAGATTCTAAATTGACTGAGCACAGTGATGAGGAGGAAAAAGGTAATAAGACCATAGAAAAACAAGAAAATGATACCATGTTTTTATGGGATTGTGTCTCATTGTTTGATACAGAAAAAATTACTCTGAGACCTGAGAATTTACTAATGACAACAAAAGACCTGAATTTGGTAAATAAAGACAATTCAATAATCTCAAAAATTAAGAAGTTGCAAGAGAATGTTAGGAGACAACCAAAGAACAATGTTGAGGACAAAGTACCTGAAATCACCATTATCAGCCAGGATTCAAAGCAAATAAACAAGCCAGCTAAGCCTATGGAAGACCAAGTAGGTGTTAGCAAAGAAAATGCCAAAAGGCCTGAAGAGATACCCACCAAAAACCAACCTGTGGAGGAAGATGTCGAATCAATTGGGGAAGGGAAAGCTAGGTTTAAAACCCCACCTTTCATGTTGACTCTGGAAATTTTGAACCATAAGGTGCATAATTGTCTGGTAGATTCTTGAATGTTATGCCACTCGTAGTTTGCAAAAAAATTAATGGGCAGCCAAAACCTACTGCTTGGGAAGTCACTCAACTAGACAGAACTAGTGTCAAAGTATTGGGGGAAATGGAGAATGTTCTCATTCATTTATCTGCAAATGAAAAGATATGTCAATTTATTGATATTGTGGTGGCGGACATACCAGATGGGTATGGACTTATTCTGAACCGAGATTGGTCCGCAAGGTTAAAGGGGTATTTTGCTTCAGATTGGTCACATTTATGGTTGCCTCAGAAGGGAAGTCCAAACCAGATTAAAATATTAAGAGAGCCCTACATGAAGCACAATGTTACCCAGCTGGAGGGTAAGAATGAACCAGTGATTTCTATGTTGGGAAATTATCTAATTGAACTAGAACCGGGAAACTACCAAGTGAAAGAAACTAGCAGTACATCAGACACCCAGCCCGATCTCCTTCGGTTTTCACGAGCTGATGAGATTGTTTGTAAAGTAGTAGTTTCAGTTTCAAATATAGTTTTTTCAAGACCAGTAGATGTAGTTTTTGATAATGGTTAGGTCTTTTTCATTTTGTAGTCAAGCCTAGCCCCTTAGCTTACAAGTTGCCAGATTTATAGGGGTGGGCAGAGAACTGACCAATTAGTGGTTTAGTTCTCAAATTTTATTTTTCTTGATTTGTCTTGTACATAAATAAATTGATTGCTTAGTTGTTTATTTTTTATTTATTTTATTTCTGTTGGTTTTAGTTAGATTTTGGTTGATTTCAATAAAAGAGGCAAACTTTTGGTTGCATGGAGAGCATCAGAATTCTGGATTAACTAAAATCCTTCATTATAAGACTGTGTACTATTGTTTTATCTGAAAGAATTTATTCTAGTTTAACAGTTTTCCTAAATGGCTATGAACACATTGAAGTCCTACTTAATCCTTGTAAAATAACTCAGGATCAAAAGTCTGGAATAATCTTTCGAGGCTCCATCCATCTCACATGTAAAAAATTCCTAGGGGGTAATAGCAAAAGACCCACAGAAAGGAAGCAGGGTAAACAGTATATTATATATAAATGATCCCATGCCAAGAATTGAAAGCCAAAAGGCAAGTAAGAGTCAAAAAACTCCTATGAAAGCAATAAGTACCAAAACAAAGTACTGAACCATATGAGTACAAAATTGCCAAAAGTTCTTCTCCATCCGTGAGCTGAAAATTAAATACATCTCTCACACAAAAGGACACTATGGATAGAGGAGCCTGAATAAAAATTCAGAAAGAAAGGCATGCAGGAGGACTCAAAAAAGGACAAAAAGTCCAAAAGCACAAAAACAGTGAAAAATGGCATGGGAATGAGGAACAAATGAATATTTTTGTTTACCATATGTTACGATCCTATGGTGTCCAAGCTGGAAGCTACTCAAAGACAGAGGTAAAAATGAAACTCATTTTCTTGGCCTTGAAAGAGTTATCTTGACTTTTAAATCTTGGTTTCGTTTTTCCTAAATTGGACTATCATCAATTATTAAAAGTAGATATATTTTCCATTTGGGAAATCCAGACATCTAGAAGAATTCAACATGTTGGTTTTATTGTTAAACAATCTATTACTTAAGGAATAAATTATCCAGAGATCTAGGTTCACCAGGTAGTCGCCAATTGTTGCAGCTGCAACTCTTTTCCCAAATTTTTGAAATTTTGGACCCTCCTTTTTATTTTATCTTGCCTGGGAGTGTTTGGATTCCTGAACTCTGTTTTCTCTACTATAAATTTGGATTTTGAGGTTGATTGTTTTTCTTTCATCTCGGAAGTTGAATGACCTAAAAAAAAAACTGCCAATGCTTTGATTGTGGAACTTAGCAATTTTCCGCTGTTTTGATTGTATCGCTGTCAGAGTTTGGTTGAAGTTTGAGTCGGGTTTTTCTTCTCTATGCCGCCACTGTTTCGAAGATGAAACGAACTATTTAACCACTATACAAATTTAAAGTTTTCAAAGCACTTAACGTTTTCGGTGATTTTTCCTATTTCGATGATTTTTCTACTCGCTATCGGAAGCCTATTCATGTTTGAATCCAAGCTTTCGTTGTCTATGCAACCACCGTTTCAGAGGACAAATAGAGAATGGGCTGATGGATAGTTATTACATCCGTCGATGCATGGTTTTATTGGTTCAAACCTTTTTTGTTTTGCAATGATATATATTTTTTTCGTTGTCGAAAGTCTTTTGAACAGTAAGTCAGAAGCCGTAGTCTGATTGTTTTCCATTGTTGCGGCTTTCCAGTGAACTATTCTACCAACGCTTTATCAGCTAGTTCTGAGGACCTCTGACCGCCGATGATTTTCATTTGACTGCAGAAGCCGAAGTCTATACATTTTCCGTCGTTGCGGCGTTTTAGTGAACTAACCACCCGACGTTTATGTCGTTCCATTTTCCGACGAGGAGTTTTTTCCGTCCGATGCTTTAGTATTTAGTCTTTCTGACGCCGATTGACTTAATAGGCTCGCAGGACCCGTAGTCTATTTGTTGTCTGCCGTTGCGGCTATGAATAGGAATATTCCTCCGTAATCATTAGAGTTTCTGATCGCCAGTGGTTTTTCCTGTTTCGCGAAAGTGGTAGTCAATCTATCTTCCACCATTGCGGCTGCGTAATGAACATTATCGCCGATGATTAGTAGTTTTGAGCTCCGACCGTTGGCTTTAGATTTGATGGCCACCGATGTTTTTATGTTGACCACGAAACTTTTAGTCTGTCTAAGGCCCGCCGTTTCGGTTGTGAATGGGATTATCCTACCGATGTATATAGTGATTCTGCCCGCCGTTGAGCGTATTGTTTTCTCCCGATGCTTAGTAGTTATGCTCACCGGGAGGGTTTTTTTCCCATCGTTTTGGTGTGTTTTACACTATTTTATGGAATGGCGGAGATTTCCCGTGGGTGCTGGTCAAGTCGGGGTTTTTTCTGAAAGGAAGAGTGCAGCTTGGGTTTTGGTTTTTGAGGAATGTCGGTCGCATTGTCCTGGTTCATGCTTTCATCGGAGGGTTTCGTTTTAGTTCAGATGCAGCCTAGATTGGGAGGAAGAATCGGTTCTATCGAGCATGTGTTTTAGTTTTGAGCAGAGGTTTAAGCACAAACTTGCAAGTTTTCTTTTGCCTTGACATCATTTATTTTCATGCATTAATACTGTGTATAGTTTATTCTACATAATGCATGTATTTATACAGTTAAACGCTAAATGGTCTAAATCTACTATTTTCATGACAGGATGTTTACTGCGAGTAGGATGTGTTTAAAAGACAAAGTAGAAGGGAGGCAGCAAGGAAGGAATTGGCTAAAGAATGAAGAAGCAGAAATAGAGAAAAGAAGAAGAAAGTCAGGTTTGAGCTCAACAGGCTCTAGCAAGAGACTAACGGATTACTGAGTAAGATAAAAATGAGACCAGCGGATTTAATAGCAACAGAGGCCCAAGAAAAGTTTATCACTGATCAAGTTGACGGACTTAGAAGATTCTCCAGACCCAGTTTGATGATTACTGTTGCGAAGAAGGACAAAGCAGAAGGAAGTTGGATAAAAAGTGATAGGCAGAGATGTTCTTAGATCAACAGGATCTTAAAAAGGACAAATAAAAGACAAAGCAAAATCGATAGCAACAGAGGCCCAGGCTTGGAAAAGGTTCATTAGTTACTGAGCTGGTCCCATTTTATGAAGTACTCATAAGTCTTAATCTGAAATGTAACGCATTATATGAATCATGAGCACTCACAAAAGGACAAAATTGTGAGATTAAACGATTGGGGGAGCCCAAAGGTCACCCGGGGGGGGCAGCCCAAGGGTTTTGTTGTTTTGTTTAAATATAGGAAAGTTAGAGGGAATATGGACTTTTTCCCAATTAGATTTGTGAAGACATATTGTAAGAAGAACCATTTCCTTTTGCAATAGATAATTACAATTTGCCTGTTGGAGAAAGCTTGGTGGAATGTTCAAATGTTGTGCTATGGATTTGTTGAAGAGGAACTATTTTGTTTTCAACTTTGTGTCCATTAACTGTGAGATCGTTCTAACTCTTTGAACCTATGTTCTTGTATGAATGTTCTCTAGTTTATTTTATGAAAATTTCCACTATGAGTAATGAATGTTGTTCATAAACAATTGTCTATCTGGTTGTTCAAATATCTTTAATGTTCATGTGTTTTGAAAGAAGTATCAGCTATCTGTGATTTTTCATAATGCATGTACAAAATACATTACTCATTAATGAATGACAATTTTGCTCCTTAGGGATAGGTTAGGTAGTTAGTTTTAATTTCTTGTTGTGTGTGATTTAGATGCGAGAGATTTTAAGACAAGAGGTAAGAACCTACGCATCACATTGTGACCGCTCCTCGTATTCTCTATCAGTCTGTATTTTAGATAGGCACTTGCATATCATACTTAAAACTAAAAACACAAAAATATACATGGTGGACCGGGCTGCAACCGGTAAAACCTTTTATTTTTGTTACTTGACCTACGGTAGTCGGACCGCAAACCAGATGGATTCCCCATACCAAACAGTAATGGGCTAGTTGGGAACGTTTACTGGGGAGAATCCCTTACTGTTGTTGCCTGCGATTTTTCAGGCCTCAACAGGCTCTTTTGGAGGTGTAGGGGTCAAATGGAAGGTCTTATGGGGTGAAATGGGTGTTGTGAGATGGTGTCCATGGGTGGTGTAGGCCATTGAGAGCTGTGTGGGGGATTTTTGGGTTAACAGGTACGATGAGAGAAATAGTCTTGGTGATCATTTGATTGAGTGTTAGACATTGTGGGCATCGCGACCAAAGGATGGGTGGGTCCATTCCTTTTTCCACACATTGGATGAAATGTCACGATATTGGTATGTATCAACTGAGTTGCGCAAAGAGATTACTACTTGGGAGATTACTACAGTCAATGATGGAATGTTATAATGTGTCAGCAGAGCCAAATGATGATGATATGAGGAATATCAATATCTCGAAAACATAATGGATTCAGGATGTTGCAACACCGAATGTACCGACGGATCCCATGAATCAGCCGCTGAAGATTATGAAGGTCAACATTGGGACTGAGGAGAACCCAAAGTTTGTAGATGTCGAGGACTACTGGGACAAAGAAACGATGGCAAATATTACAGACTTGTTGGATCACATTGTTTGCAAGCAAGGATTGTTGGTTGACGCTGCAAAGATTGCGCTGATTTTGAGCTTTCCACCACCTATGAATGTGAATATGCTTAGAGCGACGTTAGGGCACACAGGGTACTATCGCAAGTTCATACGAGGTTATGCTGCGATAATAGCGCTAATGGAAAAGTTGTTGAAGAAGGATGCAACATTTGTATGGAGTCAAGAGTGTTAAGGAAGTTTTGACACACTAAAATCCAAGATGGATTCCGCACTGATACTGGTTTTCCCTTATTGGAAAAAGGAGTTCCATGTCTATGTGGATGCATCATCTGTTGTGCCAGGAGTGGTACTCATGCAACCAGGAGAAGGAGATATTGATCACCCAATTGCTTTCGCTAGTCAGAAGTTGTCGTTTGTAGAGAAAAATTATACTACCATAGAAAGGGAAGGTCTGGAAATGGTATATGTGCTACAGAAGTTTAGGCATTACCTATTGGGTGGTCATTTCAATATGTTTACAGACCATTCTACTTTAAAGTACCTAGTCAATAAGCCTATGTTGGGGGGGAATATATGTCACTAGATACTTATCTTTCAAGAGTTTGATTTTGAGATAATTGTGAAGTTGAGTCGCTTGAATGTTGGCCCTGATCATTTATCCTGAATTGAGACAGACAAAGAGCCAACAAACATTGAACACAGATTTCCAGATGCGCAGTTATTCAGAATCAACATGGTTGATGGTTATTATGATCAAATCATTCAGTGTTTGGCAACGGGAACCCCACCGGAGGACCTTACTACAAGTCAGAAGAACCAGTTTGTGGTTAAGGCCTCAGATTTACAGTTGATCGTTGGACAGCTATATAAACTAGGACCAGATGAGATTTTGCGGCGATGTGTCCTACCGCATGAACAAGGGCATATTTTGGCAAAGGCCCAAGCGAGAGTTGCTAGTGGAAATTATGGAGGATGGGCTACTACGAGGAAGGTGCTTCATGCAGGGCTTTGGTGGCCCACCCTTCATTCTAATGCGATGGATTATGCGCAAACTTGCGATGTCTATCAACGAACTGGAAAACCATCGAGGAGGGATGAGATTTCACTGGTACCTCAAGTGACACTATAGCCATTTGATAAATGGGCCATGGACTTTGTGGGACCAATCAACCCACTTGGGAAGCGAACTGGTGCACGGTATATCATTACAGCGATGGACTACATGACAAGATGGGCAGAGGTCACATTGGTCGTAGATTGCACCGCTGCAATAACAGCGAGGTTCTTATTTGATGACATTGTGACGTGATTTGGATGTCCAAGGATATTGATGAGAGACCAAGGGAGTCACTTCATCAATCGCACAATAAGTACATTGGCATAGGAGCTTTAGATACAACATAAGAAGAGTACCTTGTATCATCCACAGACGAACGAGACAATGGAGGCATTCAACAAAATATTGGGGCATGTGCTTACAAAGGTATGTAATGCAAACTACAATGACTGGGACTTGAATATTTCAGCTGCCCTATTGGCATATCACACCAATTGTAAGAGATTCATGGGGCAGACACCATTCAAGTTGGTGTATGGGTAAGAGGTATTCATTCCTATGGAATACATTGTTCTGATTTTGCGAATTACAGTAGAGATGGGAATGCATGATGAAGTAGCACTGGAAGAATGACTAAACTAGTTATTTCAACTTAAGGAACAATGCTTTGTTGTGGGTTTTCATCAGCACATCAAGAAGGATCGACAGAACACTTGGCATGATCGCCATATAAAGAACAAACAATTTAAGCAAGGAGATTTGGTGTTATTGTATGACACTAAGTTCATGAAGCATCCAGGAAAGTTACATATGCATTGGTTAGGTCCATATCTTGTTAATTCCATTACTTCAGGAGGTGCATTTCAACTGCAGTAGTTAGATGGAGCGATGTTGCCAAAGTTAGTGAATGGTAACAGGATGAATCCCTATCAGACGAGCCCAGAACTACACAATGCTTGAGGCACTGTGCAATGAAAAAAAAAAGTAGGTAGGATGATGGATGGAAGGATGGCGTACCAAGGGGAGGTGGATGCAAAAGAGTAGGATACAGTAGCACAGTTAGGAGGTTATGCTGCGATAGTCGTAGGGCTACCCACAGAGTCAAATCAGTAATAAATGAAGACAGTTAAGAGATGTTAACCAATGATGCTTGTTGAAGTGACGTGCATTTATGGCCAATTCGACTGTTGGATTGACAGGATCGCTGATAGATTCGGGTCGTTAATGATATATTTGGTCATGATGATCATGTTGATTTGGTAATGATGAGTATGGATCAACTTGATTCTATAAGAAGGGGTTCGACGTGGCCGGAAGACACCATTGTGCAGATTTTGAGTTGAGTTGAAGAGTTGCAGAGCGATTTTCCAAGTGAATCAAAGTGGATTGAGTAAGTTTCTAAGAGCAGAGAGGGTACGTGACTGTTAAGTATTGTGGAGAATTGGTACAACATGCAGAGTGACCCAATCACAGTAGAGATTTCGAGTGAACGGGATTCACCAATCATACCAGTAACCATAGTGGAAGAAATCACCAGTATGCCGATAGGATCATCATCAGTGCCAAAAAAGAAGAGGAAGGGGCAAAATCCTAGCTCTTCAGCACCGTAAAAGAGGCAGACCAAAATATCTACAAAGGAAGTGGAGGATACTATGCATATGAGGCCATCGATCTCAGGAGTTGTAGATTCAGCAGCTCGAACAGGGGTGTCTGTTAAGGACATCCCTGGGTATATAGCTCCCAGTCGGCCCGGTGCCCAACCCAATTTCCCACCAAGAATAAAAAGTACCAACCGAATATGCTGGCGATACCACAAGGGATGGTATGCATTTCCA
The DNA here is from genome assembly GCA_001517045.1 of Pseudotsuga menziesii. NCBI lineage: Eukaryota > Viridiplantae > Streptophyta > Pinopsida > Pinales > Pinaceae > Pseudotsuga > Pseudotsuga menziesii. The sequence continues at coordinate 199,421 of LPNX010977376.1, forward strand.
ACATTGTGCCTACACTAATGAGAATGAAGTACGAGGACCATTACTTTCTTGCATTAGAGGATGTTGCAAACAAACCATATGCGCCAATGGTAGCAGTAGGAGGTGACCCGATCGACCACATTCCACACGATTAGGCATGCGAGCTGGACAGAGTCAGATTGTTAGGTTTTATCAACATGATAAATGTGTGTGTCAAGCAGCTTTTGGCATGCTTCCATGGAGTATTTTTGCGGCTGGATAAGCCGGTTGAAGTCATAGTGGGGATGATTTCAGAAATAATAGGGTTGCCCAAGGATAGGCCAGACTCCTCGTAGTAATTCTGAGGAAAGGATAATGACAAGAAGCTTGCGGTGACATTGAAAAAGCACTATACTTTAGAGCGCAATGGGAGGGCTTACCACATCGACAGTATCAATGACCGAGTGGTGTGCATTGGCGCAAGGATTTTGGCCAGCAAAGTGGTCAGGAAGAACCGCCACATCCAATGTAACTCAGGGGTGATTGCATGTGCTGGGAATTGTGCACAAGACCTACAAATGAACTGGTCACTCTTTCTCATGAACCAGTTGGCTGGCAGAGGACACAGTGGAAGTGCAGGCGAGTGAGAGACCATTTACATATAGTTGGTTACTCATCATGATCACACTAGTGGCTTGGATAGAGCCAGATGACTATCAGGGAATGGATGTAGAGGTGTTGAAAAGTCTGTAAGGGTGCATGATATCAAAATCTATGGTGGGTAAAAGAATCTGAAAGATTGATGGATTGTGTGATTCAATTTTGGATCTATTGGAAAGCGTTGCAGGCAACAGCAGTGAAAGTTCCAAGGTTATCTGAGGAAGCCGCGAAAAAGTATCAAAGGATTGCACAGTTCGCAATTGGACCACATTCCATTCACGTCCAAGCATGTACCTAGGCAATCAATGGTTGTCAACACCTTATAAATTGTTTGATGCAGATTTGGAGGCAATGGTTAATTATTGGCCTACATAATGGCGAGAACCAGTTAGTTTGGAAGAAGTCTCGACGGGGCCCCGGCGGATGGACCTGTTGATCCCGTGCATAAGGATGACCACTAGAGTGATCAGGATTCATACCAAGAATCAACAAAGACACCTATGGACCTAGAAGCAGAACGCATGTTCAACGAGTTAAGAATAAAGAGGCACATGGAGCAGGGTGTGAGTAGTAGCACCATGTCAGCAATGGAGGCGTCGTTGAATCGGCTTGTCAAGGCCGTTACATATGCAACTGATGTGGCAGCAAAGGAAATGAAGAAATCTACACAGTATGGATTTGCAAAGGTAAGAACCAAACTTGATTCTTTGTACAATATTGTTTCGAAGAGAGCACCAAAGGAAGGAATGGTTGTGCAGTACTTTGCATCAATCATCACTGAGCCGTGAGTTAAGAATGTTCAAATTCCCCCAAATGCGATTGACAATGGAAGAGCGGACTTGAATACCTCCCTGCAACAGTTGTAGGAAATATCATTGGATATCAACGTGCTGTCCACACAGACGTTGGTACACATGCAACGAGTCACCAACCAAGAGCTGGCAGACAGAAAGAAAGAAGTCAGTGATCGATTCTTGCGATTGCAGGAGAAAGAGGAGAAAGAGAAAAAAGAGGTTGAGGAAATGCAGCAAGAAAAGGACAAATTGATGGAATAGAAAGGTAGGAAATCAAAGCGCTAACGCAAGCACAAGAGGAATTGAAAGAAAAGAGAGACGATGAGATTACGGAGATGAAAAAGGAACAGGATCGCCTTGTAGTTGAGAAGGCACATCTCTTTGATAGTTGAGTAAAGTGTGAAGCGGTCGTTGCAGATTCCTATCAGTGTGTACTAGAGAGCACCGCGAAGATAGATGCAGTGGCCAGAGCACAGCGTCTTGGGATTGTCATTTCCCAGTCATAGTGGGACAATAGCATTTTGGAGGATTTGGTGCAGGTGGGCATGCCACCAGAGCACATAACAGAGTGGAAGAGTGCTATAGAAGATTCGGCGACACAACACGATGAGATAGATCAAGAGGCAAAGAAAGTGGTGGATGTAACTACGTCATTTTGGGGAAACGTAGTGCAGGATGAGCAGTTGGCGCAACTGACCACACAGTTGCAGGAAGCAAAAGGGAAACTAGAGACATTGAAGGCGTCACTAAAACCGATGCCACTGATGGTTCAGATGGCCAAGTTAACTTAACTAAAGGAGCTACAGCAGTAGGTAGTGAAGGCACAAGAAAGGAAACAACGATGCAGCACACAGCTAAATTTGTTTCAAGATATTAAAGCGTAGTTCTTTCTCAAAGTGTTTTTTGTGCTCCAAGCAGCACAAGAAGGTAAAAAGGAGATCATTAAGAAAATGATCGAGCATTCAGTCACACATGATCTGACGATGAGCCAAGAGATAGATAACAGAGTCAAAGTGTAGGTCAAGGTGATTACTCAACAGTATCATGATTTCAATAATAAGATTACTGAGTACACCATGTCCAATTAGCATGGCTCGAGGGCGAGCCACAAGATTTTGTTGGGGGCCTGTTCGCAAGGGGTTTTGGCATTAGAGGAAATTTGGGGTCTAAAATGGGCCTTATAAGAAAACGCACCAACAATAAGTTCTTGTGAGTTGGAATTCAAGAACCAATAGATTTCCAATAAAATGAGTCAACCATAATGGTTGAATTGACATATTTGTCATAAAAAAACTACTTTTTTGTTCGTATTTTCGACATATCTCCCTGTGTTTTTACTCAAATTTCGGTCAGGAGAGCTCGTTGGATGCGTATTTTGATTCTGCATCCAACGAGTACCCACACTGCATACTTTTGATGGACCTCGCTACCCCAAAAATAAGAAATACGAACACAAAAAATAGTTTTTCTTTTTTCCTCCAAAATTAATAAATATTATTTTATTATTTTAACTATTGTTTTATTATTTTCCTTAGGAGGCCCATTTTAGACCTCAAAATTTCTCTAATGGATAAGTTAGTTGCGCACCATCACGGATTTTGTGCAAGCTAAAAGACACCGTGCAAGTTGAATATGGCACGTAAAGTGGAGAATAGAATATTTTATATATTTTGTGTCACCTTTTGTAGTTTTTTACCATATTTTGCGGATATTGGTCATTATTTTGTAGAATCGGTTAAGAGTTAGTTAGGAAGTTGTCTAAGTGGTCCTTAAATGTAAAGGCGCAAGCCTATAAGTAGATGTTGAATTGCAGCTGTTGATAATATTTGTTGGTTATCTGAGATCCGATCCTTCTTGAGAATATTTTTGAGCATCTGAATTGAGATATGTTGATCTGTGAACTGTTCTTGGGTTCGAAGAAGTGCCGGTAGAGATTGTCACTATTGTATCTCTGTCTTTATTAATAGAAATATCCATTTTCGGTCCAATACATGTGCATATTTATGAATATTGTATCCATGGATGTATTTATTTTCTTATACATGATGAATTATATATGCTAGAGTAGGCCTAACACTTGAATATATAACATGTGTGTCTTGTTTGCTATTGTTGAGAGCGAATTGTGAGTACAAGCATGATTGGAAAAGCTCAATGGGGATCTACATCAATCGTTCGGAATAAAGTACGATTCATATCCCTTGGTGTTAGATGTCTTTATGTTTCTTGCATATTGGAAAGGAATCATTACTGGTGTCATTTAGTCTATTATGGTGCACCCCAAGCCATAGAAAGTTTCTCTCCATAACAGAATTGATTAATGGGTCAATATCTCCATAATGGACAAAGATATCTGATATACATTGGAATCTGGTCACCGGAGCTGACATCTCATGAATACTAGCACGATCAAGGAGGTAGCATATATGGAATACCACCAATCTCAGAGGTCTTCTATGCAAACCAATACAAGTACTTGTCCTACTATGTGTATAGATGTGTCGAGGTCGACCATAGTAGTCCATCATCTGATTACTGGTCATTGATGTATATTGTTAAAATATGCGAGATAACCCACCAATAATGATAATGGGAATCAAGGTACAGAGTGAAATCTAAAAAGTGTGAATAGATGTGTTGAGGTCGAACACTTGAAAGAATCCATCGATCAGGGAACATTGATGTATTCCCAAAATTGTTGATGGCGAGAGAAACTACCACTGATGATTGTAAGTCTCAAGGCACTCAAATGGACTAGACTCCTATTCCAGAAGAAATGGTCTGAATTCGATGGAATGGAATCTAGCCAAAGAAGGGAATTAAGGCATCCCAAATCGACCAAAACGAGGTACTCAGCAACGCTGGATAATGTGGAAGAACTAAAACAAACAAGATTTGCACGAACCAGTAACTATACCTGGAATGGCCTACATGCAAAGTCAAGACAACTGATGAACGGCTGAATCAAGCTTCAACTTCCTTCGAACGAGAGAATAAGTTGAATGGTGACTGAAGATAGGCAGAATGGACTCGATATGAAAACTGGGACATCTCTATGACACAGGAGGCATCGCCAGAGGCACCATAGGGACTGGAAGCATAACCAGTCAGTGGAGATAAACTCAGAGTAACGAGTACAGCTCGTAAATTCAAAATAACAACCTAACCAATGGATGTGATATACAATGCTCTGTTCAAAGGCGACACAACTCCATAGCTACCAAGGATTATCATTTCTCATCCAGTTTTTTATGTTTTTTAATTTTTTTGGACTTTTTTAGATGTTGAAAAGATTGAAAAATAATAAAAGTGCTTTATAGTGTACATCTAAGAGGAGACGAGTGTCGCGGAAAGAAAACTAGTTCCAAGCAGTGGAACATACCTATGCTCAATGCAAGGAAGCATGTGCAGGATAAGGACACTCGGGGGAAGGTCTCCTCCCGGTGAAGGGTGATAAAGCTGCAAAGGATATGTAAAAGGCTCTGCTTGGCTAGGATTGAGACAAGCTCGGGCTACATGGCTTATAACTTGAAAGTAGGGAATCAGCGTAAAGCTCAATAAGGCAAGAAAAACTCATAAAATGAAATCACAACTTGATATACAAGGGATCCCATGTGGGGAAGGCCATCATAAAGTTCAAGAGGAGTATGAAACTCTTATCGAGTATGAAGCTCTTATCTTCATACTGCTCTGATTATAGGAATTTCATCTGTTATAGCTGATTTTACCACACCTGGTTGATCACATATTTATGGCCTTCCATGTCCCTCTGCAGACTATTTGGACCCCCTTTTCCCATATTATATTTTGATGTTCCAAGATTATCCCCAAAAAATTCATGTTTATTCCTATACGCAACTTTTAAAGCTATACTCGCATGTATATGCTACTTTTGAGCCAAAACCTGCTTACATCAGGAAATGTGCATAAAGCCAAAAAAAATTGGAGTTTTCCTTATAGATTCCCGAATAAATTGACTCTTGGCCTTCCATATAGCTTGAGAACGCTCGGACTCAACCCTCCATTGCCTATTTGGAGTGCTATATATTGATCCTCTTGGATACATTAAATGAGGAGAAATTTGAAAGCCAGGAAACTGTAGTCCATTGTTGCATCACTTGTTATGCTTGAGTCTGCATCCCTTTGTCCCTTTGGAGCACATAGTGTTTCTCTTCCCAAGATTGCTTTTTCTTTGTAAGATTTCCATTGAGAGATGTAGGATTGAAGTGGTGGAGGCCCATGTGGAAGACTTGGTTTCTCGGGTTCGAAGAAGTGCTGGTAGAGATTGTCACTATTGTATCTCTGTTTTTATAAATATAAATATCCATTTCCTGTCCAATACATGTGCATAAATATGAATATTGTATCCATGGATGTATTTATTTTCTCATACATTATTGATTATATATGCTAGAGTAGGCCTAATACTTGAATATATAGCATGCTTATCTTGTTTGTTGTTGTTGAGAGCGAATTGTGAGTAGAAGCGTGATTGGAAAAGCTCAACGGGGATCTACATCAACCATCTAGAATAAGGTATGATTCATATCCCTTAGTCTTATATGTCTTTATTGATCTTTCATATTAGAAAGGATTGATTTCTAGTGTCATTCGTTCTGTTGTGGTACACCACAAGCCATAGGAAGTTTCTCTCCATAATAGAATTGGCGACTCTACTGGGTATGTTCCTTGTTTTTTCTTTGGGGATTGGGTGCACAATGTGCTTGAATTTCTCTCTGTTCTCTGAGTTTCTGTGTCGTGTCTAGAAGCCGCTTTACCCTTTAGTGTCTGGTTGAAGTAATTTTTTTCTTAGCCTATCATTTTACCCTCTTTTCCTTCCTGTACCCAAGTTTTTGCTTCACTGTTGTGTATACACGTGATTTTCTTCTGAATTCCTACATGTGTATGCATGTTTTCTGCGAACAGTAATGCATGCCTATGTTTTGATATTTATTTGGATGATTGGAAGTTGCTGGGTGGGATTTGAATGTTGTTGAGTCTTCTTGGATGTTGTTTGGTGTCTGTATACTACCTCTGTTTCTGACTAGAGACCCTTTTTTATTTATTTTTCATTAGATTTTTTTTTTTGCCATCTTTTTCCTTTTTAGTTTTGGGATTAGTGCATTAGTTCTCTTTTATCTTGGTGCATTGCTTGGTTGTTGTGTATGAGTGGTTGTAGGGTTTGATAGTTGTAGAGTCTTTTGTTGCTTTTACATCTCATTTATTTCAAAAAAAATACAAAAATATTTAATTTTTTGCATATTTATGCATTGTTGCATCTTTGCGCTTGTATGGTACTTGCATTAGGTTTTCTTACTGAAGTTATAGTCAGGTTTTCATTTAGGAATGACTGCATTATCATTTGGATAAAAAACATGCATCTCGTGTAGTGGCATACCCCATTTTTTCATTTAGAAAAGATTGCACTTGGCATTGTTAGTTAGGTATGCACGTTTATTTCACTACTGAGTCATAATACCATTGGTTGCATGGTCATTTCCCTTTGAGTAATCACAGCCATTAAAATCAACGCTTAAATTAAAATGAATTACACATTTTTCTTTGTTAGGGTACATCAACAAGATTAGGATTTAGAGTCTTGGAATATTTCATTGTGAGTTAATTCTCCAAGAGTACTAAACGAAACAAGTAGGTGTCTGTCCAAGTGAGAGAGTGAAATCCTTGGTATAATTAGTGTTCTTAGAAGGCTCCTCTTACACAGGATTTAAGCACGAGGCAGAGTACACGATTGTGGTTGGGATAGCCTTTGGCCAATTTCTGTGAGCACTGGAGATATTTCCAAGATTGTATTCATATCTGGGAGCTTTTGAGGTACCAATTGGCGCTTTTGATCTTTGAGCTTTTCTACCCTCCCCATATGGTCGATCCCTCCTGCAACTATCTTCCTGATCATTGGTTATATTTGGGTGACCTTATTTTCCTTACTAAGGTATCGTAGGGGGTACTTGCAGAGGTTATTATGTGAGTGTCCTAGTCAGGTAGGGGTCGAACAACATAGTCGCTTTACACGTTGAAGTTGAGGGACACTATAATTGGTTACACTCCTCCATTTGTATTGAATGGGAGTATGAAGCCTCTCTTAGGCGAGACATACCTGCTGCATTCAGGAGCTCACATATCCTCCCCTTGGTTTGCTTGTAATTTGGTTGTAAATTTTCTTAGGAGTGTGCTCTATGTACGCTAGATTGCTTTAGGGTACGTAATTAGTTTGAGTCTTTTTCTTTTTGTTGAGTCATAGCAGATCCGGGTGCAACACTCTGCCATTTTATTCATTTAGCATGTCTTTCACCTTCTACGTCTCCTCCTCCTTTGGGAGAGAGAATCAAAAAGTCCGGGCGAACTGATACTCACTTTGATTCACACACATATCTCACCATGAGTCAGTCATCTGAGATACTAGAGAATCCCCCTTCTCCACCCTCGGGGTGGAGGCTATACCTGACAGTTTGTATGGGACTCCGAAGGAACCCAATCACTTTGAGGTTGGGACATCACATAATGTATTATCACAGTTTCCAGACTACATAAACTCAGACCACCGATATTTTTCACATATTCCGAGCAGTGATAATCATCCTACACCCTTTAGCATTGTCTTTAGATATGGCATGTCAGACCTTCCTAAGACCGGACCGACACCCTATGTCGGATCTGGTGTTGACCCTAGTGCTACGCCTGGGGGCACTACCGTTCCTTTCCATGCGAATAGATTTGGTAGTGGTCATATTGCGCCTTCTACTCCTGCAGTGGGAGGATCCTCACACACTAACCTAGACCTAGTACTAGTACTCTCATTCATGGAAGCAACCCTAGACATGTGAATATTGGGAAAACAAGTTATATCTCATCCCATGTTCCATCGTCTTCGGCACCTGTTCCTTCAAATGCGTTTATAATGACACATCCTCCCCCTAACTCACATGGTCCTTTGGGTTGGAGTTCTACTAGTAGACATGTTGTTCCTGTGTTTGCTAACACCGTAGTGTCACAAGGCTATGTCCCTCCCTATGTGTCGGCAAGGTATGTACCACCTTATGTGCCACCTTATACACCACCTTATGGGTCCAGGACTCAACATGCTTATCATTCTTATAACTATGGATTCATAGCACCCCAGTCTCAAGGTATCCTAAACTACAATGTTCCCATACACCCTTTTATGGGTCAAACGGGAGGAGGTTACTATCCCACTAGACAAGGCCATGGTGTTTACAACAATCAGACCTATGTGAACCAGTCTTATCAGGGAGCATAGAACCAAATTCCACATCCTAGACTCCATTTCCTAGCGACGTTAAATTTTCCTGACTTATCAAGATTAACTAATGATCTAGTGTCTCATGATCCGACATGGTCAGTTGTCCCTCCCAAGCTTCCTTCGGACAGTCCAAAATTCGAAGGTAAGACTGGTGAGGACCCTAGTGAGCACGTCACAAATTTCCACCTATGGTGATCTTTGAATTCATTGAATCATGAATCTTTTTCATTTAAGACTACTTTAACGCACCCTCATGGGTCCTGTAGCGAAGTGGTATATAGAGTTGCTTGGGGGGACATTTCGGACCGTTAATGGCTTAGCCATGACCTTCCTCAATCACTTTCAGCTACCTGTGCGTTACGATGTCGGTAATGAATTCTTGTCGACGTTTCGGCAGGATAAATTCACCCATATATTCGATCACATTCAAGAGTGCGTAGACGAAAGCGATTGATTAAGGCTCACAATCCACCAGAGTTTCTTTTGGAGTGGTTCCTCAAATCATTATTTCCTATATAGCGAAGGATGTTTCCACATCTGGAGTGTAGAATGAGGAACAAGATATCTTTCGAGCTCAATAATTAGACTTGATTTATGCTCAGTCTGGGATTTTGTATGAGATCATTATGAATGCACCATGATCGAATTTCGATTTGAAGTTCAAACCTGGGCCACATGTCAATGGAATTGTTGGCTCTACAAGTGCTAAACCTGTAAACTCTGTTACAAACCAAATGAATAAGTTGTCCATTAACCAGCCTGCATCGAGACAAGGTACAACTTCGTCTCATCCCACTCAAATGGAGGATGTACTTTCTATGCAATCATCGAACCAGAAGGGTAACCAGCAATCCGGATGGAATAAGAAGAAAGGTAGAAACAACTGAAAGGGTGGGAATAGGAATGGAAATGATAATGATGAAAAGAACGATAGTAATGCTCGGGGGGACAAGAAGGTTAAACATAAGGTCAAGTTCCCTTGCAAGCTTTGCGGGATAGATCACCTCACTCACTTGTGCCCTCGTATGGAATATGCCTTGAAGTTCATCGCACAAATCCTAGCTGTGTTGACAGATCCCTTACCACAAAACCAGAATATGAACTCGATGATCGTGGACCATGGAAGTGCTTCTAGTGGGAGTGAAAACCCGTTGAACACCGTAAGTGGCCATGGTTGCATCAACATGATGTCTTTCGAAAATTTTGTGAATCGTGCTAAGGATTATGGTACGTCACAACCTAACCTAGGAAAAGAACCTACTCCACCCAAGAGCTCTTTGTCTATTGAGAAACCTAGTGACAATCCTAAATCTCCACCTCGCATTCCTAACGGAGTCTTAAAGCATTCGGGGCACAATCCTAATGTCCGAGCCTCCAAGAACTATTCTGTTGTCGAGGATTTTGGCCAGACTCCTTGTGCGATGTCTGCTTTAGAAGTTATTCAGACTTTCCCTTCGCAAAGGAAAGCTTTATCGTATGCTCTTGGAGTTGTTGATGGGAATTCTTCCACAATGATTAAATTTGAAACTCATAGTTTCTATCCTCGATTGCCTTACTATTTGTCTCTTTTAGTGCATGTAGAGGTTATGAACAACACCATCAAGTGAACCCTTTGCACTGTCTACTTGGGCGGTTGCGTCATCTCACTCGCATGACTGCTTCGACGACATTTTTCTAATGGATGAAGCTATTCTCGAAGCTATGTTTGGTTTAGAACAACCTTGGGAAGAGTTGCATCATAGATATTATTTTCTTCCTAAGCTTGATCATGTTAGAGTGTGATGACTATAGGGATATTCTGAGCGAGAAAGTTGGTAGGATTGTGGTCCCATTAAGATCTCCTAGTAAGTATGTCGAAGGAAACATGGTTAACTTGTCACCTACTATACCTATCAACATTTCTCTAATTCCTGGAAAGATGGAGAATGTGTACATTGCGGTAGATTGTTCCCCCGATGAGATTGAAACATACACCAAGATTTTTAAAGAATTATGAGATGTTTTCGCTTGGTCGTATGATGAGATGTCGAAAATTGACCCTCACATTGTTGAACATGAAATTAAAACCTATCTGGATGCTAAACCTGTTCGAAAACATTTGCGTGCGATGAATCCTAGGAAATCACCCACTATTAAGGCAGAGATAGAGAAGTTGCTTAAGGTTGGCTTCATCTATCATATTCCCTTGACTGAATGGGTGTCAAATCCCGTTCCAGTTGACAAGAAGCAGGGAACGATCCGTGTATGCACTGATTTCAGAGACTTGAACTGAGCTTTTCCTAAGGATAACTTCCCCACAAAATTTATTGATCAGATTTTGGATGAGTGTGCGGGGAGCGAGGTTTTCTCGTTTATGGATGGCTTTTCAAGATATAATCAGATCCATATTATACCCGAGGATCAACATAAAACTACTTTCATTTGTCCTTAGGGTACATTTGCATATCGGAAGATTCCCTTTGGCCTTAAAAATGTCGGAGCTACTTTCCAACGGGATATGACCTTCGTGTTTCACGACCTTAAAATCATAATTGAAGTTTATCTTGATGACTTAGCTACTCACTCTCGTTTGAAGGTGTGTCATCCTGATCACCTTCGCTTGGTTTTCAAAAGATGTCGTCGTTATCAAATTCGGTTAAATCCTCATAAGTGTGTCTTTTGCGTGACGGTAGGTCGCTTACTAGGGTTCATCGTTTCAAGGAGGGCATTAGAGTCGACCCTTTAAAGGTTGAGGCAATACTTCAATTGTCTCCCCCGTGTAGTATTAGACATCTTCAGAGTTTGCAATGGATGGCGAAATTCTTGCGAAGATTCGTGGTCAATTTTTACAATTTGACTAAGGGTTTCATGTGCTTATTGAAGAAAGACACACCATTTATTTGGGATGAGTGATCCCATGAGACTTTTGATGTTTAAATAAATCCTTGGCATCGACCCTCGTGCTCAATCCACCCGACTATATCCGTGACTTTTTTATATATGTGGTTGCGTCTCAAGAAACAATTGGTATCGTATTGGTTCAAGAGGATGAGGAGCTCCAAGAGCATGTCATCTATTGTCTTATCTGAAACCTTATTGATGCGGAGCTTCAATGACACTCATGCAGATAAGCTATCCCTAGCTATCGTCCATGTGGTCCAACATTTGAGGCATTATATCATTCTTTGCCAAAATTTGGTTGTGGCTCACATTAATCGATTTCAATTCATGCTCACCACAAGGATGATAGGGGGAAGTACAATAAATGGATTGTGATATTGCAAGAATTTGACCTCGAGTTTTTTTTGGCCAAATCGAAGAAGTCATTAATTTTTGCTAAGCCCATATCTGATTTTCCTAGTTTGGATGGAGAAGAGGTCCATGAGGACTCTTTCGTTGATGAGCACATTTTTCTCATTTCGACTATGGACCCATGGTATGGGGACATCATCTTTTATTTGGAAAATTTGAAGGTTCCTTCTCACCTCCCGCGAGATGAGAATCAACAACTACGTCATGGAGTGAAGAATTACCTCATTGTTGATGACACTTTATATCGTCGTGGGGTTGATTCTATTTTGCGTCGGTGCTTAACCCATGAAGAGGATGAGTCTGTGCTGAATGATTACCATGGTGGGGCGTACGGAGGTCATTTATCTTGGATTTCTACAGCTCAAAATATTTTGATAGCGGGATATTTTTAGTCATCCATATTTAGGGATTGTGTTAAAGCGGTCAAATGGTGCCACCCTTACCAAGTGTTTACACAGAACATGCGCTTGCATCCATCCCCTTTACATCCTATTATCACCGCTGGTCCCTTCACTAAGTGGGGGTTTGATTTTATGGATTGCAACCTAGCTTTGGTTGAGGGGCATCATCACATCATAGTGGCTGTTGATTATTTCATGAAATGGGCAGATGTTATGCCCACAATCAAAGTCGATGGTGAGACAGCCGTGCATTTCGTGTTCAATCAAATTATCACCAGGTTCGGTATCCTAAAGGAGCTTGTCACTAACCATGGCAGGCACTTTAAAAATAATTTGATGGTTGAGTTGTCTTTGAAGTTAGGGTATAAGCAAGAGCATTCCTTTTCTTACTATCCCCAAGCGAATAGACAGGTTGAAGCGGTGAGCAAGTCGCTTAAGTCCATTCTCCAACAAACCATTACACAAAACAATACCAATTGGCTTATCATGTTATATCCTTCTTTGTAGGCATGTCAAACCACGATTAAGACTACCACCGGTTTTTTCCCATACTAGTTGGTGCATAGGGTGGAGTCGATTTTACCTATTGAATGTGAAATCCCTTTGAAGCTAGCAGTGGAACTTTTACCAGAGACTGCTACATTAGAAGTACGTTTGGTCCACTTAGAGAAACGTGATGAGCAGCGTCAGGATGATTTAGTGGCTCTTGAGCTTAATAAGCATCGCGTTAAAGCCCAGTACAATAAGTATGTCCGTCCTAGGAAGTTTAGCGAAGGTGACTTGGTCCTCTTGTGGGATCAAGCTAGTGAACCATTAAGGGTGGGAAAGTTCAAACCTATGTGGCGTGGGCCTTACGTGGTTAAACGGGTATTAGAGAAAGGTGATTACGAGCTGGTGTATTATGAAGGGACAGCCTTGGCAGAGCCTAGAAATGGGCTCTACCTCAAAAAATACTATGCGTAATTCTCAGTTAGGGCTGATACTTTGTATATTATTGTATAGTTGCAAAGTTTAGTTTTGGTTCCCTTGTGGTGATCGGGTTGGTTGACTTGCTTCCGTTTGTTGTGGCAGATGTCGACATAGTATTCGGTATATGTACGATTCGCTGACGGTGCTAGCCGTCACACTCAAAGCTCAGCTTCAGCTGCTTGGGTGATTTATACTCCTACGTATTAGGTTTTGTCTTCAGGAGGTGTATGTTTACAGCCTTCATTGAACAATATTGTTGAGTATAGTGTCGTGATTAAGTTATTACGTGTTGCCATTTCGCATGGTATTCGGTATCTTGAGGTACGTCTTGATTCTCAGTTAGTGGTATTACATTTACGTGGTGTGTATCATATTAGAGATCTGACTTTATTACAAAGATCCTTGAGAGTAAGGTTGTTAGAACGGTAGTTTGAGAACATTACATACATTGACATTCCAAGAAATTTTAATCAAGTTGTTGATTCATATGCAAACTACGTGCTAGATTTGCATTTGTTACACAGACATTAAAGCATGCACAACACATTTACACATGTAAATATAAATAACCGATCATCATAACTCTTTGTCATTAAAATAGAGTCCAAAATGTGGTGTCATAACACATAATGTCATAATACAAAAATGGGGCTTTAGAGACACCAAAATATACTACACGGTCAATATAACAAAAAATTACATCTATGCTTCTAAGCCTGTGGAGCGTGTTGATCATGATAACACATGATAGCTCTAGCTAGCCATCGGAATTAGCGAACCCATGCATGTGGTACTCCCACCACCTGTCGCTGCATGGCCTCAGGCAAGTCCTCAACTTGGGCCATGGGTACTCTCTGTGTCAACCGAATGAAGTTTGTATGGATGTTTTGGAGCGTACGCTCTGCATCCACACATATGATGTCATCACCCCTCCGCCTACGACGATGACTAGGGAAACCATTTGTCTGTCTAGAACCAACATCTACGTATATATGACCAAGTATCAATATATGTCATCACACAAAAACATGTATTTTTGGTTTCATTACATCAAAAAACAAAACAAAAAATAATAATTCAAAAACAAGATCGAGTCGGGATTGTTGCCTATGTCTCTATATGCGGATCCCGGTGGGATGGGCATATCAGGGTCTCTACGGAAGTCTATCCCCTCGTAGGGGTGGTCATTTATGGTAATGATTTTTCTGTGCCACCAGAGGAATAGGTTTGTTGGGTAGGGGTTGGCCACTCGTCCCCCTCCTAGTCTCTGTATCAGATTCTCCCAGCACAGCTGAGATGGATCCCGAGCACCGTGAGGAGTGATCTCCACTCTTGCACTTAGCCCCGGTACATGCTCAAAGAAAAAGGTACTCAAGATGTTTGCGAAGATGAATTTTCTTACCCTTCCCATCTTGCAGTCTGTCAACTGTTGTTTCATGTTTCCCAGCAGTGAGGTATCTAATCATATGTGGTGGGCACCATGCATTCCACTGCATAGTACATTAATGGTATAGATGGCTAATGGAAGGATGCCAGTCCTGCAATCCCACCAAGTACCAATAGAAATGGCCTTTATCCCTGGGTTCTGGATCGCGTTCATCGAGATTTTACTCCCAACCTTTTCCGTGTCAGGGAGGCATTACACTGCAATGTATTCCTCTATTGTGAGGCCACCTCCTGACCCACGAGCTTGTAGGTTGACCACTTCCCCTCTGCGGGAGAGTCCTGTAATGAAGTATATATCCTCAACCTCTAGGTTGAAGGGCATCCCATCCAGCATTCAAAATTGAACCCTTCACAGCCCTTTCCAGAAGTGTAAAGTTAAAATTTCCCTTCAAAAAAAAATTAAAATCTAAATTTTACCCTTCCAATCAAGAGGGGCATAATTTATATCAACATTTCAAAAGAAGGGAAACATTTGAAATTACCCATCCATATAAATTAGTCAATATGTTGAAATTCCTATGCTATAAATTTCAACTCATCATTCAAAATATTGGAAATATGATAAATTATAATCACTCACTCACTCATGTCATGCACTCGTTGCTTAGTTGTGCAAGATGGCCATAAATCAATGATGACTATGAGGCACTAGCCATGGAGATGTGACTCTGACTATCAAGTCACTTGGGGTTGCAATCTAAAGTGTGAAAATGTGTCAACAACTACGACTATAACAAAAAAAACAACTACTAGTCTACTACTAGGCCCAAAACGAGATCAAAACTGTGTGCCTACTATCTATGTGAACCTCGATACCAATGTCCACTCTTTTTTCGTCAAAATGAAATTAAAAAGGCTGGTTTGATACAATAATTCATTTCTTGCATGAATATCATGGACTCACGACAACTATAAGCAAATACAAATAATGGCATGTAGCTAAGATCACAAATTGCAGAGAGGTCGATTTATGCATTCTTATAGAGAGGTGTCATTGGGCAAACGATATGGAGAAATAATGGTTATTAATGAAATGAAAAAAACAATTGTTGGCTCAAGAATAGTCTTCAATTTGATGGATGGCATGATCATGATGTAATCTCCCTCCATCATTCCAAACATTTGTGGTTTCTCACAACATTTGTCCTCAGCGCCACCAAAATACATGTAAAAATTACTTATCTTTACATCCTCTTATCTTTAAATCCTCATCTCATAGTCATAACTAAGGATTATTATGCATGCAAATCCTCACCTTATAATACTAATTGACACAAAGAATAAGAGACAAATATAAGTAAGTCTTATATTAAATTTATCATACAAGTCTTTAATTAACACTATCAACTGAGATTTGATACGTTGGATTGTTGTGATCTTCTTATCACTCCTTACCGGTGTGATTCAAGGCATTATTTGAAGGTGAAGTCCATAATTTTAGATCGTCTTCCTCATTATAATGTTTTTTGGTAAGACAATAAAGAGGGTAGTGGTGTGCATCAGCATGGAAAACGGTTTCAACATAGAGATTATACACATTAATTGTTTTCATTAAATAAATTAAATTCAACCCATGTTTTCATTAAATAACTTAAATTCCTACCCATGACTGTTGATTCAGTGAATTGTGGACTAGTCTGAAACACAACATATTTTAGAGCCTCAAGCCCTTAATTACTCGCACCTAGAACTTCTCAAATCTAGCCATTAATAAACTTCTTTTGGTATTTTGGTTCAATCTAAAAGGTGGACTGTTGAGACTCATACATGTAGTGAGTTTCAATTGACTTAGGGTTGATTCCATTTCTCCTTCATTCCATACATGTATGCTTTCACGACAAGTATTGAACAAAAAAATTCGATGCCTCTACCCTGGTTATGCCATCTTTGCTAACTTGCTTGGTATGTAGGAATTTTTTTTAATGTTTTTTTAGTTGTGTATTTTTTTTTTTAAATTCCCAATCCTTATCATTCTTACATCTCTCAAGCTTGGATTGCACATGAATGCCCCAATATGGTTATGGCATAGTCTATGTAGTTTTTTTGTATAATGAAGTGTGCTCCAACTAGAAAAAATACAATAAAATAGTTGTTATGTTACTGAACTGTAAAATTAATGATACACATATGACAACTTAATGTGTTCAAAATAAGTTTTATTGAAAATATATCATTTTTTCATGTAGATATTAAGAATTTAAAATTGTAAAAAAATGAACGAACAATATTTGTCTTTTGCATTTTTTTGGTGAAAGGGTTCAGTTAATTTATACTTGTCAATTGAAGTACAATTATTTATTTTTCTCTTTATATCTGAAGGGCTCGAAAAATAAATACCCTTCCAATTGAAATTAAGACCCACCCTTCAAATTTGATCACTGATCCCATCCAGCGGGAATGTCTCCATATCAAGATCCCAATAGTCTACCAGCATTTGGAGTAGTCTCGGTTTTGCTCTCAAGCTACCAAGACGCCAAGATTTATACAAAACACAAGCCCTCAAAGCTTGTTGGGCCGGCAACTCGCCTTGCACAGCCCTGTCAACGTCTTCATGCGCACGTTCACGCCACTCAATAACCATCCTGCAAAAAAAATTTAGAGTTGCATTAGTCTTTGCCTTTAAAAATGTTAAACACGGTCTTATAAGCGATTTTTTGCGTATGTCGAGCCCTATACGTGGAAATCAACTGATGGCATAAAATAAAAAATTGACCATGAAAAATCAAAATAAAAATATTGAAATGAATGAGTAGGGCATGAGGATTTACCTGATCCAAGCGGTTTGTGATTTTGTGGCTCGTGGCTACCAGAATCAGCATTTCAAATTTTGGGTTCAAAAACACTATGTGAGGTGAAATTCCAAATGGTATGAAAAAAAAAAAAAATTCACTATTTTATAGAAAAAAATTTGAAATGTTTACCCACTTTTCTATAGTTTGGACCGTTTTTGACATTTTTAGACCGTTTAGCCTAATGTTGGATGTAGGGACCTGATTTGAGCAAATTTTGACCAAGACTTTGACTCGTTCGTGCCTATCACAAGTATAATGTCGAACTGGCATATAGGTTAGGATTTCACATCCGCTTGCATTTATGCATTGCTTTATGACCGTTTCATCTTAACCTTAGGTACAAACCCACTTCATAATGCCACAGAACCTTCATACTTCTACCTAGAAGTGACATTATGTGAGTGATAGAGCTTTCCTATACATGGGCGCCCTAGTTAGATCTTGTTTGCAATTGGTGCCCATGCTGAGATTTCTCCTTTAGATTTGGGGAGTCCCTTATAATCCCGCCATGTCTTTGAGCAAGAGCTTCATACTCCTCTTGAACTTTAAGCTGCCCTTTCCCCATAGGGACTCCTTTGTATATCAAGTTGTGATTACATTTATTGATTTTTTCTTGCCTTATTGAGCTCTACGTCAACTCCCTGCTTTCGAGTTATAAGCTGTGTAGCCCGAGCTTGTAACAATCCTAGCCAAGCAGAGCCTTTTACATATCATTTGCAGCTTGATCACCCTTTACCGGGAGAAGACCTTCCCTCAAGTGTCTTTATTCTGTACACGCTTCCTTGCATTGAGCATAGGTATGTTCCACTGCTTCGAACTAGTTTGTTTTCCCGCAACACTCGTCTCCTAGTTGTACACTATAAAGCACTTTTATTCTTTTTCAAGGTTTCCAACATCTGAAAAAAGTCCAAAAATTTTTTTTTAAAAACATAAAAAGTCGAACGGGAAATGATATTATCTTTGGCAAATTTCGAGTCATGTCACCTTCGAACAGAGCACTGTATATCACATCCATTGGTTGGGTTGTTGGTTTGACTTTAGGAGTTGTACTCGTTACTCTGATTTTATCTCCACCGACTGGTTATGCTTTCAGTCCCTATGGAGCCTCTGGTGATGCCTCCTATGTCACAAAGATGTCCCAGTTTGCATATTGAGTCCATGCTGCCTAACTTCAGTCACCATTCACCTTATTCTCTTGTTCGAAGGAAGTTGAAGCCTGAATCAACCATTCCTCAGTTATCTTGACTTTGCATGTCGGCCATTCCCATTACAGTTACTGATTCGTGCACATCTTGTTCATTTGAGTTCTTCCACATCATAACGTTGCTGAGTACCTCGCGTTGGTTAATGAGGGATGCCTTAATGCCCTCCTTCCAGTGGATTCCATTCCATCGACTTCAGATCATTTATTCTGGAATAGGAGTCTAGAGTCCATTTGAGTGCCTTGAGACTTACAGTTATCATTGGTAGGTTCTCTCGCCATCGACAGTTTTGAGAATACATCAATGTCCCTTGATCGATGGATTCTTTCAAGTGTTTAACCTCAACACATTTATTCATACTTGTTAGATTGCACTCTGTACCTTGATTCCCATTATCATTATCGGTGGGTTATCTCGCGTCTATTAACGATATACATCAATGATCGGTAATCAGATGATGGACTAGTATGTTTGATCTTGACACATCAATTCACATAGTAGGACATGTACTCGTAGCAATTTGCGTATAAGACCTCCAAGATTGGTGGCATTCCATATATGTTACCTCCTTGATCGTGCCAATATTCATGAGATGTCAGCGCTCATGACCAAATTTCAGTGTATATCAGATATCTTCATCCATTATGGAGATCTTGATCCATTGTATATTGTACGTGGCGATGACCACACATGACATTTGTATATCATCCCTATTCATGGACATTATTCTTATGTATCCGAGACTGTTGTATGTATATTTGCAATCATATGCAAAGATTGATCAGTGCATTGTATTTGATGAGTGGCTGGTTCTTCCACTTGAGTCTTCATTACTCCACTTTTGGGATGGAAATAATGTATTTTGGCCATCATGTTACCCCTCTGACCTCACACATTAGAGGGCATCGGTTATAGCTGATTTTACCACACCTTGATCACATATTTACGGCCTTCCATGTCCCTCTGCAGACTCTTTGTACCCCATTTTCCCATATTATACTTTGACGTTCCAAGATTGTCCTCAAAATACACATGTTTATGCCTATACGCGACTTTTAAATCTATACTCACATGTATACGCTGCTTTTGAGCCAAAACACGCATACATCGGGAAATGTGCATAAAGCCAAAACAATTTGGAGTTTTCCTCATAGAGTCCCGAATAACTTAACTCTTGGCCTTCCATATGCCTTGAGAACGCTCAGACTCAACCCTCCATTGCCTATTTGGAGTTCTATATATTGAGACTCTTAGATACATTGAAGGAGGAGAAATTTGAGAGCAAGGAAACTATAGTCCATTGTTGTCTCATTTGTTATGCTTGAGTCTACATCTCTTTGTCCCTTTGAAGCACACAGTGCTGCTCTTCCCAAGCTTGCCTTTGCTTTGTAAGCTTGCCATTGAGAGATGGAGGATTGAAGTGGTGGAGGCCCAGATGGAAGACTCGGTTTCTCGGGTGCGAAGAAGTGTCAGCATAGGTTGTCACTATTGTCTCTTTGTTTTCATTAATAGAAATATATATTCCCTGTCCAATACATGTGCATAGATATGAATATTGTATCCATGAATGTATTTATTCGCTCATACATGATTGATTATATATGCTAAAGTAGGCCTAACACTTGAATATATAGCATGTTTGTCTTGTTTGTTGTTGTTGAGAGTGAATTGTGAGTACAAGCGTGATTGGAAAAGCTCAACGAAGATCTACATCAACTGTCCAGAATAAGGTACGATCCATATCCCTTAGTGTTATATGTCTTTATTGATATTGGAAAAAATTGTTTTTAGGTGTCATTCGGTCTGTTGTGGTACTCCCCAACTCATAGGAAGTTTCTCTCCGTAACAATCGAAATCCAACAAATCTGTACGTGAAACTCTTGCAATTCCATACTACTAACTCACTAGTTTTCATGTATTCGACTCCCATACTAAATGACTTGTATACCAAACTTGTATGAAAATATTTCTATGGTGTTTAATACTGTTGTGGAATCCATTTGTATTATGTTTATGGTCCCTATATGTCACATTTTGATCTGAACTTTTAATTCTACCTTTCTTATGTCAAAATCTACCTAGTTATGCAATTTCCCTATAAGCAATTTCACTAAATGTTATGAAACAAGATGGAAGACTCGGTTTCTCGGGTGCGAAGAAGTGTCAGCATAGGTTGTCACTATTGTCTCTTTGTTTTCATTAATAGAAATATCTATTCCCTGTCCAATACATGTGCATAGATATGAATATCGTATCCATGAATGTATTTATTCGCTCATACATGATTGATTATATATGCTAAAGTAAGCCTAACACTTGAATATATAGCATGTTTGTCTTGTTTGTTGTTGTTGAGAGTGAATTGTGAGTACAAGCGTGATTGGAAAAGCTCAACAAAGATCTACATCAACTGTCCAGAATAAGGTACGATCCATATCTCTTAGTGTTATATGTCTTTATTGATATTGGAAAAGATTGTTTTTAGATGTCATTCGGTCTATTGTGGTACTCCCCAACTCATAGGAAGCTTCTCTCCGTAACAATCGAAATCCAACAAATCTGTACGTAAAACTCTTGCAATTCCATACTACTAACTCACTAGTTTTCATGTATTCGACTCCCATACTAAATGACTTGTATACCAAACTTGTATGAAAATATTTCTATGGTGTTTAATACTGTTGTGGAATCCATCTGTATTATGTTTATGGTCCCTATATGTCATATTTTGATCTGAACTTTTAATTCTACCTTTCTTATGTCAAAATCTACCTAGTTATGCAATTTCCCTATAAGCAATTTCACTAAATGTTATGAAACAAATGTGAAACTTTATAATCAGTTTTCAAAACTAATAACCATGTGTAATGACAGTCCATGAGTTCTTATATCAATCCAGATACTCTACTTACAAATTTGGGTTGCTCGTACATGAGTTGAGAAGCCCAGTTGGCCTACACCCTTGAAGGAAATTCATCACAATTTCCTAATAATTTTTTGTCTTTTAGTCATCAGCCCCAAACAATGTTACAAAGGTCTAAAGTATGATAAAGAGTATCCATAAACCACCTTGAGATGTTTTAAGACTCACCATACCATCTCCATTCAAATTTGGGATCATTTGGTGAAAGTTGGAACCCTTTAGAGTCATAACTAGTTAAATTCAAATTTTGCCCAATTTGTAATTTTATCTAAATCTCAAAAAAATGACATTATATGAACCATGTAAAGAGATGTGGAATTTGAAATAACTAGAAACATATGTCTAGGGAGTTGGTTAAAAGAGTTATCTAACAAGAGGACTTTTTAATTTTCAGGTTGTTTTTTTGCCAAAATCCGATTAATTTAATCCACAAAATCTGTAATTTTTGTTTTTTGTTGAGTGATTTTAAGCTCAGAAATGAAATCAAGAGACACCCACACACGGTAAGATCTAGCAATGGTTTTGGGGCATTTTAAAATTTCCATGAAGATTCATAAGAAAAGATTGATAAAAACCAGCCATAATCAAAGGTCAAAAAGTCCCCTATTTAGAGAACTCAGTTAAATCAAGTTACTTAAATGATAGAATTTGAAGCAGTAGAAATATACATCTCAGAAGTTGGTTGAGTGCTTAAATCAAGTCGCAATTTAAAGAGCAAGTCTAAAAAAGTGATCATATAAACTTAATATGGAGCATCCCAAAACCAAGAACCAAACACTCTAAAAATTGAGAACAATCACGTACTTCCTCTTTCACACTATCTCTTCATATATGACTCATAATATCTTAAGATATGAGTCACATTATAGTTTAAAAATGTCTTTACATTTGTTAATCTGAAATTTCAAAATCTTTTTAACCATAAATTTGTATTTGAATTTCATGTTAAAAACTCATAAAACAAGCTTAAAACTTGAATTTAAATGCTTTAAATCATTCACATAAGCAAATAAAAAGAGATATACAAACCAAAAAATGAAGACACAGCTGATAACTAAGTACAAAGTTCACCCCTCCTGGGTACATCTTCGAGCCACATCCAATGGAAAAACCAACATATTAAGTCTTCAAAAGCTTACAAAATGAGTGTTCTAAAAACACCTCTATTTTATGTCAATCAAAACATAAATAAACATCACTACTGAACTCTTAAAGAAATTCTGAGAAAAATGGGTATAAAACTGGCTATTTGTGCCTAAGACCTCCTATGGCACACAAAACAAGACAAACTACCAACAAATAAGACAAACATATACAATTTGTACAGATTCCGCCTTAAGATCTATGCATATCCTCTGCCCGATCCTTTGTGCAACCTGCGCGATGTTATTTAATCTCCAAACTCTAAACCATCATTAAAAAGCATGGTTTTTTTTATGATGTTTAAGCACTTACAACTTGAAACAAATTTATTTGGATAAGGTTTATTGATATGATTTAATTTGGATAGAACAAATTTATTTGGATAAGGTTTATTGATATGATTTAATTCAGATATGGTTTATTATGATAAAGGTCTTGGGTGGTTTATTATGATAAAGGTCTTGGGTTCAAATCCCAAACTCCAACCCAAGAGCTAGTTTTGCAAAACTGTGGTGATAGTCTTTCATACTACATTGAGATGATCCACCTAAATCATTTCTACCCACTATTTTAGGGTTACAATGTCCTCAATGATAATAGGTTAGGTTTTAGTTTTGTTGCATTCAAAGATAAACTTTTTTATATTCTTAGATTGTATTCGAGACCTTAATTATATGTGATTTTGTTTGATGAACAGCCATTCTAAATTGAAAATTATTTTAACCTTCAACCAAAACAACCGCCTATACTCTTTTACACTTTATGCCGGCTTTTCATTCGGAAGAAAATGAATCAGTTAATCATTAAATAGTATTAAAAACATTTCANCCCTTCAACCAAAACAACCGCCTATACTCTTTTACACTTTATGCCGGCTTTTCATTCGGAAGAAAATGAATCAGTTAATCATTAAATAGTATTAAAAACATTTCAATCAAAATGAATTAACAAATAATTAAATAGTAACGATAACACTGAAAATCATTCTTCAACCCTAAATCCACATAATGAAATTTGGCATAAAACACATTGATATTTTACATCATGACAAGATTGAGGAAATAATAGTTACAAATTATTTATTTCAATAAACAATCTCTTAGACGTCATTTTTATATCCATACTGGACAGGCAAAATGTGGGTAATTGAAAGTTAAAAAGAACAGGTAAATTAAGATTAAACGAAATTCAGTCCAACTCCAATTGAAAATTACGATCACTTACTTGAAACAAGTTTTCAGGTTTCGAAGTATCATAAAGCGTTCGGTAAACAAACTAAAAGAGGAAAATGTGGTTCATTTCAAAGAAAACATCGTGTAACGAAGATGTGACCAAAATTCCATCAAAATCCAGTGAAAAAAATATATTTCCGTAGCTTCGCTACATTATGATTCAATAATCTGCTGTAGCTTTCAGAAAATACAGCAATTTAAGTTTCTACTATCAATGCCACGGTAGTATATTGGACTTCCGCTATATACTTAACCAAAAGTAAACAAGCTATTGCGCTGGGATCATCTATATACTTATATACTTGGCCAATCAATAAGCTCCCACTCAATCAATGATTTTTACAGTGGCACTACACATCAAACAAACCCGAAAACTATTAGATACCAGAAAATGACTCAGGCCCAAAGACAGCTTAGTTTACTTGAAATACAAACCCTATGGCTAATGAGTTACCTGTGGCAGAACCTCTACGACACTCGTTCAGCATATCTAAATAGAACTGACATTTGCCAATATCACTCCCATAGTTGGTAAGGCACTGCAAAATTGAAAACCAGAGAAAAAGAAGCTAGAAAGTCAAATAATTCATTTACCAATCATTGTCAATATCGTTTTGAAACAATGTAAATAGGCCCCTGAAAGCATATACCTCTTGAAATGCCTTGCTGTGATTTCCACAAGCGTCTTTCCCACTAAGATTTGGCATTGCAGGCATACTAGTTTGTGCAGCAGCTGAAGAAGCTTCTGCTTGCACAACCTCATGTTGCACTGTTCGCGGACCCATAAATGCATCAACAGCTCGATGTGCAATAGCAGATCCAGTCCCAAAAGCCATACCTGTCGTCATTTAAAAATCATTTAGATATTCCTTCCTAGACAACATAGAACATGATGAAAACTTTTACTCGATTACCTTCAGCTATTGTAGAACCGATACCACCGAGCATAGATCCGCCACCTGGCTGGACTGGTGCTGGAGGAGGAGCATGAGCAGCTGGAGTGAGCAAAATGCAGTTAGTTGACATGCCAAGATATAATGAACACTCTAAATACATTGTTGAATGACCACCTCTATGGGAAAATGAATGAATGACATTATAGGATAGAGTATATAAATTAACGCATCGGTGTCATGAAACGAGGAAACATATACGTTCTGAAAAGCAATAAATGTCTGCAAAACAGAGACCCAAAAATTTTGTGACTAGATAAACTGAAATGTATCAATCTAATTATTAATTAATTATAATTTAAAGATTTGGCTAACTGAACCTACTTACTTTTCCAACTAAATGCTTCCCTGTTTTCTGATGCTTTTTGCAACATTTTAGTTGCCAAATGGGTCAATCATACCAAGAACCCAAAATTTTAAAAATGTTATTTTTTTGGGACCAGGAAGACCCTTACAGATATGGGAACCGCACAGGGGAAAAACTATGGAAACTCATTCCAATTGTCTACCAAAAAATTTTGCCAAGTCTTCGTACTAGGGTAATCCCTGTTTTGGCTACTTTCTAGTACATCGTTGCATTTCCTAGTTGAAAAAGAAAATGTATAAGATTGGGCTAGAGGGTCTGTTTATTTGTACATATAACACACGTACCTGGCTGAGGAGGATGGGACACAGGTTTGGCACGTGGGGCTGGCCTTCCTGCAAAAAAATAAGCAAATTAAGTCATCAGCAAAATTTAATAGAATCTTGAATTAGAAAAATACAGTATACTCCCATTAGCAGTGAAAAAACAAATTATGTTAATTTGACAAATTTCCTTTGAGTGGCATACAATGTGATACCAATGGCAGCTGGCTTAGTCTCACCGTTTACAAAAATAACATGCATTGCAACAACTCATAATCAGTAAATTATTGGCCCATACAAAAAGTATACAAGACTCTATGATACACGTGAACAAGGCAGGCCTATGAAGATAGTTTGCAAAGACATCCAACAATGGCATGTTATGATTGTAACTTAGCAGCTCTTGTGTTGTAGTGATGGCGATTATAAAGAGGGGTTAAAAATTGAAATTCTTACCCATAGGGGCAATGCTAACAGAAATCTCTGCTCTTTACCTGATATTTTGAGAGAAGAGAGAGAAGTCAGAAGTGAGCCTCACACCCATAAGTTTTCCTGTTTACACCACTATACCGAACTGGTCTTGTTACACCACTATACCAAACAATGGTTACGAACGAAAAACCAACTTTTAGACCTAAAAAAACAAAAGATAGCCACATATAAAGGGGATTCACCCCCAAGACTTTCTTCCCACCCAGTCCATTAGCACTGAGCATAACAAATATTATTATCCACCACACAGACCATCTGCCCAGATCCTTTAAGTGATAGGAAGAACCATTGTAAATCATAACATTTTCAAACTTATCCACTATCCACCATGAAAGAGCCATTAAAAATCATAACATTTTCAAACATTACCCATCATACAGATCTTCTTCCCAGATCATTTAAGCGATAAGACTGCCCAGATCCTTTAAGTGATAGGAAGAACCATTGTAAATCATAACATTTTTGAACTTATCCACTATCCACCATGAAAGAGCCATTAGAAATCATAACATTTTTAAACACTACCCATCATACAGACCTTCTTCCCAGATCATTTAAGCGATAAGAAGAGCCATTGAAAATCATAACATTTTCAAGAATCCAAGCAAAATAACTGCCACTTCAAGGAGGTTTTAAGAAAATATAGTGCTTAATTTTTCATCAAATATAAAACTTTGCTTTGCTTTAAATTTATATATACAAACTATATATACAGAAAACCCAAGGAATATATATCCAATAAGCTCTAACTCATGCACATAGTTAATATAATACCAACATAAATCCATTTTGACTCCACATCTTTAAACTTGCATTCACCAGCTTTACCCCAAATCCATATTAAAAAAAATCCCAAAAAGAACACTTTGTGAGTTCTAACACATGTACATAGTTGATCTAATACCAACTCAAGTCCATTTTGACAAGACCCTGTATAGCCAAGACCACATCATAATACAGGAGGGTAAACAGGACCACACTATAATGAGAGACACCTTGCATTGCCCAGCCTTACTCTAAGACCCATTTAGACAAGGAGGGTTTTCTTAGACAAGGAGGGTTTAAGAAAATATAGTGCATAATTTTTCATCAAACATAAAACTTTGCTTTGCTTTAAATTTATATATACAAACTATATATACAGAAAACCCAAGAAATGTATGTCTATGTAAATTCTAACCCATAAATCCATTTTGACTCCACATTTTTAAACTTCCTTTCACCAGCTCTACCCTAAACCCATATTATAAAAAATCCCAAAAAAACACTTTATGAGTTCTAACCCATGTACATAGTTGATCTAATACCAACTCAAGTCCATTTTGACAAGACCCTGTATAGCCAAGACCACATAATACAGGTTGGAAAACAGGCCACATTATAATAGAGAGGCACCTTGCATTGCCCAGCCTTACTCTAAGACCATTTAGACAAAACCCATCATAATACAGGATAGGAGATAAGACCACATTACTATATAGAAAAGGAGTATATATAATCTACCTTAAAATAATCTTAAAACTAGATTCACCAAACTTGAATGACAGTATATCATTATTTTAAAACATTTTAGAATATTTTATAAAAAAACATTAACTTAGATTAATCTTAAATCTAAATTTATCAAACTTAAAAAGTTTATCATTATTTTAAAGTATTCTAAAATATTTCATAAGAAAACACTAGCTCAGATTAATCTTAAGTCTGGATTTATCAAAGCTGGAATTTTATTTTGAAGTGTCCAGAAATATTCCATCACAGTTACTTTGAATACTATAATACAAACCCCTTTCAAAACAAAAGAAGATTATAATAAAATTTTAGGGAAATAATCATCTGTAATTCATAGTGGCGTTAAATAATCACATACGCCTTCGTCCTATTAGTGGAGGTAAAGAGTAAACCTCTTTCTATCTCAATCATTGATTTTTCCTATGACATTGAAAGCATTTTATTTACAACAAACATTCCGCATTAGAATAACTTTTTAATAATTACACATTGCCTCTCACAGGAATAACTTTTTAATAATTGCACATCGCCTCTCGGGACAAGCACTGTGCCTAGGTTAAAAAGATACATATGGAACCACTAGGTGGATTTTTTAATAATTACAAATCGCCTCTTATCACAAGCACTGTGCCTAGTTAAATATGGCATATATAGAGCTACTAGGTGATGTGCAGAAATCTTCTTTGTTGTTGGTAAATATCACTTCGTTTACAAAATAGGCTCTACCTGTGTGTGACCATTGCTAGTGCTTTCGCGCCTATATGTCAGCATCGCCACTGCATTAGTTTAAGCACTTGACTACAAACTGCTTGATAGGCAGCCACTAATTCTACATATACGGTCTTCTGTACACACTTCGAAACATATCGGCAAAACATACACGGGGAAATAAACCCTTTCCATTATGATGTATTCCAGAAATATGGCTTGAACATATGGTTTAGGACAACAATAAGGTCTAACTGCAATAGAAATTGAGCATTATGCCCCAACGGCACCACTGCTTCTACCCATGAATTAAAATAATATTGATTCAATCAGTCCCGACGCTGTCACATGAACTTATGACCGAAAACCAACAAGAAGATTTAAACTTGGGGCAGCAAAAGGGTTTGAGCTTATGACCTGAGACTGTAATGCACATCAAACCAGACTGTACCAGGGTTTTACACTCGTGAATTAGGACAAATATTTCACCCCAACCCTGGTAGATGATTTCAACCCATGACCAGAAACGACACCAAGATTTTAAACCTCTACCCTTCAGCTCCAAGTTTAATCTTACGGGCTTGAAATCTAAGAACATCATGTTTTAAAATCGAGGGTGGTTTTAATAATTTCCATAGAAAAAGTATCAGAAATATGTTATAGAAAAGGGCCTAAACTGTATTAGAGGCATTACATTCAAATCCGAGAAACCCCATGGAGACTGTTATTATGAAATAAACGTATAAGTTGAAACATAGATACTCCAAAAAGGACAAAAAAAAAAAGGAAAGAAAACACTAAAGAGGATTCTAAAAAGGTTGTGGCATCGAACCTCCGGAACTTCGTCGAGGCATATTGTCGAAATAACGGGAGCGGACAAACAAGGAAAACAAGACAGCGTTGCTTGAAGAACGGAATACCTTCACTTTGATGCCCGAAACTCAGAGAAGCTTTTGATCGAAAGCTTAACCAGTCTTGTGTATTTATAGACAGCAATGAGATGCAACCCTTGGGTTTTTTCAAATTATTACTCGTATTCAACGAGGCAAAAAATCACCCCAAAGCGCTAACGGACCGTATTCAACGAGACAAAAAAATCACCCAAAAGCGCTAACGGACCCTAGAACTTTCTAGATGGGGCCTGATCTTCTAGTTATATCTGGTCTGTGAAATTAAGGGGAATAAATAAAACACGTGGGCACATGATTCACTACACAATAAGGGAATTTGCCAGCCATCACAAAAAACGAATGGAAACTTTTTGACTAGATCAATCCATAAATGTGGGGCAAGCGAAAACTTTTAGCCACATCTTACCATTTTAACTATGGGTAAACCATGAAGGTTAATATTATTGATTTCATATTGGTTTGGTTTGTTTACATAAAAGAATTTGTTGAGTTCACGACTTGAAATTGTTAGGTGAGATTTAGGTTTCTGAATATGAGGGACGGTCAGGGGTTATACATGTAGGGTCCAAAAATAGTATTAAACCCAAAATCTGAGGGCACTAATTAAAGAGGTTTGTTTTTATTTATATTACTCGATTACTTGATATTGTAAACTAATTGTTTTTTTTGCTGTTTTTGGTGTAGTATAGTAATAAGATAGTTGATTAATTTTATCTCAAGATGGTTCCATGTATACCTAGAGAATTTTTTATATACCAAAGGTACGTGGAAATGAAATTCTCATTGTATGTAAGTGATGTTTATTGTGGTATTACTCAAAGGATTACCAATAGAGGTTACATGGATGTCTAACAATGTGACTTAGCACTTGTATTTTTTACGTTTATGCTTCAACCATAGGTTTACTCATTGGATGATAGATCTTTGTGTTATTTAAAGATATTGAAACATGTCTCTAAAAATAAAATAAAATAGAAAAAAATTGAGCTTGGGTAAAACCACTCTTGTTGGCCTAAGCAGCCTCACATGGCGGTAAAAGAAAAGAGAGATGATGGAGCATGAGATCATATTAAGTTGTTGCTCAGGGAATCCCTCATGTGGTAGAGGAATGAGATCATGGATATTTTCTCGCAAATCGACTAACGGCGAAGGCACCTCCAATGAGCGGCCATTTTTTTGAGGTATGACTCTTTTCAAGGTACAAGTAAACTTTGATATTTCCTTATTCAAAGGCCACATAGATGCAAATGCCTTAGAGAAATGCTTAAATTTGTTAGAGTGATACTTCTTTGTTAAAAAAATTCTACCAGCAAAAAGATCACCTTCGCACTCCTTGAGTCCCTCCTCCATGTCAAAGATTGGTGGGATGGTTACTGCAAGAGGCATGTTGGAGATGAGTCTGAAATATACAAGACATAGCCCACTTAGGTGGCTTTTGTCGATGTCGTTGAGAAATAATTCTATCATGTCGAAAACTATGATGACCAATACACGAGATGGACAACTTTGTGCTTGGAGAGAGATTAGACAATGTTGGAGTTCACCAATATATTTGATACCTTGTGCTCAAAGATGAGCATCAAAGACTCTGAACGATAGTTGGTCCTAAAGTATCGTAGTGGCCCGCATAAGCACATCTAGACAGAGATGGATTTCGTCGACATCTCTTCACTGAGAGTTGCTTATTGATATGTTGTCAAGATCGAATGAAAGTTAAAGCAAAATAATAAGTGGGAGTTTGAGTTTGCAAATCAACAGCAACAGAACCATGGTAAAGGCAATTGTCACTCATGAAATAGAGGACAAGTCAAGAATGGCCAAAATCATGACAACCAAGCCTAGTCGTAGGTAAAGAAGGGTAACAGGAAATTGAAGAAAGATACCGGTAAGTGGTGTGAGTTCCACAAAATCCCCTAGCACAACATTGATGAATGTTGCTCAAAACAATCATTATTAGATGAGGTGAAATCCTTAGAGTTGGAATCTGGCTTGAACTTTGATTCAAATAAAGAAAAGGAAAAGTAGATCATTGACATGGGACTTAGTGCCACCATCCAAATAAAAAAGATCCAATCAAAAGAGTCAGGGGAACTAGAGGAAGGGGAGCACCTCTTCCATTCACAACTATGGGTTAAGGGAAATCCACTACATTTTATTGTTGATAGTGGTAGCCAGATGAACCTAATCTCAATTGAGGTCGTCAAGAGATTAAAGTTACTGAAGATGGCACACCCCCAACCATACATCATTGGCTGGTTGAAAAAGACAACAACATCAGTCGAGAATGCCAACTATTCTATGACATCAATCCCTTCAAAGATGAAGTATTGTGTGATGTTGTCCCACTTGAAGTTTGTGTTATTCTTTTAGGATAGCCCTATAGGTGAAAAGGTCATGTTTTTTATGAGTCTAGGGCCCATAGCATCATTGTCACTTTGGAAGGCCAAATCTATAGGTTACCCAAAGTGGTATTGACTACTATAGTTTCCTTGATTTATGCAAAGCAATGTCGAAAGGTCATCTCTCGGACTAGAAAATTTGTTCTCTTCATGGTTTGGTCAAAAGGTGGACAGAAAGTCACTACAACTGCCACAACCTTAGTACAATGTCTCTCCAAACAACAAAAGCAGGTGAAAAAGATTGTAGAATATATATATATA
>LPNX010977376.1:231470-251498 GCA_001517045.1 Pseudotsuga menziesii
CCGCAACTTCCTTAGAGATAGAATCAGCACCAAAAGTAAAACCCCAAAACAGTAAGATGATCTCCTGACAGCAGTAACCTCTTTCTTCCTTGCCCTAGTGTCTTCTTCTTCCTCAGCTATGCGCTACAACTGAGTGTGATTGAGTGTGTGATAAATAGATAGGCTAGCTCTCTATTTATACTAATTCTCGACTTGACTAAACCCAACTAGGGACGACTTCACTAGGTGAGTCTAATAACCCTAGTGCCCCAGAACTGTGGGGACTTTAACCCTTAACCAATAGGAGGGTTACCCACAATGACTTGACATGACTTGTTTACATTATAGAACCTTCCAATAGGAACATCGAGGCATGACATGACTCAAGTACATTACAAATACATCCCGGAATAAACATCGGGTTACAATACATAAGAAATACAAGTTAATACATTCTGAAGTTACAATTACATCAACACTCCCTCTTAACTAGGAAGGTATTCTCTCAACACAATGTATCAGCACAAGTCTTCTTCTCTATATCATCTGGATCATTGTCAAGTCCTCGTCATCTTCAAGTCATCTTCATCTTCAAGTCATCTTCATCTTCGGATCTGGATCATCACTCGATCTGGACCATCACTGGACATCATCACTCGATCTGGATCATCACTGCTGGATCATCATCAATGGACCATTACAGGTGTTATCTCATGATTCTTCTCGTCATAGGAAGTTCTACAGAGCCATCCCTTTTTCATGTTGGTTGTAGGCCTAGCCTCCATGTAGGTCTTCTTCAGCGCTTATATCTGACACCAAGTCAAAATGGCCCACCCAGCACTTACATATGACCATGAGAGGAACACATCCAACATCATGTCAGAAAGGCATGCCCAACACTCACATCTGATCATGTAGAAACCAATCCTATAATCACATCAGAAAGGCCCAGCACTCACATTCACCAGCATGATAGGATACAACTACTATCATTTGTGAAAAGGCTCAGCACTTACAACCACCAGCATGATAGGACACAACTACTATCATCTGTGGAAAGGCATAGCACTCACATCCACCAGCATGGTAGGACACACCTACTACCATCTGTGGAAAGGCACAACACTTACAATCACCAGCATGGTAGGACACACCTACTACCATCTGTGAAAAGGTGCAGCACTCACATCCACCAACATGATAGGACACACCTACTATCATCTATGGAAAGGCCAGCACTCACATCCACCAGCATGATAGGACACACCTACTATCATTTGTGGAAAGGCTCTGCACTTACATCTGATCACGTGGGAACCAATCCCAAAGTCACATCAGAATGGATCTCAGTCCCAGATTGAGGATTCCTGGTAACTGACCAGGTGCCTCCATTCAAAGAATGGAAGTAGCCCTTATATCTGACACTAAGTTAGAATGGACAACACTCACATCTGACATGGAAGGAACCAATCCTCTCACCTTGACATAATGGAAACAACCCTTATATCTGATCAAGTGGGAACACGTCCCTCAATCACATCAGAATGGCCATGCACTCATATCTGATCATGTGATAACACATCTCACAGTCATATCAGAATGGCCCTCAATCCTAGATCGAGTATTCCTAGTAACTGACCAGGCACCTCCATTCAAAGAATGGCAATAGCCCTTATATCTGATCATGTAGGAACCAATCCTACAGTCATATCAGAATGGCTCAGCACTCATATTTGACATGGAAGGAACCAATCCTCTCACCATGACAGAATGGCTCAACCCTTAGATCTGACCATGTAAGGAACTAATCCTCTCACCATGTCAGAATGGCTCATAGACTCATCACTTCCCCTTGGAAGGATCCTCGATCTGGAGAACACCAAGCTTCTCCCTAAAGTACTCAAACTTCACTCTGGCTAATGGCTTTGTCAACACATCAACTATTTGTTCGTCCGTCGCAACATACTGGTGCTTCACTGCTCCCCTCTGCACCATATCCCTGATATAGTGATACTTGATCTCGATATGCTTCGACTTGTCATGGAACACCGGGTTCTCCGACAACTTCACACAACTCTAGTTGTCGCAATATATACAAGTAGCATCTAACTGGAGATCAAATAAATCAGACAATAGCTTCCTCAACCATATTGCCTCACAACTAGCTGAACAAGCTGCGACATACTCTGCTTCAGCTGTACTCAATGCCACACAGGATTGGTTCCTGCTAAACCAAGAGATCACACCTGATCCCACACTGAAGCAACACCCTAAAGTGCTCTTCCTACTGCCTGCCCAATCTGAATCAACATAACCCTCCAGGTTAATCTTCTGATTCGCCTCATACTTGAGCCCATAATCAACTGTACCCCTCAGGTACCTCAGAATATGCTTTGCAGCAATCAAGTGAACATGTCTCGGATCTGTTAGGAACTGGCTCAAGGTGTTCATAGCAAAGCAAATATCTGGTCTCATGTTCGTCAGGTACATCAAGGACCCAATCATCTGACGATACATCGTAGCATCAACCGCTTCTGATGAAGCATCACTCAATAGCTTCAAGTTTGATGCCATAGGTGTGGTCATGGCCTTGCAGTCTGTTAGGTCATGATTTTGTCTTCCTTAGTTTTATGCTTTTATTTATGTTTTTGAACCTTGCTAGTATTTTTATTTCTAGGAAATTTTGTTTATAAAGATAATTTTGAGTTCAAACTTTTAATTTTCATGATTTTGATTTTTTTAAGCCTGTTTTTATAAATTTTGCTTTGATTTCATTATTGAAGGGTTTTACAAGGTTTTACAAGGCATATATGGATTAAATAAGTTTTATAAATGACACTAAGGTCGAGATTGAACACATAAACCAAGTTTTAATCCTTATTAGTGGCCTAATAATGTGATATTATTTGATTGGACTTTCTTGTAGCACAAGAGCAAAATAGATACGCTAGAGCGCTACAAGAAAATCGCGAATGCTAAAATCATCATTTTTTCAGTCTGATTTTTCGGGTGTCTTGTCTTCAAGGTGTTAATAATATCATTTGATGCATTTGATACGTGTCCTACATAGTTTTATCATTGAAACAGGTGGATGATCATCATAAGAGGTAAATCGTGGTGATTGCATGCAGAGCAGGATAAATGATGACAGTGCATAGAATGAGACAAGGTTTTTTGGGAATATGTTTCTTATCTGAAGGACATGAAGGATATTGAAGGTCCTGGTGAGAAGATGCTGCTGAGAAATCGAAATTTTTCAAATGAATGAGGAATTAGGGCTTTTCAGCAGCGACTGTTTGAAGTGGTTTGGATGGTTAGAGACAGGTGGAACATGAAATTCGACACTTAACCATTGAAATGATTGCATTCCAACGCTCATATTGGTCTTCTAAATAGGTAGCCCGCGTATCATTGCTAGGGTTTTCTTAATTTTGGGATTTTCTGATGAAATCCTTAATGATAAAATTCGAAGGAAGAATATGAGTTTTTCACCTAATACATTGTGAATGATGAATTATTAACAAATATATTCAAAGTATTCATCATTTAAAATAGTAAAATTCAAAGCAGAACTTGTTGGAGTTCCCTGAACTCTGTGATTGGGTCAAACTGTTGTGATTTGGCACAAAATATCTCTGAACTGTGTGTTAGGTTAGACTGTTATGATTTGAAGATAGTTAGATTGTGGGATATCGACAGGTGCTATTAAACCATAGTAAAGATGAAGAAAAGTGGAAAAACAAATAGAGCAGAGCCCACTGACCTAAGCTAGGTAGACAATTTTCTAGAATGTGCAGAGTTATTTTCAAATGCAGGATGGTTAACATTTGTCAAAAAGATTGATGGATATCATGCAGAGGTGTGTCATAAATTTGCTTAGTGCTTTGATAAAGACATTGTGTCTTTTGATACTTTACAATTCAAAATAACTAAGGAGTTGATAGCTGAGGCAACATGCATTTTGAACAAGGGAGAATTATGGTTTAAGAAGGTTCCATTCACCTTCAATGCACAAAAGTACTTGCTTCCTGGTGTGATTGCAGATTGGGGTAAAGGTGTACCAATTCATAACTTCAAACCTGAATGGATTGAGCCCATTAAAGTCTTACAGAGTTATATTAACTATGAGGGTAGATATGCTTTTGTTGTCAAATACCACTTCATATTTCTTCAGCATCTTAGTGATGAGTCCAAGATGAACTTACCCTTCTTCTTTCTAAAGAGTCTGCAAAAGATGTCTTGCAGAGTTAAGGAGCACTAAAATCATACAAAGCAGTCCATTTTCCATCATGGACTCATCAAGCTTATCATAAACACTGTTTTGTAGAGTAGGGGAAAGGCTTGGGAGTATTTCATTTTCTGGTCAGGTTTTCAAAAATGATCAAGAGAGACAGTCTCACAGAAGACAAGATGATAAAGGACAAACTTTGATTAGAAAGCTCAGGAAAAAGGTAAAGGTCAAAGATGAAGACAGGGTTAAATTAAAGGAAGTTTCTGATCATGCAAATGAAGACTTTGAATCTAAACAACACCTTAATGACAATGAGAGTAATAATTTATAGTCAGATATTAAGGAAGCCGAGCCTGTTGAAAATGTTGTACCTGCAAAGACAATTTCAGATGAAAAGGAGGATATTGAAGTTCAAAGACAAAGTCCTATCACAGTTCTATCAGAAGATGAGAAATGCCTATTTGATGATGATAAAGTCCCTGTCACTGATGCAACTAGGGTTTGTGCTGAGCAGGAATTTCACAGCCATGGTGATGAGGTAGCACTGTCAAAAAGAAAGAAATTAAAAGTTGTTGAGTTTGCCTCAGTTACTCATCAGGGTAAGACTTTCAAAATGTTGGGGGAGATTGCTTCTATTTGGAGACCTAAAACCAGACCTAGAAATAAACTTAGACTGAATATGAAGAAGTTGTTGAATCCTAAATTGAACAGAAAAAGAGTAACAATGATAAATGACTCTTCATCTGAGGAAAAATTGAATGATGATAAAGATGACAGTAAGGGTAAAAGGCCAATTGAATAAAAAAGAGAGTCTGTCCTGACTGATACTAAAATATCTAATATATTTCTGGAGGTACGAAGTCAAATGTTGCAGGAACAACAAGAAGGTGAAATAAAAAGTTCTTACTCAGAGAAGAAGGTGATGGTTGAGGAAAAGGTTCCATGTAAAGCTGAGAGTGAAGAACACCTAGGATTTCCTGGAACACCTATAGAATTGTTGCAAGAAGATGAAGAAATTTATAAGAGATTGAATATTCCATGGCTTCCAAATGAGATGCAAACCATAGTAGGAAATAATACCTTTGATTCAAAAAAAGAGAATTTACAAAGAAGTGTAAAACAATATAAGTATCAGGTTGAGTACATGCAGGAGACTAATGATGGCTTAGTCATGGCAAACATAAGTCTCAGAGAGGACTTGGAGGAGGTGAACAGCCATTATCAGGAGCTGATCTCAGTTTCAAGGGAAGCATTGAAAAGGAAAAGGAAAAGGAAAACAGAAGGTCAATTCACAATGTTGAAGCAAACCATCCAGGACCTGCAATAGCACAATGAAGAGCTAACGAGGAATATTGTAGATATGGAGGCAGATCAATTGAAGGCAAGAAGAAAAGCTCAAGCCTTAGAAGGGATTGCCTTATTAGCTAAAGCAGCTAAGGATTTGTAAAGTTTGTTAAGATAATCAGTTATTAGTTAGGTTTGAAAGTTACTTTATTTTTGTAAATATTATTTAGATGAAACTATTCGATGGGTAGACTAAAAAATAGTTAGGGTTCAGTTACTTAACCAATTTTGGAGAATAGTATTAATGTAAGTCTAAAAAAAGACAAATGTTTCGATTTTTTGGCTAGCAAGAGGAGGTCATCAGACTTGTTTATGAGCTAAGTAAAGACTCTTATGTGTATTTGAAAGACTGATTATGAAATATATGCTCTATATGCCCTTCAGTTTATTCTCTGGCTTCATTTATAACTTGTTATAGTTACTCAGCTGGTAATTTCATTGCTTGCTTAAAGTTTTTATACTTGGAATGCTTGCCATCTGTGGGTGAATCTCAGTATTGTTTTCTATTGGATTATGGTTATTATGTTATGCATCTCATCCTTTCTATGCTTATTATTTAGTGTTTATTTGGATTTATGAATGCATGCCCTCTTGTCATCAAACTTCTCAACCAAAAAACCTTGAAAACCTTAAAAACCCTATTTTGTTTTATTGAGATTATTGAGATTGTGTTGGCTTGTTCTCTTGTAGTTTGGGAACAATTTCTGGCATAAACACCGTCCATCATCCCAAATCTCTTCAGGATCTCTACTGTATATTTCCCTTGTCCCAGGGAAATTCCATCTACATTCTGCCACACCTCCATGCCTAGAAAATAATGCATCATACCCAAGTCCTTCATTTCGAACTCGACAGCAAGCTTCCTCTTCATATCAACAATCAACCCATCCATACATGTTACAAACAGATCATCTACATACAGTAGGAGCATCACTGGGTTTCCATCTTCAACCTTGTAGTAAAGGTTGGAATCTGCTTTACTCTTGGTAAAGCCCAAACTAGATAGAAAGTTGTCAATTATGTCGTACCATGTCCTAGGTGCCTGTTTCAAACCATACAGGGCTTTCTTCAATCTACATACATGAGACTCCCTGTCATGTGTCTCAAAACCAAGTGGCTGCTCCACATACACTTCTTCTTCTACTACACCATTCAAGAAAGTAGTCTTGACATCCATTTGGTGTATCTTCCATTTCATCACTACAGCCAGAGAAAGTACTGATATGATGGAAGTGTATCTGGCTAAATGTGCAAAAGTTTCTTCATAATCTATTCCTTCTTTCTGGGAGAAACCACGAGCAACAAATCTTGCTTTATATTTTTCTATGCTACCATCTGTAGCATGCTTGATCTTGTAGATCCATTTGGAAGTTACGACAGACTTCCCTTCTGGTCTTCAGACTACATCCCAAACACCATTCTTCTTGATCGATTGATACTCTTTGATCATAGCATCCTTCCATTCTTTGTGTTCTGCCACTTCTTCATAGTTGGAAGGTTCTTTATCGATGAAATCACATAATAAAGCTACATATCCGGAGCAAGATCTGGGCCTCTTTCTTTCTTTGTGATTCTCTTCTGGAGCCCCATATCTTTTCGCACCTTGGATAACTTCTCGTACCCAAGCAGGTTTCATCTTATGATGATTCTTCTCCTGAGGTGGATATATAGGTTCTTGAGGTTCTTCAAATTCTCAATCTTCTTCTTGAGTTTCTTCATTCATGGTTGTATCATGAATCCTGGGTGCTTCTGTTTATTCGGGTTCTTCAACAGGTCTCTTTCTGGATTTGTTGTAAGCTATTTCTTCATCAAATGTTACATCCCTGCTGATGCCAATCTTCTTGAATCCTGGGAAGTATATTCTGTAAGCCTTCGAGCTTTTAGAGTATCCCACAAATATACCCTTATTTCCTGAATGATCTAATTTTGTCCTCTTCTCTTTTGGAATGTGTATGTACACTGGACAACTGAATATTCTAAGATGGCTGACCTTTGGTTTCTTGTCGGAAAAGACTTCTTCAGGTTTCTTGTTCTCGAGTACTCTGTGTGGAGTACGGTTCTGTAGATACATCGCTGTTCTTGCAGCTTCTGCCCATAGATGCATAGGAAGATCTTGATCATGAAGCATTGCTCTTGCAGCTTCCATGATAGTTCTATTCTTCCTTTCTACAATCCCATTCTGTTGTGGATTATATGGAGTGGACAAATTCCTCTTGATCCCTGAGTCTTTGCATAACTCTTTGAATTCATTTGATGTGAATTCTTCCCCATTATCTGATCGAAAGGTCTTGGTCTTCTTTTTTGTGTGATTCTCGATCAAGGCTTTGAATTCCTTGAACTTGCTGAATACTTCATCTTTGTTCTTCATGAAGTAAATCCATGTCTTCCTATAAAATTCATCAATAAAAGAAACATAGTATACATACCCACTTAGTGAACTTGATGACATTGGACCACGTACACCAGAGTGGATGATTTCCAAGATTCCTTTTGCCTTGCTCTTGCTACTTGGAAATGTCTTCTTTGTGTTCTTTCCTTTCGCACATCCTTTGCAGACCCCATCATGTTTTGGTTGAATTTCTGGAAGACCTTCAACAACTTTGCTTGCAAGTGGTAGTGCTCTGTAATGCACATGTGCAAGCCTTCTATGCCAAAGTTCATTTGGCTCTACTGTGTCATGGACCAAGGCATGTTTTGGATGGCCCTTCAATTTGTACAATCCTCCTTCTTGTTCCCCAATCACTACTACATCATTAATAGTCTTTCCGTTTGGCCACATGATGACTTGACCATCTAGAAATGCAACCCTCATTCCTTTTGCATCTAATGTAGATATGGAGTGGAGGTTCTTCTTTAGTCTTGGTACAAACAATACTTCCTTCATTGTCATAGACTTTCCAGAGTCTAGCTTATAGGAGGATTCCCCACTACCTTTTATTGGATACTGGTAATCATCTCCGAGCTTCACCTTGTGAGGTGATTCATGTTCTGATAGTTTCACAAAGGATTCCTTGAATCCTGTCATATGTTTGGAAGCCCCACTGTCTATAAGCCAATCATTGCTTCCATGAGTAATGTTTCCCGTGAAAGCGGAAATCAAAACATATTCTTCCTCACTTGAAGAATCTTCACTTTCATATCTGGTTCTATTTGTTGAAGGTTCATAATATTCTACAGCATGAGCATGATGTCTTCTCTTGTTTCCCTTCTTCTTGTGAGAGACATTTTTGTTTCTAGGACATTCTCTAGCATAGTGTCCTTTCTCGTCACATGTATAACATCTGATTCTAGACAAATCTTTTCTAGTGTTATCTTTATGAAAGGACTTACCTTTGGGGTGATGAGAACTTCTTATGGTTTTCTTGGAGTGTATCGTGAGAGCTTGATCTTCTCTTCCCATCTTTTCTTCTCAAGCTGCTATTCGAGCTTCTTCTTGAGAGCATTCTTCCCATAGTCTACTGAACTTGACTAACTTCTTTCTAGCATAGATTCCTTGAATAAAGGAGTCCCGTGATCTAGGGAGACCATTCAAGGTGGTCATTACAATTTCTGCATTCTCCACTTCTTCATCTACTACTTCTAGTTGTTCCTTGATCTAAGAGACTCTTGTAAAGTAAGACTGGATGGTCTCTGCATTCTAGATCTTTACATTCTTCAATTGGTTTCTCAGAGTCATCTTCCGGTTTATGTTCTTCCCTTCAAACAATTTAGTTAGGGCATCAAACATAGCTTTAGGTGTCTTTAGGGAGGACACCTATGGTATGAGGTGATCCTTGATTGAATCAACAATGATCCTCTTTGCCATAACCAACTTCTTCTTATGTAAGGCCTTAGCCTCATCTCCCTTTGGAACTGGAACCTCCTCACTGATATAGGAGTCCAACTCATTTTCTTCCAGGACCAGGGAGATCCTATACTTCCAGGCTTGAAATTCATTAGCTCCCTCAAGATTTTCAATAAGCTTGGTATGATGAGACATATTAACTGAGAACCTCAAATGGAAATACAAAAGATTTAGATCTTACCAGGTCAAGATGTCAGATCTGGATTTGGAGCTGGAATTCTGCAGTGCTGGTTCAGGAGTAGATTAGGGTTTGACTTTTCCAGAGTTCTGTCCAACCAAATGCTTTGATTTTGAGGAGGAGATCAATCTAGGCCTAGGCTCACTGAAAAATTCCACTTCTGTGGAAAGCCCTAATTTTCGGCAGCAGTGTCGGGTCCAAAACTGAAAAACCTCAGAATTGGATTCTGCTTCGACAAAAATATGTGCCCTAGGGAGGAGAGTTATTCCAACCTTCTTTTACTGAAAATCTGTGGAGAGAGATCTACAAAGTAGGAATCCCTAGTTCCCGTAGCTGCACAGTGTATTCTTCTCAGGTTAGCTTTGATACCATGTTAGATTTTTAACATTAAGCTAGCATTATATTAGGATCTTTAACTGAGAGAATAACAAGCACAACAATCAAACATAAGAGACAATGAACACAGTGTTTTTCCTCAGGGAAAGCATAAATGGAGAAAAACCCGTAACTTCCTCAGAGATAGAATCAACACAAAAAGTAAAACCCCAAAATAGTAAGATGATCTCTTGACAGCAGTAACCTCTTTCTTCCTTGCCCTAGTGTCTTCTTCTTCCTCAGCTATGCGGTACAACTAAGTGTGAGTGAGTGTGTGATAAATAGAGAGGCTAGCTCTCTATTTATACTAATTCTCGACTTGACTAAACCCAACTAGGGCTGACTTCACTAGGTGAGTATAATAACCCTAGTGCCCTAGAACTGCGGGGACTTTAACCCTTAACCAAAAGGAGGGTTACCCACAATGACTTGACATGACTGGTTTACATTATAGAACCTCTCGATAGGAACATCGGGGCATGACATGACTCAAGTACATTACAAATACATCCCGGAATAAACATCGGGTTACAATACATAAGAAATACAAGTGAATACATTCCGATGTTACAATTACATCAACACCAATTGTGTTGGCACACAAGAATAATGGGGCATGGAGAGTTTGTATTGATTACAAATCCTTGAACAAAATCATTGTCATGAATCAATTCCCAATCCCCCAAAATGATGATCCTCTTGATCAACTACAGGGTTCCAAGTTCTTTAGTAAAATTGATTTGAAGCCAGGTTACCATGAGATCCTGATTGAGCAAATTGATGTATTGAAGACAATATTCAAGATTAAAGAAGGCCTTTTAGAGTGGTTGGTCATGCCTTTCGGATTAACTAATTCCTTGGAAACAGTTATGAGGATGATGGATGATATCTTGCACCCGTTCACAAGCTCTTTTGTTATCGTATATGTAAATGACATACTAATCTTAAAAAATATTGGGTGGAACAATTACAACAAATTCAATATATCCTAATTAACTTGTGCCAACACAAATTATATGTCAATTTGGAAAAATGTTCATTCAACATGGAGAGAATTAAGTACCTGGAGATACTAAGGAAGAACACGGGGTGCATGTGGGCCTAGCAAAGACCCAAGTCATTTACAATTGGTTAGTGTTACACCAAAATCTTGGGATCATCATGATAATGAGTTATGTACCCTTGAATTTTCCCTAATCTTTGAAGTATTAGACTCAAATGTTTGGGAAAGAGGCCCTGCTTTACAATTTTCCAGTTCTTGCCACATTGCCACACTTAGACCTTTACTGACACACCATACACACTGACAAGTTGCGTCGGTGATAGTTCCTACCTTCCTACATCAGATTCACCCCTTTATGGTGGCTATATGCTCTTTGACAATGTGCGTTGGTGCTCATTAACAAGAAAAAAGAGAAGTTTGAGAGCATTCTAGAAGAGAGCTCTCATGGAGGCTTATCCCAAGAGATCATCATAAGTTGTAGTTGAACCCTTAACCTCTTGGGATGATCCCTTAACCTTCTCCACAGAATCATCAACTCCATTTATCCCCTTTTTCCTATAAATATAAGCTCACCCTCATGGTTGGGGGAAGGAACATAAAAGTAACCATATGTTGTTGAAATATTCATAGAACTTAGATTTCGTTAGAGGCAAGGTTAGAATCTTGAGGCAAAGGGCTAGTTGGAAGAAGTGCAACACCAAGGCACCATGGTTGTAATTTCTCTCTCTTTGTTATTAATATAGTAGTGACCTTCTTTTTCCATAAATGATGTTTAATCTCATTTATATAATTTCTCTTGGTTATTTGGTTAGATATAACAAATTATCTTGTAGTTTATATCTTGTTTCTTGTTCTCCTTGAATCTTTTGTAGGTTATTTCCTTCTCGGCAAGTGGGACAACATAAGCTTGGAGATAATAGAGACTTTCTTCTCTAAAGAGGTATATATTCTATTAATCATCAAGTAATTCGATTGATCTAGAAAAGACTTTGCATTTCTGTCAAGTTTTGTTCTAGATCCAAACCATTTGGACTAGAGAGCTTTGCCTTTGTCCACATTGATGAAGTGTCTTGAACCAACTAGCCAACTTTTATCACAAGTTTGTGTTGGAGTTCTCTCATATCGCTTGGCCCTTAATCCAAGTGACCAAGGGTGGAGCTAAAGACAAGTTTGATTGGTGTGCATCATATTGGACCTAGGAAAGTGCATAAGAGTTTCGATTGGAAGTTTTGAAGAATCTGGTTGCAAGGTGAACAAGGCCACGACAAAAAAGGGAAGAGTAAGTTGAATCTAGGAATTCGACCTATTTTTTAGGAAACACTAAATGTGAACAATGAGTTAAGTTAGACAAGTAGTATATTTTGGGAATGAGCATGAATGTAAATTGGGCTGATAGAGCCTTTATAAATGTAAATGGA
This sequence comes from Pseudotsuga menziesii, assembly GCA_001517045.1. Classification (NCBI taxonomy): domain Eukaryota; kingdom Viridiplantae; phylum Streptophyta; class Pinopsida; order Pinales; family Pinaceae; genus Pseudotsuga; species Pseudotsuga menziesii. The sequence continues at coordinate 243,843 of LPNX010977376.1, forward strand.
TTTATTGGGTTATTTCGAAGAAACAATTGACTGTTAGTTGAGAACTAGTTGACGGTTATAAGAAGAGTTGTGAAAAAGTATATAAGGTCGATCCATAAGTTGTGTGAAAGGGTTGGACTTGAATACATGGAAAAGAGGATTGGATGACAAGAACAAGAAAATATATGGAGATGAGATACACAGATATATAGAGGAAACTCATCCATTGTAAGAAGATATTGAGAGATGTCTGCAGGCTGTATCCATAGAACAAAAGCATTCTAAACACGACTCGTGCCATATGAAGAGTGTTTTTGTGGTTTTTCCTATATCGGTTTCCATGTTAAATCTATGTGTATATGATGTCTATTTTTATTGTATCTGAATATTTGTGAGTTTGTCGTAACTGATATTGCTAATAATAATGTAGAATGTTGATAATGACTATGGTAGACCTGATTTAGATATGTATACTTTATATTTTGTGTATGTGTTGATGATTGTCCATCTATCTACTTCGGTTGGTCGGTATGTTTAACGTTGTCGTGAAGAAATACCCTTCTATAACTGTAGGAGCCTAGTTCTATTGGTTCCCATAGGTATCTCAGGTGAGACCTCACTTGCATTGTAGGTGTTGCCGATGGAGTTATACTTTGTTGGGTCGATGCCTTGGGTTTTGTTCAACGAGTAGGGAAACTGAACCTGGGTTAGTGGAATCAAGCCAACAAATGGTTCCATTGCTAGGACTGGGATCATTATGACAAGGACATGTTTTGGCACCCTACGAAGCCGAAGATCCAAGATTGGGTGGACTACAAAGTAGGAGGATTTGCACAAGAAGGAAGTAAGGGATCATGACTGAAGCTAACATTATGGTTAGAAATGTATATTTACTCAGATATTCATGAAATTTTCTTTAGTGAATTTCCTATTCTACTGCCTAAATGGTTGGCAAAGCTAGAAACCCGGAGGAAAAATTTCCAAGGTAGAGAACCCATAGAGTGGACTCCTCAACTAATCCAACAGTTGGAAAGGGTCAGTAATCCTATCTCTAGGGTTTTCGACTTCCTGGTTGATAGCATTTTGGAGGCATCTATTACTGAGATTATAGTTGACACTATGAAATCATAAAATGAAATGCAAAGGGAATTCTTCCAAGAACCTTGAGGTTGATACCTGAAATCGTTAAAATTGTGAATAAAAATGTTTGTCTCTAGAAAAAGGATCCTGGGGATGAAGTCGGATGAGTAAACCATTATGTGCAGAGGACCTTATGTGCAGAGGACCTGGGTTATGTCGGAAGAAAGTCTTGGACAAGATGGACATAGTAAGCTAAAATATTCCCAGTCGATAATGAGAATGAGGAAGAGGGTGTTAGCTTAAGGGTGGAAGAAGATTCTAGTCTTGAAAGAGAAGAAGGACTACGACAATACAATACAACAAAAACTGGATTTAGCATCTCTTTTTGCATCCTTTTTTGCATCTAGACCATATTTCAGTGTATTTTTCTTCATTTTTTGGACAAAATGGCGCAACTTCACAGGTTGGTGCTATTTTAGGCGTTTTTTGCGTCCTTTTTCTAAATCTGGCGCAAATTGTGGCGTAATTTGCACCGGGTTTTGCACCTAGTTATGCGCCAAGTTTTGCATCAGGTTTTGAGCCTAGTTTTGCACCTAATTTTGCGCCTAGTTTGTACATCTACTCTTGTTGTGCCCCCTTTAATGCCCATGTTTGCCTCAACTTTTACACCCTTGTTTTCATCCACTTTTGCATCCTTTTTTACATCCACTTTTGCATCCACTTCTGCTTCTTTTTTTGCATCCCTTCGTGCGCCAAGTTTTGCATCAAAGTTTACATCCTATTTTGAGTCTATTTTTGCATCTCGTTTTGTTTTAGCTATTTTTGCATCCACTTTTGCATCCCTTTTTTTGTCCACTTTTGCACCCACGTTTTCATCCCTTTTTGCATCCCATTTTGCATCTATGTTTACGTCTTTTTTTGCATCTACTATTGCATCCACTTTTTTTGCGTCCCAATTCCCACCCATTTTTGCGCTTACTTTTACACCCACTTTTGCTTCAACTTTTGCATCCACGTTTGCATCTTTTTTTGCATCCAATTTTACATCAGTTATTGCATCCCTTTTTGCATCCACTTTTGCATCGAGTTTTGCGTTGGGTGTTACGACTACTTTTGCATCTAGTTTTGCATCTACTTTCACATCCAATTTTGTATCCAATTTTACATCAATGGTTGTATCCACTTTTGCGCCACTTTTTTCATCATGTTTTGCTTCCATGATTGCATCATTTTTTGCATCCACTTTTGCATCAGCTTTTGCATCCATTTTTGGTGCACCCCATTATGTGCCCACTTTTGCACCTACTTTTGTTGCATCCATGTTTGCATCCTTTTTTGCATCCATGTTTTTATCCACTTTTGCATCCAGTTTTACACCCAGATGTTGAAGATGAAAATGAGGATAATGATTATGATATTGAGGATGGTTATGGTGATGATGATAATGTTGTTGATAATGAGGAGAACGATGACAATGATAATGATGATGACGATTATGATGATGATGATGATGAAGATGATGAGGATAATGACAATGATGACATTGCCGATGATTATGATGGTAATGAAATGAATGGTGATGATGGTGATGATGACAATTATGATGAGTACAATCAGAATGATGATGTTTATCATCTTAAAAAATAAGTTGTTATTTGTCATGCATAAATCGTGTGTGTCCTCCATGACCATTTTCCACTAATCACATATTTTGGGTAGATGCTATTTCTTATGCCAAAGGTAATGATGAATAACTGATGAAAATGTCAATAATCATGATGATGATGTCAAGGACAATGGTGATGTTGATGACATGGATGATGATTATGCCGATGATGATGACTATTGTGATAATCATGATGACAATGACAAAGATGATGATGATGATGATCATCATCATTTCCATCATTGTCTTCATTAAAAACATCATCACTGTCATTGTCATCTAGTTCATCATCATCATCATTTAAAGCATATGGGATATGTTTACCATTTAAAGCATGCATAACTAGTGGGATTATTCTAAAACACCCCACCAAAGTACAAAATTCAAACCACAAGGGAAACATAATATTGTAAATGTTCCAATTTTCTTTCTCCCAACAAAACATGCTTCATTTTAGGGAATTATGTTAAAATCCATACATTCATAGTCCATCCATACTATACTTGTAATAAATGTAAATATAATACTTACCCTTAACTGTTTATTTTTTTGGTGTGCAGACCTGTTTACCCTTGACTGTTGATTCTTCTGGTGTGCAGACTTGTTTACCCTTGACTGTTTATTTTTTTCCTCTTCCAGCACTTTTAGCCTCGAGATTTGCTCAAATCCCTTCAATTCTCTTTTTTTGTAGCAACTCAATTTTGTTTTTAATTGTTTTATTCAATTTTTCCAATCTTGCTTCATATTCTGCAGTCTCATTTTGTTGTTTAATGATCATCTCTCTCAATGCCCTTTGAAACTCAACCTTCAAACCTGCAATAAATGTTTCTTTCTCCTTTAATTCTTGTTGAAGTTCTGCTTCCTTACCAAATACAGTCTTCAATGGTGGCATGTTCAAAACTTTAGGCCTGTTTTTCAGCTCATTTTCAAGTCTCCCTATAGTTTCCTCATTTTTTTCTTTTGAGCCTGATACATGTCTTTCAGTCTGTCAAGGTCAGAAATCGATTCTACTAGAACTACAGTAAATTTAGAACATTGATCCTTAATAAGTTGATCCTTCTGGCCAATTATTTTTTCAGTTTTCATAATTCTTTTCTCTAAACCTGTAACACGATGTACCAAATCAAGAATTTGGACATCCTTAGTTCTACACAATTCATCGCTAACTTTGAAGGAATCCTCCTACAAGGTAGGTTGTTCTTTGAAATGTACCATTTTATCAAATAAAGAAAAAACAAATCTACCATCAAAAGAATATTTGGCATGAATTAGGTCTTCATCACTCGTTGGTGAATGGTCCATATCATTGTTCACAAATTCCTCCCATTGATCTGCATTTTCATTTCCATGCATTCCAACCAAAGTTGTGACAACAACATCTTCTTCAAGGGAAAGCGAAGGCATTTCATTTCCCATAGGTTCCATATTGTCCTCTAAAGGTTGGATGATCTTCTTTTTTTGGTTGAGTCACCTATTGAAGAAGCAGAGTATGACTGATCTCTCTAGTTTTGGATATGGTTGATAAAGAAATCCGGGCTCAATTTGCGCTCAATCAATCACCAAGAACCTTGTCGCAACTACAACAAATGTGTTGAAAATGCATGAGTTGACCCGCGCATTGAAAGCTAGCATTGGTTTGGCGGGTGTGCAAAGATAGCCATATATCGTCGATATAGAGATGAAAGTTCCTCTAAAATTAAAAATGTCAATATTGCCATGATTTTTCCGCCATTATAAAAAAAATGAAGTATTAATCCACGAATGTTCAAAACGTGGAAATATTTCGTGGAAAAATCTGACCAAATGTATTAGTGGATCCATCTTGGAAGGCACTCTACCCTATACCATCGGTCACCTGGCATAGGCTTTGTCTTTGATGCCTCTCTCAACACATAACAAGAATTTAAAGGTCAGCAGCGCTCGGATCAGCTACCTGGTCACCCTACTCGATGGCCTTATACGGACTTGGCTCGAGCAGTAGATTATAATATGCATCCTCTACGACCACTCCATTGAATTTAGGAATTCCATCTCTCAAGCCAAATAGAGAGAAAGAAACAACAAGCAAGTAATTCACTCACTGATAATGTCGCTTAGACTCCATGCAATGCCTCACATGGGTAGCAGCTCGAGGGGAGCACAAGGCCAAACAACATTCTGTCGTTCCATTTCTATTGGGTATAGAGATGATATCCACATAAGTGTGCATAGAGTGGTGGATGACTGGGAAGTCGAGTTCGTAGCTTATCACCTCACAACACAACCCTTGTGTCATAGGCTTTTCCACTATTAGCAGATGAATATTTTTCTTTCCGAGTTTCTTTAGGAAAGAAACTGTGCTCCCTCACCCCCAACTTCCAGTGATTCTGATAGCTCCTCAACACAACAAACATCCTTGGCTTCATTGAGTCTAAACCAGCAGGACCCTGCCAAAGAAATTAACTAGATCGAGGACACCAAGTACACATGATGTATGTCAGAGGCTCCACTCGATGTGGTGACAAGGGGGCGGACTGAAGAAGGGCACATGCAGATTGACAGCTCACCATAACAGATGTTGACACCTCCTCCTACAACGAAGACGCATAAGGATATTGAAACTGCTCTCTCCAGTGAAGATGACGGCTACATCAAGCCGTGTCCCATTGTCAAAGAACCGTGGCGAAAGCTGTAAGGTCCCAAGAATTTCTAAAATCTTATGTGTTTTTTTTTCTCTTTTCTATTAGCTTTGTTAGTATGCCGAATAAATATGATATTTTTGATAGGGAAGACTTGGTTTCCCTCACAAAGGGAAATGTACGGACTGATGCAACAATTTTATGTATGTGCCCTGATATTAAAGATACACATGTCTCAAACACTATGCATGTAATATTTTTTGTACTTTAATATAATTTTATGCCACTTACAAAAATAAAATGTTTGTACTAAAACTTAGATTCTCCTTTTCGAGCTCTTTCCTCGGTTCCTTTTCTAGCTTGCCTCTATATTATGATTTCCACTCTAATCCAATATCTAAGCGAGAGCCTCCAAAATCACAAGAAGGCGCAAACTTTCTCACTAGAGATACGGTGAGGATAGACATGTTGCATGAGATATTAGTGACTTGTATTTCTAGTTTTTCAAATCCTTGCTCATAATCACCTACAAGTTTTTTGCTATACGTTTCCACCGTGTTTAGGGTTTGAGGAATTTTTCCACCACTAAATCTTGCAATTTCCCACAAAAACCCAAAGAAAACTTCCCTCATAACAATATGTTTCATAAATTTCCATGTATATTCCATTGGAACAGTTTGTCACAATGGATTTTACAACTTAATTATTTGTATTAGCATATTTCTATTGAATGCTAAATAAATTGGGACTGAAAGAAAAATAACTAGAGAAAATATAGACACAAGATCGACATAAGATTTACCCTGGGATAACCCATTATGAGGAAAATCCAAGCCATATATTGCTACTACAGGATCTCCTACTCCCTTTGTTTTACTCTAATATATACCCCCTTATTATTACTCAACTATGGAACAATACAATAATATCATAAGAATGNTAATACAATAATATCATAAGAATGGAGCCCCCTCTTCTCCTAATGCCTCGATATTTAATGTAACCTCATAGTCATATAGGGTTATTTTTAGGTTTTTTTCATNGGATCCTCCTCTTCTCCTAATGCCTCGGTATTTAATGTAACCTCATAGTCATATAGGGTTATTTTTAGGTTTTTTTCATTCATTTATTCTTGATTAGGGTTAGGGTTTTGTACCTTCTAAAATGTCCTTGAATTTCCACACGTAACCAACTTTTCATGTGTGAGAAATGAGAGATCACAAGGAATCCACATGGTATCACGGTGGTCAACTAGATAGGTTAGCTTGCAAAAGGCATAACTCCTTCATATGGACTTCGATTAAGATGAATCTTGCACCGTTGGAAAGGAATCTAAGTGTGGAATTGTGTTAAGGGAGTTGTGTAAGTGATGATCTTTTGAACCCAAAAAACACCATGTAAGCCCTCAAATAGGCCTCGTAAGGTTCCAAACCCCAAATATACAAAGTGAGAGTTATCCCTAAAGTGGGCCCATCAAATTAATTCACCCAATCTTTCGATCCAAAAATAACTAAAATAAATGAAAAAATATGTATTGATCCATTTTGGTTCATTCTTGGAAGTGAAAGAACCCACTAGGAGTGTGTCTTTCATAGTTGTTGTCTTTCTTTAGTATTTCTTAGGGTTATAAGGTTCATTTCTTATGTAAGGTCCTTGTTTTTCCTTTTGTCCATCGTTTAATACCCTAGATCCATCTTTGCTATCTCAAACAAATTAATGAAGCTCATATCCTAGTTAGAGGGTAAAGACAACATATAGAGGTCCTATGTGGCATTTTAGTGCAAATTTCATGATGCTTGAGCTTGAGAAATGTTTTTAAATGCCTAAGGCCCTTGATATCCTTCTTTGAGCACTATTTACACCCAAATAACCATCAAATATAGAAAAGAAATCATAATGTCTCTTTAAGAAACACTTATGTTGTATAGATCCCCCCAAAAAAGATATGGTTTATAGGTATAAGTGTATTTCATGGTGATTGAGAGAAGTAAGATTCATTTAATTCCCTTTTACACTCCCACGATGCTCATTAGACCTTCATACATATTCTTGGTTCACAACTAACCTAGTAGTGGTTCCCATGTACTAATTTTTGAGGTTAGTAATACCATGCACAGTTCATATGTGTTGGTTTGAGGATTTTTCCACGGAATCCTAGGAAGTAAGGGTCAGGGATCGAGGCTCTTTTTTTCTTCCCCTGGTATTTTCAAGGACTCAAGACCCATCCAAAGTGCCCAAAATATCATAATGGAAGATGAATTCAAATCAAATGCCAAAGACACCGTAAAGAGGGATTGTGTCACGGTTTATAGG
>LPNX010977392.1:0-37624 GCA_001517045.1 Pseudotsuga menziesii
TCAATCCATCGATATGGAAAAGGAGGTCTCGGGAAATACTGAGACATAGGAGGCCATAAGCCTCATCTCTCCGATTGTGCCATTTGATCTTCTCTGCAGTTGCATTGGGCTCTGCTTATGTTGCCATAGTCACCCTATAGAGGCCTTTCTCTCTCAACAAGATCTCCATCTCTGCTTTCCATTCAAAATAGTTGAAGGGAGTGAGGATAGTTTTCTGTGAATCCATAGCTTTAGAAAATCTGTCCCGGCTGTCAGTAGAAGGCTCCCAGTCTTGATGTCGAACCTGCAAAAAAAAATTTGGAGGAGAGTAACAACCTACAATGGCTCTGATACCATGTAGAAATTCAGGCCTGCAGTAGATTAATTTCACTCACAGCAATTAACAATTGATCATGCAAAATTATCAACAATGGAGACTGAATATGGAGCTGTAACACAAAATTATATTAACTGAGTGTACAATAGCCAACCCTGTAATAACATAGGCAGCTGAATATATAGAATACATAAGCAAATTGAATGCATGAGGAAGCATCCAAATCTAGCATAAAGCAGGCTTACCCAAAATAGGCAAATCCCCCATAGGTGTAAAAGCTGATCCCAAATCTATCAAGGACCCCACGAATTAGCAAGGGCGCATGGGCAAGCTAAAGAGTGGTCAAATGGCAGCTCATACATTCAAAATCATGGAGGAATGAGTGGAGGAGGAAGAGGCAACAAAGCTGATTCACCTCACCTAGTCTTGCTTTCCTATGTGCCTTAAAACACTGAAAAAGCAGGGAATAAAGCAGAAAAAGCAGATGGGCACCTAGGAGGCCAGGAATAAAGCAGATTTGATTCCTAAAGCTCTCAAGGGTGCTACATGAGTCAAATATGGCAAGTTTGACCTCTATGGATAGGCAATTAGCAACTTGCACATGGTGGGACTCATGGACTAGGCAAATAAGACAAAATAAATGAAATAATGTCTAAGTGGGTAAATACTATGGGTTGATTATTCTAACACCATGAGCTGGTTACATTTATTTATCAGTCAAAAATATTGATGTATTGCAGATGCCTACTCAATGGTGTGCTCTAATCAAGCTAAATTTACCTCAAAGTGATAACGTGTTCTCTCAAATCTCTCACCTATCGTATCCCTCTAGCCTCATGCTTTAGCGGGAATTCTGTTATACCAAAATCATGTCATCTACATGTGATAAGATCCTTAACACTTATATTTTTCCTCAATCCAAAACTTGGAGTGGAAACAATGCTCTGGATGTCAATTTTACAAAAAAAAACCTTAGCACCACTTTTTCCCTTTAGCTTATGAGCGATACCTTATGAAGCACCGACTATGCAGCACTACCTGAGTCGTGTTACAGATAAGTAGTGCCACTGTATGGGATTTTTTCTTGAAGCGGTTCTTACCTACACTGCTCTATCATAAGGGTATATAAGTGGTACCCTTGGTAAAAGGTGAAAAAAAGAAGCTTCACGAAGCTTATAGATCAAGATATTCATGGATAGCCTTATCCCTACTCACCTGAGTTGGTTAAGGTCGAGATACCTCTTTGTAGGATCTTGTGGACACCTCACCCACCAATATCTCAACCATCCTATCCATTTGAGCCCTATAAATACAAGCTCATACTCCATGGTTGGGGGGAGAACTAAATGGTAAATTTATGCTGTTGATTTGACTATCTGGCCTAATCCATCAGAGAGCACAAGAGAGCAATTTGGAGCTATTCAGGATGAGATGTCTATCTTGTGAAGGAGTTTGTTGACACTAAGGCACATGGTTGTAATCTCTTTCATTTATTTTCTAATGCAAAGTTGATTTCCTTCTTGCATATATGTTATTGGATTCATTAGTCACTAGTATGAATGTGTAGGTAATTTTCTGGTAGCTTTGATGTCTTTGCATGTTTGATATGATTCTACAGGTACACAAACTCTTTATCAAAGCATCACTCCAGGTGTCTATAACATTCAAGGAAGGTATTCAACCTTTGATATTCAATCATTTGTTCTGGATCTAAACCATTCAAACCAGAGGCACAACTTCTATCCGCAGAAGGTGCAATATTCCTGACAACAATTGATTGGAATGGATTGGTTGGATGCACACCATGTTATACTCACTAGTAAAAAATGAGAAAGTAATGATTAAAAAATGACTAAAATTCAGCTATAAACGACTATTTTTGAGTTGGCGATTAATAGTAGCTAATTTCCACTATCTTATAGCTTGACTAACTTAGTCATATTTCACTTAGTCATTAATAGCTTGACTTATTAGTAATTGATTTAGTCATTGATAGTCATTGATTTAGTCATTGATAGTCAATGATTTAGTCATTGATTTAGTCATTGATAGTCAATGATTTAGTCATTGATTTAGTCACGGATTTAGTCATGGATTTAGTCACCGATTTAAATCACTGATTTAGTCATTGATTTAGCCATTGATTTAATCACTGATTTAGGCATGATTTCCACATCATGATTTGTATATTCTATTAAGATGGAATTTTATTGTTTTTATTGATGAGTGAAATGAGGCAGAAAATACCTTGGGACCCTAGCATTCTTGGGAATGACAGATTTCCAAAGGGAGCAACAGTATTTGGATATTTACAGTTGAGGAAATGGGACCTAGGCATATTTTTGTCTGATAAGTTATGTTGGAAAGAATTCTCACTGAAGGGGGTGCAATGGAAGCAATGGGACCCTGACATTGCTTGTTTTTTAAGAAAATTTACATGTTGGATTGATGGAGCAAGTCAACTTTTTTTTGCACATGAATTCATGCTCCAGTTCTCCTACATAGTGTTATAGCGGATTTCACCACTCTAGGTGAATCACACTTTGTATGGCATTCCTCTGTCCTGCTACAGACTTTTTAGACCCCATGGACCATTATTTATCCTTTGATGTTTCCTTGATCATCCCTAAAACTATATGAAAAATGATATACGCGGCTTTTAACCCGATAACAGCGTACATACGCGGGTTTGACCCCTATAACCACATACATCAGTATGTGTGCATAATCCAAATCCTTTTGGAGTTTCCCTTGACATAGATCCGACTCATATGACTCCTAGCCTTCCATATGCCTTGAGATCGCACGGATTCGACCCTTCATTATCCCTTGTGAAGCTATATAAGGAACCCCTTGGTACATTGAAGGCATATAGAGAAAATTGAAGCAAAGAAACTATATTCCATTGTTGCGAGAACTTATACTTGAGTCTGCATCCCTTTGTCCCTTGGAGCACTTTGGTGTTCTTCCCAAGCTTGCCTTTTACTAGTGAGCTTGCTATCAAGAGATGGAGGATTGAGGTGGTGGAGGCCCAAGTGGGGGATTCAATTTCTCTGGTTCGCAGACGTGCCGTTAGAGGTTGTATCTATCTTGTAATCTCTGATTTATATTAATAGAAATATATTTTCATGTCCAATGATGTGTATTTGATTGAATATTTTATCCATGGGAATATGTCAAATGGTTTTACATTATTGATTATATATGCTAGAATAGATCTAACACCATGATATATAGTATTCTTGTATTGTCTACTTGTTTTTGAGGAGGTATTATAGCAATTCAAGCTGAATATTGGAAAGCTCAACGGGGATCTACTTCAACCGTCCGGAATAAGGTACGAGGTCTGATCCTTTAGTGTTAGATGTTTTATTTCTATTGCATATTGGGAAAGATTGATTTCTGGAGTCAAAGCTGTCTGTTGTGGTACCCCAAGCCATAGGAATTTCTCTTCGTAACAGAATTGATGACTCTGCTAGGGAGTTCCTAGTAGTTGTCCTTTGGGGGTGATTTTCTCGGCATTCAATGTATTTGAATTGCTCTTTCTCTCTTGTTTCTGTGTCGGGTCTGGGGGCATGTATGCCTGGTAGAGTCTGATTGGTGTGAAGTCTGTCTCAGCCTGCCTGTTTGCCTTATTTTATGCACCTTTTTCTTCCTGTACATGGGTTTTTGATTTACAGTTGCGTATACATGCGGATTCCTCTGCGATTTCCGCGTATACACGCGGGTTTACTGTGAATAGTCGCGTATACCCTTGGTTTTCCCTTTTTGTGGAAGATATTTGGTTGCTTGGTGAATGTTGTTAGTTGTTGAGTCTCCTTTGGCATTTCCTGAGTCTATTTAGACCATTGTTCCTGACCAGAAACGTTTTTGTTAGCCCAATTTTTTTTTTTTAGGATAGTTCTTGTCATGGCATTTTCGATTTTTTGTTTGAGATTAGTGAATTAGAGTTATTTTACCTTAGTGCTTTTCTTGAATGTTGTTTATGTGTGGTTGCAGAGTCTGAGGGTGGTAGAATCATTCTTTTGCTTTTTGCATCTCTTTTATTTTCAAAAAATCCAAAAACATTTGCTTATCATCATGCATTGCATTTTGCACTTTGCATTGTACTTGCATTAGATCTAGATTTGCTTTGGAGTACTAGTTAGGTATTCATATAGGAAAATTTGCATTCATTTGAAGAAGAATTGTGCATTTCACGTAGTACGCGTACCCTGTTTTCATGGACACAATGCATTTGCATTGATTGTTAAGGTGTGCATTTTACTTCTTGTTGCGTCATAACACCACTAGTTGCACGACCATATCCTATTTTTGAGTAATAAAGCCAACTAAAATCAATGCTAAAATAAAATGAATTACACTCTTTTCTTTTCTAGGGTGCACCAACAAGCTTAGGTTTTAGGATCTTGGAGTAGTTCATTGTAAGTTAATTCTCCAAGATCACTAAACAAAAACATCTAGGTGTCTGTACAGGGGAGTGTGTGAAATCCTTGGTATAACCATCGTTCTCAAGATCCTCCTCTCAAACGGGAGTTAAGCACGAGGCAGTGTGAGCGGTTATTGATTGGGATGACCCCTGGTCATAACTGAGTAGCACTGGAGATATTCCCAGGATTGTATTTGTATCGGGGGGATCTTTCGAGAGTTTCAGGCTTTGCTCCCCTCCCCATCCGGTCAACCCCGCCTGCAACTGTCTGCCTGAGCTTTGATTATATTGAGGTGACCTTAGTGACCTTACCTAGGATATCGAGGGGGTACTTGTAGAGGTTATTCTGTGAGTGTCCCAGCCAGGTTGGGGTCGGACAGCAAAGTCGCTTTACGCGTTGAAGCTGAGGGCCATAATAATTGGTTACGTACCTCCGCTTGTTGTGTATGGGAGTCTCAAGCCTCTCCTAGGTGAGACATACCTACTTCATTCGGGAGCTCACTTATCCAGCCCTTGTTTGCTTGCATTTGGCTTTAGATTTTGTTAGTGATTCCTCTGTGCATGCTAGTTGGCCTAGGGTTTACGTAAATAGAGAGTCTTTGCTATTTTTTGAGTCATTGTGGATTCGAGTGCGGTTCTGCGCCATTCTCGTCGGTTAGCAGGTCTTCCACCTTCTACTTCTCCTCCTCCTTTGGGAGAGAGACCTAGACAGTCCAGGTATACTATGTCACACACTGATTCACACACCATGGAGGACCATTCAGAGAGTATTTCTGAGCCACCTCCTCCCATTCATATTGACGATGGGGAACTTACTCCTACATACGATCCTTCACCTAACCTAGCTGAGTTTGGTCATGTGATTTCCCAGATAGGATCCTTTCATGATAGACCTACTCACCCTAGGGATGATTCCCCGTTGACACATTACCAGTATGGAATTCCGTAAGATCCTGAGACTCACTTTGAACCTGCCAGCACTAGCTACGATAGTTATGCTACGACTGGTTTTCCTATGCACGATTTGACATTTCATGTCAAATCTGACTTTGAGCCTAACACTATGCCTGGGGGCAATCCCATTCCTTACCTTACGGAGAGGTTTGGGAGTACTAGTCACATTGCACCTTCCGTCCCAATGGTGGAAGCTACATCTTATCACCCTCCTAGGTCTAGGGTTAGCGATCCCATTAGGATACCAGATTCGAGACGAGTGACGATTGGTAGTAGTACATATCTTATTACTCAGATTCCTTCATCCTTGGTTCCTATTTCTTCAAATGTACATCCTCCACCTTATCCATGTGGTCCTTCGAGTCGGCACATGCCTACGAGTCAGGTCCGTACTGCAGTTACTAGACTGATTGTGTCTCAAGTGTACATACCGCCCGTTGCTTCGATAGGTTATGTCCATGCTTCTAGAGGTCAGATTACTACTTCCATGGCATATATCCCTACCTCCGGTATGTATATCCCTACTTCCTGAGCTTATCTTCCTACCTATGGAGTGTCTCATGGGATATCGCATGCGATGACCTATGGACCTTATTATGGGACACAGTATGGACAGGTTCCTTCACCTTACGAAGGCGGGTATCAACAACCTGCTTACTCTCCTAATTACGGATTTGTAGCTCCAACTAGTCAAGGTACACCATATCATGGTACTTCCATGCCACCCTATATGGGTCAGATAGGAGGAGGACACTATGGCCAAGGCCATGGTGGTGCTCAACCCTATGTGAACCAGGGAGCGGTCCATCGACCTCATCATGCTAGGTTCCCTTTCCTCGCGAGGCTTTACCTTCCTAACTTATAGAGACTTACGAATGATCACGTGGCTCATGACCCGGCATGGCCAGCTGTCCCTACCAAGATTCCTTTGGATATACCTAAGTTCAAAGGCAAATAGGGAGAGGATCTGAGCGAACACGTTACCATGTTTCACCTTTGGTGCTCTTCGAATTCGTTACATCATGACTCAATCCGTTTGAGACTATTTCAACACACCCTTACAGGGCCTGCTGCAAAATGATATATAGAGTTACCAAAGGGAGTGTTTACCTTGTTCGACGACCTTGCGATGACTTTCCTTAATCACTTCCAGCTACCAGTGCGTTATGATGTTGGTAGTGAACTCTTGTCGACATTTTGGCAAGATAAAGCCACCCATATTTCTGATCACATTCAGGAGTGGTGTAGACGGAAGAGATTAATTACAGCCTTTATACTGCCGAATTTCCTTCTCAATTGGTTCCTCAAGTCTTTATTGCCATATATCGCGAAGGATGTTTCCACATCCGGAGTGTAGAATGAGGAACAAGCGATATTTAGGGCACAGGAACTGGACTTGATCTATGCTCAGTCTGGTTTGTTGTATGAGATTATTCTCAATGCTCCTCATTCTAGTTTCGATCCCAAAGTCAAACCTGGACCACATGCCGATGGCATTATGGGTTGTGCAAGTGCGAAACCTACGGATTCGGTTGCAAAACAAGTTAGTCATTTATCGCTTAACCAATCTGCTTCGGGACAATATACGGCTTCATCTCAACCCACCCAAATGGTGAATGTACTTTCTGTGAAATCATCGGACCAGAAGGGTAACCAACAGCCCGGACGGAATAGAAGAAAGGGTAAGAATAATAATCGAAAGGGTGGGAATAAGAATGAGAATGCTACCAATAATGACAAGAACGGTAAGAATGATTGGGGGGACAAGCAAGCGAAACGTAAGGTTAAATTCCCTTGCAAGCTATGCAAGGATGATCACCTCACTTACTTGTTCCCTTGGATAGATGAAGCTTCGAGATTCTTAGCACAAGGCCCAACTGTGCTAACCAACCCTTTACCGAATAACCAAAATATGAACTTGAAGTCCCATGACCAATTTAGTGAGAATGATCCACCAAACACTAGTGCTTGTGGGTGCATTAAAATGGTTTGTGCTGCCAAGGTTGTGACTCATGCGAAAGATTATAGTTTGTCACAACCCATCCCAGGCAAAGAACCTGATCCACCAGGAACCCCTTTGCACATTGAGAAACCTGCGGATAAACCTGAGGCGGCACCTCACATTCCTAAGGGGGTACTTAAGCGCTCGGGGCATAATCCAAATGCCCGAGCCGCCCAGAATTATTCAGTTGTCGAGGATTTGGGCCATACTCCTTGTGCGATGTCTACATTGGAAGTGCTTCAGAGTTTTTCTTCGCAAAGGAAGGCCTTGCTTTTTGCTCTTGGTGTGAACGGTGATGATTCTTCCTCAGTGATTAAATTTGAAACCGCAGGACATCAGCCTCGCTTTCCCTACTATGTGTCCCTTTTGGTGCACGTAGAATGTCTTAATATGATCGTCAAGCGTACTGTGATTGACAAGGGCGTTGTTGCTTCTGTGATGTCTTTGGCTTGTTGGAAGGGTCTCGGGTCTCCTGAGCTGTCTAAATCAGCGACTAGGTTAACTTCTTTTGATGGGAGATCTTTTAGGCCGCACGACATCCTTCCTTCCCTTAAAGTCCATTTGGGGGGGAAGACCGTTGCGATAGAGGTTGAGGTGGTTGATGCGCCCCTTGAATACAATCTCTTGCTAGGTAGGAACTAGATGTATAGTATGCACGCCATTGCTTCTTCCTTGTTCCACGTTATATGCTTTCCACATAATGGGAAGATTGTAACAATTGATCAAATGGCATTCAAGAATTCCTCGATCCCTGCATCTTCAGGAGCTTCAATCCTGATCATTGAGCACTCTCAGCCGGCAACTAGGAGTGTGGGTGTAGGCATGTATCCATCCCTTATGGGAATATTTAGTTGTCCTGCACCGGTCCTCATGATAGGATCTTGTTTCGATAAGGCTTTGACTTCTACAACCTCGGTGTATTTTCGCACGACTCATATGGAGGATCCTTGGATTCTTCCTACACCGAGCACTTCGAGTGAGCCTGTCGAGAACAGTGTGCCGTTGCCTGCAGCCATGATTGCTTATCAAGCTAATGTAAAGAGTGTTGCAGAGCCTTGTTCTTCCTCTTCGCGGATGGAGGAGGAAGACCCCTATGTGCTGCCTCCATGGGCAATACAGTCTTCTCATGCCCACGACTACCTTGATATGGTTTTCCCTTCAGATGAAGCGATTATCGAGGCTATGTTGGGAGTTGAGCCACCATGGGAGGAACTTCATCATAGATCGTACTTTATTCCACCGCTTGACCGTTTGGAGCATGAGGATTATAGGGAGATTCTTAGTCAAAGAGTTGGTAGTCCTATGGTTCCATTAAGCTCTTCTGGTCCGATGGCTGATGGAAACATGCTGAACTTATCTTCCACGATTCCTATCAACATCTCTTGCAATCCTGGCACCATTGAGAATGTCTATATTGGGGCGGAATGTTCCCATGCTGAGATTCTCGAATATACCAAGCTATTCAAGGAATTCGATGATATTTTTGCTTGGTATTATGATGAGATGCCAGGTATTGACCCTTGGATTGTCGAACATGAGATTAATACTTACCCCAACGCTAAGTCTATTCGACAACGTTTACGCGCCGTGAATCCTAGGAAAGCACCCACCATTAAGGCAGAGATAGAAAAGCTATTGAAAGCTGGTTTCATCTATCTCGTTCCCTTGACGAAGTGGGTTTCAAACCCCGTTCCAGTGGATAAGAAGCAAGGAGCGATCCGAATATGCGCTGATTTCCGCGATTTAAATCGTGCCTATCCTAAGGATAACTTCCCCACACCGTTTATAGATCATATTTTGGATGAGTGTGCGGGTAGCGAGGTGTTCTCCTTTATGGACGGCTTTTCCAGGTATAATCAGATCTAGATTAAACCTCAGGACCAACACAAGACTACATTTATTTGTCCTTGGGGAACATTTGCATATCAGAAAATTCCTTTTGGCCTTAAAAATGTCGGAGCTACATTTCAGCGGGCAATGACCTTGATTTTCCATGATCTCAAGTCTATTATCGAAGTATTTTTGGATGAACTCACTGCCCATTCTCGTATGAGAATGCGTCATCCCTATCACTTGATATTGGTATTCGAAAGATGCTGGCACTATTCAGTTAGATTAAATCCTCATAAGTGCATCTTTTGTGTTAAGTCAGGTCGTTTGTTAGGATTCATCGTTTCAAAGGAGGGTATAAGAGTCGATCCCTTGAAGGTTGAGGCAATACTTCAGTTGTCTCCACCGAAGAACATTCGTCATCTTCAGTGTTTTCAAGGTATGGAAAACTTCTTACGAATATTTTTTGTCAACTTTGCCAATTTGACTAGAGGCTTCATGCGTCTCTTAAAGAAGGATACTCCCTTTGAATGGGATGAGTGAGCCCAGGAGTCCTTCGATGCACTTAAGCAAGCCCTAGCATCAGCCCCGGTGATTAGTCCTCCACATTATAGCCGTGATTTTCTATTATATATGGCCGCGTCTTTAGAGACGATTGGTATGGTTTTGGTTCAGGAAGATGAGGAGCTCTAGGAGCATGTCATATATTATCTAAGCCAAGACCTTATTGACGAAGAGATTCGTTATTCTCATGTGGAGAAGCTTGCTTTAGCTACCGTACATGCGGTTCAGCGTTTGAGACATTATATTATCCTTTGCCAGACCTTCGTTGTGGTCCATGTCAATCCATTTCATTTCATCCTCACATGAAGGATGATTGGGGGAAAGTATAATAAATGGATTGTCATCCTTCAAGAATTCGATCTCGAGTTTGTTTCGGTGAAATTGAAGAAGTCGTTAATTTTTACAGAGCTTATATCGGATTTTTCGAGCAAGGTTGAGGAGTTGGTTTGTGAAGATATGTTTGTTGATGAACACATCTTCTTAATCTCAACATCTGACCCATGGTATGGAGATATCATAGTATCTCACGAGATGAACAACGACGATTACGTCACGTCTCTAAGAACTATCTTATAGTGGACAATACTTTGTACAGCTGTGGGGTAGATTCCATTTTACGACATTGTTTAACTCACGAGGAGGCTAAGGTTGTGCTGAATGATTGCCACGGAGGGGCGTGTGGTGGTCATTTATCTGGGATTTCGACAGCTCAAAAGATTTTGAGAGCGGGTTATTTCTGGTCGTCGATCTTTAAAGATTGTGTTAATGCGGTCAAGAGGTGCCACCCTTGCTAGGTGTTCGCACGTAATATGTGCTCGAAACCTGCCCCATTATATCCCATTATCATCGCCGGTCCCTTCACTAAGTGGGGGCTCGATTTTATGGATTGCAACCCAGCTTCGGCTGGGGGACACCATCATATTATAGTGGCTATTGATTACTTCACGAACTGGGCTGAGGCAATGCCTACAGTAAAATCCAACGGTGAGACAGCCGCTCACTTTGTATTCAACCAAATCATTACTCGGTTCGGGATTCCGAAAGAGCTTGTCACTGTCCATGGCTCGCACTTTCAGAACCGTATGATGGAAGAGTTGGTATACAAGTTAGGGTATAAGCAAGAGCACTCCTCTTCTTACTATCCTCAAGCAAATGGACAGGTTGAAGCAGTGAATAAATCACTCAATTCCATTCTCCAGTGAACCATCGCATAAAGCAAGATGAATTGGCATATTATGTTATACCCTGCTTTGTGGGCATATCGAACCGCGGTTAAGAATGCCACTGGTTTTTATCCATATCAGCTTGTACATGGAGTGGAGTCGATATTGTCGGTTGAATGTGAGATTCCTTCGTTGAAGCTAGCTGTGGAACTCTTACCAAACACTTCACCTTTGGAGGAGTGTTTGGTCCACCTTGAGCAACTTGATGAGCAGCTTCGAGATGCCTTGGTGGCTCTAGAGGTTAATAAACATCGCGTTAAGGTCCAGTACGATAATTCTATCTGTCCAAGAGTGTTTAGTGAAGGAGACTTGGTCCTTTTGTGGGATCAATCGAAATAACCCTTGGGGGCAGGGAAATTTAATCCTATGTGGCGTGGTCCTTACGTGGTCAAACGTGTATTAGAGAAGGGTGCCTACGAATTAGCCGATTATGAAGGTACAGCTTTGGCGGAGCCTAGAAATGGGCTCTATCTCAAAAAATACTATGCATGATCTTTATCCAAAGCTGCTTGTTGTATATTATTGTACATCTTTTGCATAGTTAGGTCTTTTTCTTATCATGATCAGTTTTGTGATTAGTTTCTGTTTCTTTTGGCAGATGTCAATGGAATCTTCCACCTACATAGGATTTGTGGATGGTGCAAGCCGTCACACTCAACACTCGGCCTCTGCTACTTGGGTGATTTATACTCCTATGGGTCAGGTACTATCTTCAGGAGGTGTATGTCTACAGCCATCTTCCAAAAATGTTGTTGAGTATAGCATCGTTATTGAGCTTTTACAGGATGCCATTTCGCATGGCATTCTTTCTCTTGAGGTACGTCTTGATTCAAAGTTAGTAGTGTCACAGCTCAATGGTTTGTACCATGTTAGAGATATGACGTTATTGAGAAGGTTCTTACGTGTGAGATTGTTAGAACGACAATTTGACAATATAACATATATACACATTCCAAGAATTAATAATCAAGTTGCTGACTCATATGCTAACTACATGTTAGATTGGCATTTGTCTCATTCATAATAAATTAATCACAAACATTTTTACACATGTAAATAAATAAACCGATCACCATAAGACCTTTTATATATAAAAAATGTGGTAATACATAGTGTCATATACAAAAGTGGAGCTTTCAAAGCTTCCATCATATAATACACGGTCGTACAAAACATATACACTCCTAGGTTCCTAATCCTGTGGAGGAGGAGGGTTGTGATCATGGAACGTCACCACAGCTCTAGCTAGCCATCGAAATAAACGCACCCATGTGCGTGGTACACCCACCACTTGTCATTGCATGGCCTCAGGCAAGTCCTCGACTTGCGCCATGGGAACTCTATGAGTCAGTCTCACGAAGTTGGTATGAATGCTTTGGAGCGTCCACTCTGCATCCACACCGGTGATGTCGTCTCCTCTTCCCCTCCGTCTATGATGTGGGAAGCCCTCTGGTCATCGTGGTCCCACATCTGCACATGAATGGTAGATGTCACTATGTGTTGTCACCCAAAAACATGTCTTTTTTATTCCACATAATCAAGAAAACACAAAAAAATTAAATAACTCAAAAAATTTTAAAAAAAGAGTGAGAGTCGAGATTCGGTACCTATCTCACCGTATGCCGATCCTGGTGGCAATGGCATGTCCGGATCCCCCCGAAAATCTATCCATCCATAGGGGTAGTCATCTATGGCAACAATCTGTCATTTCCACCATGGAAAGAAGTCAGCTGGATATGGGTTGGCCACCCTACCATCCCCCAATCTGCGCATCGTGTCTTCCCAATTTCGTTGGGCCAGATATCGAACCCCGTGGAGAGGAACATCCACTCTAGGGATCAATCCTAGAACATGCTCGAAGAAAAACATGCTCAAAATGTTGCTGAACCCGAAGTTCCGTATCCTTCCTGCCTTAAACTCACTGAGCCGATGTTTCATGTTGCTCAGTAGTGTAGTACCCCAATCATAGATGGTTGGTCTCATACACTCCACAGCATAGAACATCAGTGGCCATGAGGCCCTTATGGAGTGATGCTAAGCCTGCTATCCTGCCCAGTATCAGTAGTATGGCCTTTAGGCCTAGCACCTGTATAGCATTGGTGGGAACTTGGCTCCCCACCTTCTCAGTATCTGGGTAGCAGTACACAGCTATGTACTCGTCAATAGTAAGCCCACCACCTATCCCACCTCGAGAACGAAGGTTCACCACCTCCCCTCACCTAGAGAGACCTGTGATAAAGTATATGTATTCCACCTCTATGGTGAGAGACATCCCATCAATCTGGAAGGACTCTGATTCTGGATCCCAATAATCTACCAACATCTATAGCAGTCCTAGTTTGGCCCTCAAACCACCAAGACACCAAAACTTATAGAGTCTGCAACCACGTAGAGCTTGTTGAGCCATTACGTCGGCCCTTACTGCTTCCTCTACTTCACCATGCTCGCGCTCTCTCCACTCTAGCACCATCCTACAAGAAAAATTTGAAAATTGTCCATTAGATTCTTAGAAAATCACTTGCACGACCGCATACGTGACTGTTTTGCAAACAGTCGCGTATGTACGCGGGTTTCAGCCCCTTTTCCGCGTATAGCCAACCCTATACGTGGAAAAAGCCTCGATACCCGCATGGGCTGCAACACACATGTTGGGATGGATTAAACACCTCATTTAACCATGAAAATCAACAAAAATTATATCAAAATGCAAGCTGAGAGCATGAGTAAAGACCTGCAAGAAACGGTTGTGAATTCCGTCGGTTGGATCTCCTGGAATTTGCAGTTGAAAATCAGAGCTCAAATGGGTAAAAGTTTCAAATGATTTCTATTTTTTACTATTTATAGAAAAAATTTCAAATATTTGAAAATTTTTACCCCCTTTCCTATAGTTTTGATAGTTTCTAACCATTTTGGACCATTTCTGACATAGTTTGTGATGTAGAAGACCATTTTCAGTGTCGTTTCAGCCATTGGATTGACCCGTTCGTACTGATCTCAGGTATAATGTCTACACTAGCATATAGGTTAGTTTCACCACCATTTGCATTTTGCATGATGTTATGACCATGTCATCATGTCCTTAGCTACGAACCCACTCTATTATGTCACAGAACCTTCTTGCTGCTTTAGAAGTGGCATGATATGAGTGGTAGAGCTTCACCTCACATGGGTACCCTAGTTAGCGTCGGATTTGCATTTGGTGCCCATGCTGATGTTTCCTCCTTTAGGGTGTGGGAGTCCATTGTATAGTACTACCATGACATTTCGCAAGAGCCTCATACTCCTCTTGACCTTATGCTGGCCTATTCCCCTCAGGACTCCCCTATGTCAAGTTGTGAATGCATTATCATGAGCTTTGCCTGCCTTATTGAGCTTTATGCCGGCTCCCCTGACATTGCATTTCAGCCATATAGCCCGAGCTTGTCTCATGTATAGCCATGCAGAGCCATTTTTTATATCCTTCGCAGCTTGATTTCTCTTTTTACTGGGAGGGGATTTTCCCCCAAGTGTCGATATCCTACACATGTATCCTTGCATTGAGCATAGGTATGTTCCACTGCTGGGAACTAGTTTGTTTGCCCTTGTGACACTCGTCTCCTCCTATTTTGTAACTATAAAGCTAGTTTATTATTTTTTCAAGCTTTTCAAATAACTAAAAAAGTCCAAAAAAATCAAAAAACCAAAAATCCGAACAAGGAAAGATGTTATCTTTGGCAGCTGTCGAGTCATGTCGCCTTCGAACAGAGCACTGTATATCACATCCATTGGTTGGGTTATAGTTTGACTTTAGGAGCTATACTCGTTTATCTGAGTTTATCTCCACCAACTGGTTAAGCTTCCAATCCCTATGCAGCCTCTGTTGATGCCTCCTGTGTCACAGAGATGTCCCAGTTTGTATATCGAGTCTATGCTGCCTTCATTCAGCCACCATACGTCGTTATGCTCTTGTTCGAAGGAATTTGAAACCTGTGTCGGCCATTCCTCAGTTATCTTGACTTTGCATGTCGACCATTCCCTATACAGTTACTGGTTCGTGCACCTTATGATCAAGTCCTTCCACATTATACAGCTTTGTTGAGTACCTCGTGTTGGATGATGGGGGATGCCTTAATGCCCTCCTTCCAGTGGATTTCATCCCATCGACTTTAGATCATTTATTCTGGGATTGGAGTCTAGAGTTCTTTTGAGTGCCTTGAGACTTGCAGTCATCAGTGGCAGGTTCTCTCGCCATCGACAATTTCTTGGGAATACATCAATGTCCCCTAATCGATGGATTCTCTCAAGTGTTCGACCTCAACACATTTATTCACACTTGTTAGTTTTCACTCTAGTACCTTGCTTCCCATTTTCATTATCGGTGGGTAATCTCGCGTCTGTTAACAGTATACCTCAATGATCGGTAATAAGATGATGGACTACTATGTTTGACCTCGACACCTCTATTCGCATAGTAGGACATGTACTCGTAGCAATTTGTGTAGAATACTTTCCAGATTGGTGGCATCTCTTATATGCTACCTCTTTGATCGTGCTAGTGTTCATGAGATTTCAGCTCTCGTGAATTGATTCCAGTATATGTCAGACATTTCTAGCCATTATGGAGATCATGGTCCTATTTGTATATCTTCATCATGGAGATTCTGATCTATGTATATTGTACGTGGCAATGACCACATATGTGATATCATGTATTATGCCTATTCATGGCCATTGTACTCTTATGTATTCGAGACTGCTATATGTACTTGCAGATGTATGCAGAGTTGTATTATTGTACTATACTGATTGGGTGGTTGGTATTCCATTTGGGATCCTTCATCACTTCACTTCTGGGATGGACTTATAATGTATTTCGGCCATCGTATGACCCCTCTGACCTCACACATTAGGGGGCATCTGTTATAGCGGATTTCACCACTCTAGCGGATTTCACCACTCTAGGTGAATCACACTTTGTATGGCCTTCCCCTATCCTGCTGCAGACTTTTTATACCCCATGGACCATCTTTTATCCTTTGATGTTTCCTTGATCATCCCTAAAAATATATGAAAAATGATATACGCGGCTTTTAACTCGATAACCACGTACATACACAGGTTTGACCCCTATAACCACGTACATCAGGATGTGTGCATAATCCAAATCCTTTTGGAGTTTTCCTTGACATGGATCCGACTCATATGACTCTTGGCCTTCCATATGCCTTGAGATCGCACAGATTCAACCCTTCATTATCCCTTGTGAAGCTATATAAGGAACCCCTTGGTACATTGAAGGCATATAGAGAGAATTGAAGCAAAGAAACTATAGTCCATTGTTGCTAGAACTTATACTTGAGTCTGCATCCCTTTGTCCCTTGGAGCACTTTGGTGTTCTTCCCAAGCTTTCCTTTTACTAGTGAGCTTGCTATCGAGAGATGGAGGATTGAGGTGGTGGAGGCCAAAGTGGGGGATTCAGTTTCTCCGGTTCGCAGACGTGCTGTCAGAGGTTGTATCTATCTTGTAATCTCTGATTTATATTAATAGAAATATATTTTCCTATCCAATGATGTGTATTTGATTGAATACTTTATCCATGGGAATATGTCAAATGCTTTTACATTATTGATTATATATGCTAGAATGGATCTAACACCATGATTATAGTATGCTTGTATTGTCTACTTGTTGTTGAGGAAGTATTATGGCAATTCAAGCTGAAGATTGGAAAGCTCAACGGGGATCTACTTCAACCGTCTGGAATAAAGTACGAGGTCCGATCCTTTAGTGTTCGATGTTTTATTTCTATTGCATATTGGGAAAGATTGATTTTTGGAGTCAAAGTTGTCTGTTGTGGTACCCCAAGCCATAGGAATTTCTCTCCGTAACACATAGTGGACCAATTTGCAGCACTCTTGAGTGCTTCTTCCTGAGGACTAGCTGATTTGGGAGGGGAGGACTCTTATGTACCCATATTTTGACCACCAAATGTATGGACCTTGCTAAACACCTAGGGGGGAAAAGAGGCATTAATTAATTATCCTAGGGAAATTTTTCTAAATAATTATTATTAAGGAATGTACTTATTTTAATTATTGTCATTAATTAATTATTGTGCAAATAACAAGTGGAATTGAGCTTTCCATGTCAGGAGGGAGAAATTGGCAAGCCAACTAGACAAGGAGGAAAAGTGGAAACTCTATGACAAAAGCAAGTCAAAGAGAAAAGGGAAAGTTCCCATAAGCTATGACTAAAGCAGTCAAATACAAAAGAGGAAACAATTGACAAAGGAGGGCTCATTTTCCTTTTGGAGACTCAAAAAAGCTGTCATGGGGAAAGCAGGAAACTTTTGACAAAGGAGGGCGCAGTTTCCTTTCGGAGACTCAATCACAAAACTAGGGGAAAGCAGAAAAGTTGTCATAGATAAAATAAAAAACTATTGGCCTAAGGAGGGTACATTTTCTAAGTTTGATGAATGACATGGACAGGGGAACAACTCATAAGGGTCCCTACTTGCTAATTACTCAAGGAGGGTGAATATGTGGCTAGGGTTAGGGTTCTATGAGGATGACTTGCTCTCACAGGTCACCTACTTGCTCAACAAGTCACCAGAAGATTATAAAAAAAAAATTGGAGATCATTTACTCAGTTTGTATTATTATTTATTTATTTTTATGTGAATCATTGCTTCTGCTGAGAGATGTGCCTCAGCTATTGGGAGATGTGCCCCAATTCATTCCTTCCCCATTCTTCTTCCTCCCATTCACTTTCCTTGCAGGTCTTGGAGAAGATGAATATCATCCCATGAGATCAGATTCATATCATTCCTATTTCAGCCATCATGTTCAGAAAATTTGAGCTCTACTAAATCCCAAGCTTCACCTATGCTCCCATCCCTTCTGTTGTCAATGTTTGTGCCTCATGCCCACCATTTTGAGTCCTCTTATGGCGTGGTCATTCAATATATTTATTTCTTATGTGTATAAAATTGTAAACATTGTTTAATATCTCTTTCATATTTTAATATTACTGTCCAATCAGCTCACATAATTAGTTTTCCTTGTATGAAAGTTAATTTTCCATGAAAATGAGGGATTTGATCAGGCTAGTGCAAGAATAATTGAGTAATGGCCATGAGCTTGATTCAAAGTGGTGAATATGTTTATATAATATTTATTGGTCTCTTTAAATTTCATTTATCAGGTCTGATACGTTTCTGTTACAAATTTCATGCTAAATTGTACACCCTAGCTAGATCACTAGTTAAATTTGACTAGTCTAGTTCTTTCTTCAATTTTGGGAGTTATATTCAATCAATTTCGATTATGAAAGTTTTATTGTGTCACTGAAAGACCCATATATCCATACATACTTCCATATTTCAAATTAATTGAGTCCTTATAGTGTTTTTGTATCCTCCATTGCGCAAGACTTCTCTAGTCCAAAATTGCCAAAAATTCCCAAGTCACTGCTAAACTCCCCAATCTGCTCCAGAATAATTCTAAAATATCACAAACATTATTTTAATCTATATAAGTTTTATACAGCATATTTTTGCTTTTACCCAATCCCCTGGTCGAAAGGACTGAATAAATCTTCCTAGTTTCACGATTGGGATACCCAGAAGCGGGGGATTAAGTTTCCACATAGAGGACTCTGAAACTTGAATGGTCCCCAATATAAATTTTTTAGGTAATTTTAATTCAATTTTATGAAACTTACCTTGGTTTATTCCCCCTTCCATCTCCCTTGCTTACAAATTTCTCAGCAAAATACCTTCATTTCCCTAGTCAGAAATTTTACCGAGTGTCTACAAGTTTCATATCAAAAACTGAACTAAGTTTGCAGAAATATCAGTTATCATATCTGTATATCAGTTCTCAAAATATTTCAGAGCTATGAGTTCCTTTTGTGAATAATCTCTTTTAGTTTGAGTCCTTCCAGTCAAAACTAGTAATTTCCTAGCACCTAGTTTGACTATTTTATGCATCAAGTCTGTGTCTGGAGTTAGTAACTATTAAATTTGATTTGGGGATATTGATGGGGGGAGTTTGGTATGGAACTATTTACAAAATATTGGTAAGAACCATCATTTATGAATTTAACAGTTATGTTGTGCATGAGGAAGAAGGTAAAGATGACAAAACCCTGACTACATCAGGAGGAAAGACAATGCTATGGCATCAAGGATTGGGGCATATTGGAGAAAAGGGCCTTCAATCATTACAATATAAATGTATGGTTGAAGGTATGACTGATTTCACTCTAGATTTTGATTTCTATGAACATTTCATATATAGAAAATAGAATCGAGTAATATTTTCATCTGGTGCTACGAGCAAAGGAAATTTTAGAGTTAATACACAATGATGTGATTGGACCCGTGCATGTTCCGTCATTAGGTAGATATGTGTATCATGATTAATTTATAGATTATTTATCAAGGATCAACACATGGATTTATTTCCCTCAAAATAAATCTGAAGTGTTTTCTAAGTTTAAAGGATTTAAGGCTCTTATAGAGAATCAATCAGAAAAGAAAATAAAGGTGTTGAGGACAAATAATAGTGGAGAGTTCTACAAAAATAAATTTGAAGACTTATGTAAGAAGTGTGGTATAGAAAGGAATAATACTAATCCATACACACCTCAACATAATGGAGTTTCCAAAAATGATGAATAGGACACTGATGGAAAAGGAAAAAATCATGCTAAGCAGAGTTGAGATATGACAAGAATTCTAGGCAGTGGCAGTGGAGACAACATGTTACTTGGTAAATCAATCACCCACGTCAGCATTGGTTGAAAAAACTACACAATAGGTATAGACTAGTACGAAACCCTCAATTAAGCATCTGAAAGTTTTTTGTTGTGATGCTTATGTACATGTTCCAAAGGAGAAAATGAGCAAGTTGGATAACAAAGCTGAGAAGTGTATCTTTATTGGCTATAAAGATGGCATGAAAGGTTATAATATTTGGAAACTTGTAAATAAGAAGACTATTTACAATCGATATTTTTTGTTTATAGATGTCATAGAATTCCACATACACGAAGTGACTCCAATGGAAAAGGAACCAAAGAAAATAGAATTTGAGTTAGAAGGTGAATATTTGAAGTTGAATTACAAGAAGAAGAACCTCATGCCCCAGTTTTGAGGAGATCATCTTGAGAAACAAGGAAACTGGAAAGGTATTCCCTCTTTATTTTCACTCTCATTTTGCTTTGTCTATTACTGATGATGATCCTAGAAATGTGAAGGAAATTGTTGATTCAAAGGATAATAATCTTTGGAAGAAGGACATTGTTCAAGAAATGGATGCATTGGAAAAAATGAAGCTTGGGATCTAATTAAGTTACCAAGTGGAAGAGAATCTGTTGGAAACAAATGGTTGTTTAAAAATAAGTTAAATGAAGAAGGTAAGGTGGAGAAGTACAAATTATGCTTGGTAGCAATGGGATATTCTTAGGTAGAGTGGATTGAATTTTGGTGAAATATTTTCTCCAGTTGTACAAATTAACTTCTATTAGATTTTGTCTTGCTATTACTGTTACTTTTGACCTTGAAGTTGAGCAGATGGATGTGAAGAAATCATTCTTACATGGAGATATTGAATAATAAATCTACATGAAGCAACTACAAGGGTTCATAGTAAAGGGAAAGAAAGAGTTGGTATGTAAACTAAAGAAGTCCATTTATGGTCTAAAGCAATCTCCAAGGATGTGGTACCAAACGTTTGACACATATGTACTTGGATTGGTGTTTGTGAGAAGCTAGGTTGATCATCATGTATACTCCAAATAGATTGATGCATAGTATTTTATGTTGATTACATCTTTCTTATTGGAAACAACAAAGATGTTATAAAGGAGGTGAAGTCTCATATGTTCTCCAAATTTGACTTGAAGTATATCGATGATGTAAACTTCATTCTAGGAAGGGAGATAAGAAGAGATTTTGAAAACATGAATATCTTGTTAAATTAAAGAAAATATGTTGACATGGTACTACTACGATTTAACATGCAAGAAAGTAATCAGGTTAAGGTCATTATTCCTATAGGTGTAAAGTTATCTGTAAATTAGTGTCCCAAGGCACAAGAATAAGAAGATATGTCATGAGTTCCATATGCCAGTGTTGTTGGTAGTTTGATGTATGCAATGGTCTATACCAAACCAAAAATTGATCATGCAGTGGGAGTTTTTAGCATATATATATCCAAACCAAGAATAAAGCATTGAATAGTTGTAAATAGGGTCCTCATATATTTGCTTGGCACCACAGATTATGCAATCTGCTACGAAGGAGACATGGATCAGGTAGAGTAATAAATGTACATGGATTTGTTGATGTAGACTAGGCTAGAGATCTTGATTGGAAAATATCTACAAGTGGGTATGTGTTTAACCTATTTGGAGGAGCTATCATTTGGAGGACCAAGAGACAAGTTATAGTTGCACTCTCAACTCCAGAAGTTGAATACATGGTAGCCACACATGCAAGCAAAGAAGTTATATGGTTGCAAAGATTGTGTTCAGGTATTGGGTTTGTACATAAATATATAATCTTAGATTGTGATAGGAAAAGTGCAATATTCCTCATAAATAACCCTGCTTATCATGATAAGACAAAGAATACTGATGTGTAATATCACTTTGTGATAAATATGGTTGAAGACAAGAAGGTGTTGTTGGAAAAGGTTGTTATAGCTGATTTTACCACACATGGTTGATCACATATTTATGGCCTTCCTTGTCCCTCTGTAGAATATTTAGACCTGATGGACTGATATTATAATTTGATGTTTCCAACTTCATCCCTAAAAACACTTGTTTATTGTTGTACGCGACTTTTATCCCATACTCACATGTATACGCATATTTGACCTCAAACCCACGTACATCAGGATGTGTGCATAAATCCAAACACTTTTAGATTTTTCCTTGATGTGTGTCCAAACCACTTGAATCTTTGCCTTCCATATGCCTCGAGATCACTCAAATTTGACCCTCTATTACCCCTTTGGAGTGTTATATAAGGCACCCCTTGGATAAATTGAAGGAGAGTAATTTGAAGAGCAAGGAAACTATAGTCCATTGTTGCTGTAGCTTGCATATACTTGAGTCTACATCCCTTTGTCCCTTTGGAGATATTTTTTTTCTTCCCAATCTTGCCTTTTTTTGTGAGCTTACTATCAAGAGATGGAGGATTGAGGTGGTGGAGGCCCAGGCGGAGGACTCAGTTTCTCCGGTTCACAAACATGCCGACAGAGGTTGTCAATTGTGTAATCTCTGATTTGATTAATAGAAATATATTTTCCTGTCCAATAATGTGCATTTGAATGAATATTGAATCCATGGATATGTTTAATTTCTTATAGATTGTTGATTATATATGCTAGATTAGATCTAAATATAGCATGCTTGTCTTGTTTGCTGTTGTTGAGAGAAAATTGCTAGCGCAAGCGAGATTGGAAAAAGCTCAACTGGAATCTACTTCAACCATCTGGAATAAGGTATGATTCAAGATCCTTTAGTGTTAGATGTTTTGTTTCTCTTGCATATTGGGAAGGGATTGATTTCTCAGGTCTAGTTGTATGTTGTGGTACACCCCAAGCCATAGGAATTTTCTCTCCGTAACAGAATCGGCGACCACACTAGGGAGGTTCCTAGTTGTTTCTCTTTGGGGTTTTTCGGTATTCAATGTACTTGAATTGCTCTGATTTATCTGTTTCTATGTTTGGTCTAGGGGCATGTTTGTCTAGTAGGGTCCTGGAGGAGTAAATTTTGTCTCAGCTTGTCTATTTGCCTTATTTTTCTTCCTTGTTCTTCCTATACGTGGGTTTAGCTTTCACAGTGGTGTATACACGCGGGTTTTCCTTGAACAGTAGCGTATGTACGCTGATCTATTGAGAACAGTCACTTATGCCTTGATTTTTAGCTTTATTGGGAGGATTAATTGTTGCTGGGTGATTTTGGATGATTGCTGAGTTTTCTTGGATGCTTCTAGAGTCTGTATACACCCTCTATTTCTGACCAGAGACTCTTTTTAGTTTGATTTTTTTTAGAAATGTTCTTGTCATTCATTTTCTACTTTTTCTTTTGAGATTAGTGCATTAGGTCTCTTTTACCTTGGTACTTTGCTTGGCTACTTTTTGTGAGTCGTTGCAGAGTCTTAGGGTTATAGAGTCATCGTTTTTGCTTTTATATCTCATTTATTTTAAAAATACATAAATATTTTTCTTTTTGCATAGTTATGCATTGCTTTCTTTTCGCATTAGCATGGTACTTGCATTAGGTTTGCTTGGTGAAATTTTAGTCAGATTTTCATATAGGAATAATTTCACTTACATTTGAAGGAAAAATTTTGCACTTCACGTAGTAGCATACCCTGTTTTTCATTCTACACAGTGCATTTGCATTGATTGTTAGGTGTGCATTTTGCTTCATGTTGTGTCATAACACCATAAGTTTCATGAACATTACCCTTTGAGTATAATAGGAAAATAAAATCAACGCTTAATAAAATGAATTACACTCTTTTATTTTCTAGGGTGCATCAACAAGATTAGGTTTTAGGGTCTTGGAATAGTTCATTGTAAGTTAATTCTCCAAGGCCACTAAAAAAAACAATTAGGTGTCGATCCAAGTGAGAGTGTGAAACCCTTGGTATAATTAATGTTTCTCGGGATTCTCCTCTTACATGGGAGTTAAGCACAAGGCAGTGCACGTGATTGTGACTGGGATGACCCCTGGTTACATTCTGTAAGCACCGGAGACATTTCCAGGAATGTATTCATATATGGGGTCCTTTGAGTTATTGACTTGTGCACCCTTGGAGTACCAATTGTGCTTTCAGGATTCGGGCTTTGCTACCCTTCCCATATGGTCAATCCTGCCTACGACTGTCCACCTGAGCATTGGTTATATTGAGGTTACCTTAGTTTCCTTACCTAGGTTATCGAGGGGGTATTTGTAGAGGTTATTCTGCATGTGTCATGGATAGGGAGGGGTCGGATAGCACATTCACTATATGCGTTGAAGCTGAGGGACACTCTAATTGGTTATGAACCTCTGCTTGTTATGTATGAGAGTCTTAAGCATCTCCTAGGTGAGACATACCTACTTCATTCAAGAGCTCACTTATTCTACCCTTGGTTTTTTTGTTGTTTGGATTTATATTTTCTTAGGTGTATGCTCCGTGCACGCTAGTCTACTTAGGGTTGTGTAGATAGATCAAGTATTTTATTTTTGTTGAGTCATCATGGATTCAAGTGCGGCCCTCCGTCAGTCTCATCATTTAGTAGGTCTTTCACCTTCTACGTCTCCTCCTACCTTGGGAGAGAGAGCCAGACAGTATGGGAAAACTAGTAATCACTTTGATTCACATAGAGATCTTTCCATGAGTCGTCATGAGCCTGAGGTCTCGAAGCTTCCACCTTCCCTACCTCCGGCAGTGGAAGTTGATCCTTCAAGAACATATGGAACTCCACTTGAGTCTGGTCTTGATGGGACTGGACCATCACAATATGATTTATCACAGTTTCCTGATTACATTAGCTCTGGCCCCTAGTATTGGTTATACTATCTAGGTGAAGAGACTCGCCATGAACCCACCAACACTGGCCACATTAGATATGGCATGCCTGATATTCTTGATCCCAGTCCAACACCTCATGACGAGCCAGTTAGTGACCCTGGTACTGCGCTTGGGGGAACTTCCATTCCTTTCCATGTGAAGAGGTTTGGTAATAGTAGTCACATTTCACCATCCACTCCAGTGGTGACAATTCCCTGAAAAACACAGCCCATAGCTAGTACTAGTGTTCCTCTTCGGGGACCTTAGCTGAGACATGTGAATATTGGGGGTATAAGCTATATTCCTTCACATATTCCATCATATTCTCAACCTATTCCTTCAAATTCCTTTTTGACGCATCCTCTTCCTAACTCTAGTGGTCCTTCGGGCTGGAGTTCGACTACAAGACATATTCATCTTGCGACTACTAACACTGTAGTATCACAAAGCCAAGTGACTCCTTTTGTGTCAACAGGTCATGTACCTATTTCTATGTCGTCTCATGGAATACCTCGTGGATCATCTCATGGTCCAGCTCATGGAGCTTCCCATATACCTAACTATGGACCATCTCATGGAACGTCTCATAGGACACCTTATGGATCATCCCATGGACCATCTCATGGTACACCCTATGGAGCTTCCCATGGACATTATTATGGACCAAAGTACAAAAAAAATATTAATTTTATGGGTACGGGTATCAACAACCTGCTTACTCTTCTAACTATGGCTTTGTAGCACCTCATTATCAAGGTACTCTGCATCACAATGCTTCCATGTAGCCCTTCATGGGTCATATGGGAGGAGGTTATTATCCCACTGGCTAAGGCCATGGTGTGTATATAAATCAACCTTATATGAATTAGTCCTACCAAGGAGCGTGGCATCGAATGGCTCAACCTAGGCTCCCTTTTCTTGCGACCTTGAACCTACCTGATTTGTCGAGATTGACAAATGATCTCGTGTCTCATAATTCGGCATGGCCGATAGTCCCTACCAAGCTTCCTTAGAACATTCCCAAGTTCGAGGGTAAGTCTAGTGAAGATCCTAGTGATCGTGTCATAACCTTCCACCTTTGGTTCTCTTCTAATTCCTTACATGATGACTCCATCCATTTGAGGCTATTTCAACGCACCCTCACGGGTCCTGTGGTGAAATGGTATATAGAGTTACCAGGGGGGACCTATACTATGTTTGATGACCTTGCCATGACTTTTCTTAATCATTTCCAGCTACCCATACGTTATGACGTCGGTACCAAACTCTTGTTGAAATTCCAGCAGTACAAAGCCATGCATATTTCGGATCATATTCAAGAGTGGCATAGATGAAAACGATTAATTAAAGCCTTTATACCACCAAAGTTTCTTCTAGAGTGGTTCCTCAAGTAATTTTTACCTTACATCATAAAGGATGTTTCTACGTCCGA
Organism: Pseudotsuga menziesii; assembly: GCA_001517045.1. Lineage (NCBI taxonomy): Eukaryota > Viridiplantae > Streptophyta > Pinopsida > Pinales > Pinaceae > Pseudotsuga > Pseudotsuga menziesii. The sequence goes on from LPNX010977392.1 coordinate 26,309, forward strand.
AGTTCAAAATGAGGACCAAGCTATTTTTAGGGCTCAAGAGTTGGATTTGATCTATGCTCAATCCGGACTCTTGTATGAGATTATCCTGAATTCTCCAAGATCCAATTTCAACCACAAGATTAAACCTGGGCCACATGCCGATGGTATTGTTGGCTCCACAAGTACCAAACCTGTAGACTTGGTTACAAAACAACTGATGCAGTTATCGATTAACCATCTTTCATTGAGACAAGCCATGGCTTCGTCTCAACCTACCCAATTGGCGAGTTTTCTTTTAGTGCAAATGTCGAACTTGAAAGGAAACCAGTAGCCTAGAAGGAATAAAAAGAAAGGAAAAAATAATCATAAAGGTGGGAATAAAAATGAAAATGGTAATAATAATGACAAGAACATGAATAATTGTAGGGGGGAAAAGCATCCTAAGAGTAAGGTGAAGTTTTCTTATAAGTTGTGTAAGGACGATCACCTCACTCACTTGTGCCCTCATATGGAGCATGCCTCAAAGTTAATAGCACAGAGCCCAACTGTGTTTACTAATCCTTTACCTAATAATAAACATATGAACTCGAGGACCATTGATCCTGGTTGTGCATCTGGGGAACTAAAAACCCGTCGGAGGCCGCTAGTAGTCACAGTTGCATCAACATGGTGAGAGCTACCAAATTTGTGACGCCTGCGAAAGATTATGGTTCATCACAACCAAAACTTGGGAAAGACCCTGATCCACCTAAGAGATCTTTATGAATTGAAAAACCTATGGATAAACCTGAAGTTCCACCTCGGATTCCTAAGGGAGTCTTGAAGTGCTCAGGGTACAATCCTAATGCTTGAGCTGCCAAAACTATTCAATTGCCAAGGATTTGGGCTAGACTCCTTATGCGATGTCTGTGTTAGAAGTACTTTAGACTTGTCCTTTGCAGAGAAATGCTTTGATGTTTGATCTTGGGGTTAGCGATGATACCTCTTCTTCCATGATCAAATTCAAAAATTGTGGAATCCAGCCTCGCTTGCCTCACTACATGTCTCTTTTGATTCATGTAGAGTGTCTCAACAACACCATCATGCGTACTGTCATTGATAAAGGCATTGCCACTTCTATGATGTCTTTGTCTTGTTGGAATGGTTTAGGTTCTCCCATGTTGTCTCAGTATGTCAAGATGTTGATTGCTTTTGATGGCAGGTCATTTCGACCACACGGTATACTTCCTTCTCTAGAGGTCCAATTTGGAGGGAAGACTATCGCTATCGAGGTCAAGGTGGTTGATGCGCCCCTTGAATACAATCTTTTGTTGGGTAGGAATTGGATGTACAATATGAAAGCTGTAGCTTATTCCCTACTCTGAGTGGTTTTCTTTCCATTTAATGGGAAGATCATTACTATTTATCAAAATTCGTTCCATAATCTGAGTGTTAACGCATCATTGGGAGCTTCTATCCCAATTATCATATCATTCTTAGCCAGCAATTGAGAATGTGGTTGTGGTTATGTATCCTTCTCTCATGGGAACCTTTAGTTTTCCTATGCCCATTCTTATGATTGGGTCTAGTCTTGGTGGGGATTCATCCTTGTCAAATTCAGTATCTTTTCACAGTACTCATATGGAAGTTCCTTGGATTCTTCCTTCACCGAGTACTTCGAGTGTGCCTGTCGAGATGGACATTTCATTTCCTGCAACAATGGTGGCATATCAAGCGAGTCTTGATCATGTTGTAGAGCCTAGTTCTTCCTCTTTGCAGATGGAGGAGGAGGACCCTTATGTACTTCCTACATGGGTAGTAGATTCATCTCACTCTCACGACTGCCTTGATGATTTTTTTCCGTCAGATGAAGCTCTTATTGAGGCCATGTATGGGATTGAACAACATTGGGAAGAGTTGCACCATAGATCATACTTCCTTCCCTAGCTTAATCATTTAGAGTGTGATGAATTTAGGTAGATTCTAAGTGAGACAATTGGTAGCCCCATGGTCCCATTAAGCTCTCCTAGTCAGATGGCTGAAGGGAACATGGCTAACATGTCACCAATGATTCCTATCAATATTTATCGTGATTTTAGTAAGATTGAGAATGTCTACATTGGAGCGGATTGTTCCCTTGATGAGATTAAAGAGTATACCGAGCTGTTTAAGGAGTTTTGTGATATTTTCGCTTGTTCATGCGAAGAAATTCCAGGTATAGACCCTCATATTGTTGAACACAAAATCAAGACTTATCCAGATGCGAAACTGGTTCGACAAAGTTTGCATGCCATGAATCCTAGAAAAGAACCCACCATTAAAGATTAGATAGAGAAACTGCTCAAAGCTGGTTTAATCTATCCCATTCCCTTGATGGAATGGGTTTCAAATCCCATTCTGGTGGATAAGAAGAAGGGAGCAATCTAAATATGAACTAATTTCCATGATTTAAATTGAACTTGTCCTAAAGATAATTTCCCTACACCATTTATTGATCAAATTTTGGATGAGTGTGTGGGAAGTGAGGTATTTTATTTTTATGGATGGCTTTTCTGGATATAATCAGATACAAATTAAGCCCTAGGAACAACACTAGACCACATTTATTTTTCCTTGGGGAACTTTTGCATATCGGAAGATGCCCTTCGGCCTTAAAAATGTCAAAGCTACATTTCAGCGGGCCATGACCTTAATCTTTCATGATATTAAAATGATTATTGAAGTATATTTTTATGATCTTACTGCTCACTCTTGTTTGAGAGTGCATCATCCTTACCATTTGTGATTAGTGTTCGAAATATGTTGTCATTATCAAGTTCATTTAAATCCTCACAAGTGCATCTTTTTCCTGACAGTTGGTTGTTTACTAGGAATCATCGTATCCAAGGAGGGTATTAGAGTCGATCCCTTGAAGTTTGAAGCTATACTTCAATTGTCTCCCTCACATAACATTCGACACCTTCAATGTTTACAAGGTGAGAACTTCTTGCGAAGGTTCGTGGTCAATTTTTCCAACTTGACTAAAGGATTCATGCGTATGTTGGAGAAGGAAACCCCTTTTTACTGTGATGATCAAGCCCAGAAGTATTTCTATGCTCTTAAGAAATCCTTATCAATGATCCCAATGCTTAGTCCACCAGACTATAGCTGCGACTTATTGATTTATGTGGCCACGAATTAAGAGACGGTTGGTATGGTCTTGGTTCAAGAGGATGAGGAGCTCCATGAGCATGTAATATATTATTTGAGTCGAAACCTTATTGATGTGGAACTTTGCTATTCCCATGTGGAGAATCTATCCTTAGCCACCGTTCATGCAGTTCATCATTTGAGACATTACATTCTCCTTCGCCAAACTTTGATCATAGCTCACATCAATCTATTTCAGTTCATCCTCACTAGAAGGATGATTGGGGGAAAATATAATAAGTGTATTTTGATTTTCCAAGAGTTTGATCTTGAAATCTTTAATCTTTGCTAAGCTCATATCAGATTTCCCAAATTTGGAGAAAGAGGAGGTTTATGAGGATTCTTTTGTGGATGAGCATATATTCCTCATCTCAACTGTTACGGGGATATTATCATGTATTTTCAAACATTGAAGGTACCCACTCACCTCTCATGAGATGAGCAACGATGACTATGTCACATAATGAAGAACTACCTCATAGTGGATGATACTTTGTACCGACATGAGGTGGATTCCATTTTACATCATTGTTTAACTCATGATGAGGCTAAGGTCGTGCTTAATGATTCCCACAAAGGGGCATGTGGTGTTCATTTATCTGGGCTTTATACAGCCCAAAAAATATTAAGAGAGGAATATATTTGGCCGTCCATATTTAAGGATTTCATTAATGCGGTCAAGAAGCCCCCCTTGCCAATGTTTTCATGTAATAGGCGCTCGTGTGCAGCCCCGTTGCATCCTATTGTCACCACTTGTCCCTTCACCAAGTTGGGGATTGATTTTATGGATTGCAACATAGCTTTGGCTACAGGGAACCATCATATTATTGTGGATGTCGATTACTTCACAAAATGGGTAGAGGCTATGCCCACAGTTAAATCTGATGGTGAGACAGCCGCGCATTTCGTATTTAACCAAATTATCACTTAGTTTGGCATTCCGAAAGAGCTTTCCACTAAGCATGGCAGACACTTTCAAAACAAAATGATGGAAGAGTTGGCTTCCAAGTTAGGATATAAGAAACAACACTCTTCTTATTACCCTCAAGCGAATGGACAGGTTGAAGCAGTGAACAAGTCACTTAAGTCCATTCTTGAGCGAACCATCACACAAAGCAATGATAATTGGCATATCATGTTGTATCCTGCTTTGTGGGCCTATAGAACCATGGTTAAGACTGTCACCAGTTTTTTTCCCTATCAGCTTGTGCATAGGGTGGAGTCAGTATTACCGGTTGAATGTGAAATCCCTTCTCTAAAGCTAGCTGTGGATATTTTACCAGACACTTCCGCATTGGAAGAGTGTTTGGTTGACTTAGAGTAGCTTGATGAGTAGCTCCAAGATTCCTTAGTGGCTCTATAGGTTAACAAGTGTCACATTAAGGTCCAGTATGATAAGTTTGTCCATCCTAGGAGGTTTAGTGAAGGTGACTTGGTCCTTTTGTGAGATCAAGCTAAGGAACCCTTGGGGGCAAGAAAGCTTAATCCCATGTGGCATGGTCCCTACATGGTTAAACGTGTCTTAGAGAAAGGTTCCTATGAGCTGGTTGATTATGAAGGGACAGCCTTGGCAGAGCCTAGAAATGGGCTTTATCTCAAAAAATACTATCCAGGATCTTCATCCAGGGCTGATTTTTGTATATTATTGTATATTTTTGCACTGCATAGTGAGGTTTTCTTATGGCGATCGGGTTTGTTTATTAGCTTTCATTTGTTATGGAAAATGTCGATGGAGTCTTCCATTTACATAGGATTCATTGATGGTGTTAGTCGCCACACTCAAAACTCAGATTCGGTTGATTGGGTGATCTATACTCCTATGGGTCAAATATTGTCTTCAGGAGGTGTATGTTTATGGCCTTCGTCAAACAATGTTGCTCAATAGAGTGTCATTATTGAGTTATTGCATGATGACATTTCGCATGGTGTTCATTCTCTTGAGGTACGTCTAGATTCGCAGTTAGTGGTTTCACAACTTAATGGCTTGTATCGTGTTAGGGATATGACATTATTATGAATATTCTTACGTGTTAGATTGCTAGAACGACAATTTGAGAGTATAACATACATTCATGTTACAAGAAATTTTAATCAAGTTGTTGATTCATATGCTAACTATGTGTTAGATTGGAATTTGTTTCATTAAGTTCAAAAAGTGACGTCATAATACATAAAAAAAAAATTCATCAAGTTCAAAAGGTGACGTCATAATACATAAGTGTCATATACAAAATTGGGGCTTCCGAACCACCAAAATATACTACACGGTCATATAAAAAATATACATCCATGGCTCTAGGCCTGAGGTGGAGGAGGGTGTTGATCACGGTAGCAAACTATAGATCTAGCTAGCCGGTGAAATAATCGAACCCATGCTCGTGGTACTCCAACCACCTGGTGCTGCATGGCCTCAGGAAAGTCCTCGACTTGCACCATGGGTACTCTCTTTGTCAATCAAACAAAGTTCGTGTGAATTATTTGGAGCATCTTCTCTGCATCCACACCCATTATCTCATCACCTCTTCCCCTCCATTGATGACAAGGAAATCCATCTGTTCATTGTGGTCCTACATCTGCATATACATGAAAAAATGTCACTATGTGTCGTCACACCAAAAACATGTCTTTTGATTTCATATATCAAAAACACAAAAAATTAAATAATTCAAAAATTGAAACTGGGTTTGGGATTCGTTACCTATGTCTCCATAAGTCACTCCTGGTGGTAGGGCATGTATGGATCACTATGGAAGTTAATCCCTGCATAGGGATAGTCGTCTATGGCGATGAGTTGTCTCCGCCACCATGGAAAGAACTCTGTTGGGTAGGGGTTATCCACCCTACCACCTCCCATTCTGTGCATGAAATTATCTTAGCGTCATTGAGCTGGATCCCGAACTCCATGTGGAGAAATGTCTACTCTAGGGCTTAGTCCTGGCACCTGCTCAAAGAAGAATGTGTACAGTATGCTGCCAAACCCGAAATTCTGCACCCTACCCATCTTGCATTCACTGAGTTGTTGTTTCATGTTGCTCAGCAGCGTAACACTCCAGTCATATATTGTAGGCCACATACACTCTATCGCATTGAACATCATGGGTCGTGAGTCCTGGTGGAGTGAATCCAAACCTACAATCTTGCCTAAGGCCAAAAGTATGGCTTTCAGCCCCAGAATCTGAATAGAGTTTGTTAGGATTTAACTCCCAACCTTCTTTGTATTCGGAAGACACTACACAACTATGTACCCATCTATGGTCAACCCACCTCCTGGCCCACAAGATCGGAGGCTCACCACCTCCCCTTGTTGGGACAAACTTGTGATGAAATATATGTCCTCAACCTCAATACTGAGCGACATCCCATCTATCTGAAAAGTTTCAGACTCTGGATCCCAGTAATCTACCAGCAGCTAGAGTAGTCTTGACTTTTTCCTCAAGCTTCCAAGACACCAAAACTTGTATAAGACACATTCCCGTAATGCTTGTTGAGCCATGAGATCATCTTGAACAGCTTCCTCAACATCACCATGCTCCCTCTCTCTCCACTCTAATACCATCCTGAACAAAAAACAAAATTTTTTATCATGATTTGCCCATAAAAACCTTATTCGTGGCCCTCTATGCGACAATTTGCAAAACAGTCGCGTATGTATGAGGGTTTTGGGGAATTTTCTACGTATGGTGAGCCCTATACACGAAAAGTTCTTGATTTCCGCATGGGTCGAAACGCCCAATTTGGGATGGCCCAAAAAAATAAATTGACCATGAAAATTGTAAATTTTTATATCAAAATGAAAGAAAGGGGCAGGGGAATCCACCTAGATCGAACTTGGAGGGATTCCGTCGGATGATGCTCATGGAATTCGCTTCTGAATTTCTGAGCTCAAATGCATTATGGTGGGTAAAAATTCAAAATGGTATGAAATTTTTTAATTTTTTAATTATTTATAGAAAATTTTTGAAATTTTTACCCACTTTCTATAGTTTTTTACCGTTTTGGACCGTTTGAACTAATTTGATATTGTAGGGGCCCATTTTGAGTGCGGTTTGACTATGTCTTTGACCCGTTTGTGCCTATTTCAAGTATTATGTCTAAACCAACATATAGGTTAGGTTTTCACATCCGCTTTCTTTTTTCATAAGCTTATGACCATTTCATTTTAACCCTAGGTACGAACCCATTCTATCTTGTCACGGAGCCTTCTTGCTTCTTTTAGAAGTGGCATGTTGTGAATGGTAGAGATATCCCATACATGGGGACCCTAGTTAGATCCTGTTTTGTATTTGGTGCCCATGCCAACATTTCTCCTTTAGGGTTTAAAAGTCCTTTGTATAGTACCGCCATGACTTTGAGCAAGAGCTTCATACTCCTCTTGAACTTTATGCTGGCCTTTCCCCATGGACTCCCTTGTATATGTCAAGTTGTAATCACATTATCATGAGTTTTGATTACCTTATTGAGCCTTATACCAGCTTCCCTGACTTTGATTATCAGCCATATATCCCAAGCTTCTCTCATGTCTAGCCAAGCAAAGCCTTTTTACATATCTTTTGTAGCTTGATCCCCCATTTTTTTTACCAGGAGGGGAGCTTCCCCCGAGTGTCGTTATCCTGCACATGTTTCCTTGCATTGAGCATAGGTATGTTCTATTGCTTGGAACTATCTTGTTTTCCCCCTGACACTCATCTCCTCCTAGATTTGTAACTATAAAGCACTTTTATTCTTTTTCAAGATTTTCAAAATATCTGAAAAGGTCCAAAAAATCAAAAAACCAAAAAGATGGATAGGAAAAGATGTTATCTTTTGTAACAATTGAGTCGTGTCACCTTTGAATAGAGCACTATATTTCACATCCATTGGTTGGGTTATCAGTTTGACTTTAGGAGTTGTACTCGTTTCTCTAAGTTTATCTCCATCGATTGGTTAAGCTTCCAATCCCTATGAAGCCTCTGTTGATGACTCCTACATCACAGAAATGTCCCAATTTTCATATCGAGTCCATCCTGCTTATCTACAGTCACCATTTTCCTTTATGCTCTTGTTTGAAGGAAGTTGAATCCTGAATCGGACATTCCTCAGTTGTCTTGACTTTGGATGTCAGTCATTCCCGGTACTGTTACTGGTTCGTGCACATCTTATTTGAGTCCTTCCACATTATACAGCATTGCTTAGTACCTCGTGTTGGTTGATTGGGGGTGCCTTAATTCCCTCCTTCCAGCGCATTCCATCCCATCGACTTCAGATCATTTATTCTGGGATAGGAGTCTATAGTCATTTGAGTGCCTTGAGACTTATAGTCATGAGTGGTAGGTTCTCTCACCATCGATATTTTTGGGAAAACATCAATGTCCCCTGATCGGTGGATTATTCTAGGTGTTCAACCTCAACACATCTATTCATACTTGTTAGATTGCACTCTAGTACCTTGATTCCCATTTTTATTATTGGTGGGTGATCTCACATCTGTTAACGGTATACATCAATGACCGGTAATCAGAAAATGGACTGCTATGTTCAAACTCAACACCTCTATTCACATAGTAGGACATGTACTCATAGTGGTTTGTGTAGAAGACTTTCCATCTTGGTGGCATTCCACATATGCTACCTCCTTGATCGTGTCAGTGTTCATGAGATTTCAGCTCTCGTGATTTGATTCCAATGTATGTCAAATATATTCATCCGTTATGGAGATCTTGATCCATTGTATATATTCAACTTATATAGATATATTGATCCATTGTATATCTTCATCATGGATATTCTGATCTATTATATATTGTACGTGGCGATGACCGCACGTCAAATTTTGTATATCATGCCTATTCATGGCCATTGTACTCTTATGTATCTGGGACTGCTATATGTATTTACAGTCGTATGCAGAGATTAATTATTTTACCATATTGATGGATGGTTGGTTCTTCTACCTAGTTCTTCATCACTCCACTGTTATATTTTTATTATATAAGCTACCAATATGATCTTAGGATCTTTAACTAAGAGAATAACATGCACAGCAATAAAACACAAGCACAACACAAGAGACAAGAGACACAAATAATTTTCCTCGGGGAAACCATAAATGAGAAAACCCCACAACTTCCTCAAAGATAGAATCAGCACCAAAATAGAAAATCCCAAAACATAAAGATGATCTCCACAGATTTTCTCTCTCTCTCTCCCACTGAGAGAGATTATCCTCTCTCACTCATGCGCCCCAATGAGTGAGTATGAGTGTTGTGTTTGTGATAAATAGAGAGGCTCACTCTTTATTTATATTCTTTCGTTCACTTGAATTGCACTCCAATATGTCGACCTCACTTAACAATTACTTACTAGAGCCGACATCTCTTGGAGTGTCTAATAACCCTAGTGCCCCACAACTTGTGGGGACTTTTCCCTCTGCTCAACAAGGAGGGTTAAACTTGAATTAGATGGTGGGGACTATTTCCCCAACTTACAATGACTCACCTAGGGTCGACTTCACTAGGATAGTCTAATAACCCTAGGGCCCCACAACTGTGGGGACTTTAACCCTTGACCAATAGGAGTGTTACCCACAATGACTTGACTTGACTTTCATATTATAGAAACTTCTTGATCAAAACATCAGGGCATGACATGACTCAAATACATCCCGGAATAAACATCGGGTTACAATACATAAGAAATATGGATGAATACATTCCGAAGTTACAAATACATCAACACTCCCTCTTAACTAGGAAGGGATTCTCTCGACACAATTTATCAACACAAGTCTTCTTCTCTTTATCATCTGAATCATCGTCAAGTTCTCGTCATCTTCATCTTCAAGTCATCTTTATCTTCAATTCATCTTCATCTTCAGGTCATCTTCATCTTTAGGTCATCTTTATCTTTAGGTCATCTTCATCTTCAAGTCATCTTCATCTGGATCTGGATCATCACTCGATCTGGATCATCATCACTGGATCTAGATCATCACTCAATCTAGATCATCATCATTAGATCATCATCAAGTCTAGATCATCACTTGATCTGGATCATCACTACTAGATCATCAAGTCTAGATCATTACTTGATCTGGATCATCACTGAAGCTAGATCATCATCACATCTGGATCGTCACTTGATCTGGATCATCACATCTGGATCACTTGATCTGGATCATCATCAAGTCTGGATCATCATGATATGCTATCTCATAATGGTGCTATCTCGATTCTTCTCGTCACAGGAAGTTCTATAGTGTCAATCATGTAGGCTTACCCTTCATGTAGATCTTCATCAACACTTATATCTGACACTTAAGTGAGAATGGCCCACCCAGCTCTTACATCTGACCTCATCTTGTCAGAAAGGCACACCCAGAACTCACATCTAACCTCATCTTGTCAGAAAGGCCCAACACTCACATCTAACCATGTGTAAACACATTGCGCCAGAATGTCTCAGCACTTATATCCAACCATGTGCAAGCACATCGCATCGGAAAGGCTCTACACTTACATCCAACCTCATCCTATCAGAAAGGCATAGCACTTACAGTCGACCATGCTCAAAAGCATCGCATCGACAAGGCTCAGCACTTACAAACCGACCATGCATGAAGCACCGCATCGAAAAGGGCTCAGCACTTACAAATAAACCATGCACGAAGCACTGCATAAGAAATGTATTTGCACTTACAAAGTGACCATGCATGAAGCACTACACCAGAAAGGGCATGCACTCACATCTAATCATGGAGGAACTAATCCTACCATTGCATCAGAATGGCCCCCAGTCCCAGACTGAGCTACCTGGTAACTGACCAGGTGCCTCCATTCCTAGAATGGCAGTTTCCCTTACATCTGACCTACTCGTCAGAATGGCCAACACTCACATTTGACATGGGTGGAACCTAATCCTTTAGCCATGATAGAATGGTTCAGCCCTTACATCCGATCAAGTGGGAACACATCCCTCTATCACATCAGAATGGCTTCTCATTCCTAGACTGAGTTTTCCTGGTAACTGAACAGGTGCCTCCATTCCCAGAATGGAAATTTCCCTTACATCTGTCCTACTCGACAAAATGGCCAGCACTCATATCTGACATGGAAGGAACCAATCCTCTCACCATGACAGAATGGCTTAGCCCTTACATCTAACCATGGAAGGAACCAATCCTCTCACCATGTC
>LPNX010977392.1:37663-120394 GCA_001517045.1 Pseudotsuga menziesii
CTCGATCTGGATAACACCAAGCTTCTCCCTGAAGTACTTGAACTTCACCCTAGCCAATGGCTTCATCAATACATCAGCTATCTATTCCTCCATCGCAACATACTGGTTCTTCACTACTCCCCTCTGCACCATATCCCTGATATAGTGATACTTGATCTCGATATGCTTCGACTTGTCATGGAACACTGAATTCTCTAACAACTTCACGCAACTCTGGTTGTCACAAGTAGCATCCAACTAGAGACCAAATATATCAAACAATAGCTTCTGCAGCCATACTGTCTCACAACTAGCTGAACAAGCTGCAACATACTTTGCTTCAGTTGTACTCAGTGCCACACAGGATTGCTTCCTTCTAAACCAAGAGATCACACCTGATCCCATATTGAAGAAACATCCTAAAGTGCTCTTCCTATCAATGGCACTACCTACCCAATCTGAATCAACATAACCCTCCAGGTTAATCTTCTGATTTGCATAGTACTTGATCCCATAATCAACTGTACCCCTCAGGTACCTCAAAACATGCTTTGCAACAATTAAGTGAACATTTCTTGGATCTGTCAAGAACTGGCTCAAGGTGTTCATAGCAAAGCAAATGTTTGGTCTCATGTTCATAAGGTACATCAAGGAACCAATCATCTGACGATACATCGTAGCATCAACTATATCTGATGAAGCAACACTCAATAGCTTCAGGTTCAATGTGATAAGTATGGTCATGCAGTCCATCATCCTGAACATCTTTAGGATCTCTACTGCATACTTCCTTTGTCCACACCTCCATGCCTAAAAAATAGTGCATCGACACATAACAAGAGCATCAATGGTCTTCCGACGTCAACCTTGAAGCAAAGGTTGGAATCCGCTTTACTCTCAGTAAAGCCTAAATTCATCAGTAATTTGTCCATCCTGTTGTACCATGTCAAACCTTAGGATCTTCTACAGTCACTAACTCTGAAGTGGAGCATCATTCTCACTCTGTCTTTTGTGCTCTATGCACTGAAACATTTTGAACTGGAGTGACAAGTATCTTTCTCTGCTACTAGTATCCATCTAGGATCATTAGATACCAAGCTCCTCTATATTGAACTTTTTCGAAAGTTATTCTCACATCCATCTGTGAGCTTGTCATCCTTTATCAACCTTAAATAAAAAGTTCAAATATTCATCAAACTAGCTACAAATGTGTCTTTGTAGTTTATGCCTTCTTTTTGTGAGAGGCCTCGAGCTACAAATATTTCCCTGTATGATGTTTCCATCTACTGCATGATGGAACTACGAAGTTCTCTTCATGTATCAATACTGCATCCTAGACATCATTCTTCTTGAACTGGTCTTCCGTTTCTTCTTGGTTACTTCTTCATAGCTTGAAGGTTCTACATCAATGATGTCATTGCATTCATCATATTATTCTTCATCTTGAACTGTTGTCACTTGTTCTTCGGAACAAGTCTCATCCTTCCTTGCTTGTAGGCGATTATGTGTGAGATCTTTCCTACAAGTCAAATACCATTGTATGGTTAGAAACATTTCATAAGGAATATTCATACTGAAAAGTTCTAATGCATAAATATATGATCATGCAACTACTTTAGACAATAAAACATTCATCCATATCTCACAGAAACTTTTCTAGATGCCTTCCATCTCTACCAAGAAAACATTGAGATTGTGTACTAATCCAATATCTCAACAAAGAGGTTTCATTCTAGATAAGTAGAAATGGAGAGTTGTATAGCACCATAAGCTACTTACCTATCACATGCATATTAGTAGTATACTGTCATTAATGCAAACATTCTATCATGCATAATACATCAACTGAATATAAACAAATGCATAACAAAACAATATCATGAAATGACAATTGAATACTTATCTTTATTTGATTCATGGGTAGACTCCTTCTTGATCCTTCAGCTTCATTGTCTTCTTCATTCATAATAGCATCATTTCTTATCCAAATTCTAGGATGGATAAGAGGTTATTCAAGAGTTGAGTCCTTCATATTGCTCATTACTTGAGGGATCTTCTTTCGATGGTGAGAGCTTGATCTTCAATTGCTCCCATCTTCTCTTCTCTTGATATGAGTCGAACTTCTTCTTCCCAGAGTTTGCTGAAAGTAATCACTTCCTTCTGGAACACATTCATTGAATGAATGAATCCCATGATCCTGGGAGACCATTTAAGATGGCTATCACCACTTCTGCATTCTCCTCTTATTCTTCTACCACTTCAAGTTGTTCTGAATTCTGGATCTTCACATTCTTCAACTTGTTTTCTCAAAGCCATCTTCTGATTTATGTTCTTCCCTTCAGATATATTGGTCAAGGAAGCAAACATCTTTGGTGTCTTTAGGAAAGAAATTTATGGTACAATTTGATCCGTGATTGAATCAACGATGATCTTCTTGGCCTTGACCAAATTCTTATTGTGTAAAGCTTTGAGCCTCATCTCCCTCTAGAACTGGAACCTCTCTACTCATGTAGGTGTCCAACTCATTTCTTCAGGGAGATCATATACTTTCATGCTTGGAAGTTGTCAACTTAAATAATCTTATCATCAAGCTGATGTGATAGATCACTTTGAAATGAGAACCTCAAATGAAAATAGCAAAAGATTAGATCTTACCGCTTTGAGGTGTCCGTCCTTATTCCAAAGCTGGCTGATCTAGGGTTTGTCACAGAAACCCTAAATTTCAAAACTTGGAATATTTTAGATCTGATTGGATAGAAATATAGATATCTTCAAATGGAGTTGTCCAACGTACTCCTTTTCAGAAAACAGTGGAGGGAAGCTCCCGGAACAAGAAGCCCTAGTTTTCCAATTTCTTCTGCAGAAATGCCTGTCACTATTTCTATGATACCGCTGAAATTACTACTCCTATATGTCTACAATTTCTCACTAAGGTAACCTCACATGTCCCTAATCCAACCCCATAGTTTTAATCAGGATGGGTTTGACCAATTGGAACTTATGATCTTTTTCCCAATGTGACCTTTTATAGGACTGCTTAGAACAACGAAGTTGTACAGACTGTCATGTGTCACTGGTTCATCTTTTGAGTATGAACTTTAGATAAAAGAAATTACAATATGTTCCCTTTCTAGAACATCTTTAGGAATTACATTTGGACCTCTGTAGCCCATGTATTGCAATTTTCCCTAGGTGTCCTTTTTAGGGATGAATTCTAGAAGAGGCTTGAACCCTAACTTGGAGGGATCATATCTCCCAGCATATAGCGAATAAAAGGATGAATTTTGGAAACAATGTCCATCAGGATTTTATTTTTGGACCCTGCAATTTTTAGCTCCTGATCCTTTTCCAATCTCAGGATATAGTGAATGTACCAAAACTTAGCACTTTTAGTATTTAGGGTTTTTCTAGCTCGGGGTCAAACTAGGGTTTGACTTTCCTGGAGTTTCACCCAACCAAAAATCTTGATTCAGGTCTCCAAAATTTAGTTTTTATGAGGAGAGTAATCCTATTCTAAGATCACTCAAAAATTCCTTTTCTGTAGAAGGCCCTAATTTCAGCATCGAAAACTGAAAATGCTCGGAATCGAATTCCTCTTTGACAGAAAGATGCCTCCTTCAATGGAGAGTCATCCTAGCATACTTTTGCTGATGGATTGTGGAGAGAGACCCAAAAATTAAGAAGCCCTAGCTTCTGTATCTGCACAATGTCTTTTTCTTAGGTTAGCTCTGATACCATGTTAGATTTTTATTTTATAAGCTACCATTATGATCTTAGGATCTTTAACTGAGAGAATAACATGCACAGTAATAAAACACAAGCACAACACAAGAGACAAGAGACACAAAGAATTTTCCTCTAGGAAACCATAAAGGAGAAAACCTCGCAACTTCCTCGGAGATAGAATCAGTACCAAAATAGAAAATCCCAAAACATAGAGATGATCTCCATAGCTTTTGTCTCTCTCTCTCCCACTGAGAGAGATTCTCCTCTGTCACTCATGTGCTCCAATGAGTGAGTGTGAGTGTTGTGTGTGTGATAAATAGTGAGGCTCACTCTCTCTGTATATTCTTTCATTCACTTGAAGTGCACTCCAACATGTCGACCTCACTTAACAATTACTTACTAGAGCCGACATCTCTTGGAGTGTCTAATAACCTTAGTGCCCCACAACTTGTGGGGACTTTTCCCTCTGCTCAACAAGGAGGTTTAACCTTGACTTAGGTGGTGGGGACTATTGCCCCAACTTACAATGACTCACCTAGGGTTTACTTCACTAGGATATTCTAATAACCCTAGGGCCCCACAACTGTGGGGACTTTAACCCTTGACCAATAGGAGGGTTACCCACAATGACTTGACATGACTTTCACATTATAGAAACCTCCTGATCGAAACATCGGGGCATGAAATGAATCAAATACATCCCAAAATAAACATCGGGTTACAATACATAATAAATATAGATGAATACATTCCAAAGTTACAAATACATCAACATCCACTTCTAGGATGGATTTTATAATGTATTTCAGCCATCATGTTACCCCTCTGACCTCACACATTAGGGGGCATCTATTATATCTAATTTTACCACACAAGGTTGATCACATATTTATGGTCTTCCCTGTCCCTCTGTAGACTGTTTATTGTTGTACGTGACTTTTAATCCCATACTCGCGTGTATGCATGGCTTTTGACCTCAAACCCACGTACATAGGGATGTGTGCATAGATCCAAATACTTTTGGAATTTTCCTAGAGGTGTGTCCGAACCACTTGACTCTTGGCCTTCCATATGCCTTGAGATCGCTTGGATTTGACCCTCCATTACCCCTTTGGAGTGCTATATAAGGAACCCCTTGGATACATTGAAGGAGAGGAATTGAAGAGTAAGGAAACTATAGTCCAGTATTTCTATAGCTTGCATATACTTGAGTCTGCGTCCCTTTGTCCCTTTGGAGCACTTTGAGTTCTTCCCAAGCTTGAATTTGTTTGTGAGCTTGCTATTGAGAGATGGAGGATAAAGGTGGTGGAGGCCCAGGTGGAGGACTCAGCTTCTCCGGTTCGCAGGCATGCCGACAGAGGTTGTCACTTGTGTAATCTCTGATTTGATTAATAGAAATATATTTTCCCATTCAATAATGTGCATTTGAATGAATATTGAATCCATGTATATGTTTAATTTCTTATGCATTGTTGATTATATATGCTAGAGTAGATCTAACACCATATTATATAGCATGCTTGTCTTGTTTGTTGTTGTTGAGAGAAAATTGCTAGTGCAAGCAGGATTGGAAAAAGCTCCTACAGGGATCTACTTCAACCGTCCACAATAAGGTATGATTTGAGATCCTTTATTGTTAGATGTTTGGTTTCTCTTGCATATTCGAAAGGGATTGATTTCTTAGGTCTAGCTGTCTGTTGTGGTACACCCAAAGCGATAGGAAGTTTCTCTTCGTAACAAAGGTTGACACCTGAAGAATGTTGCAGACTCATTAAAAAAGTTTGTTAGTACGAATAAATTCTCTTGGTGTAGAGAATCTATGTGAATTGATTCCATAAACCTATGACTTTATGAGTACATGACTCATTTCTATGCAAAGAAAATAACAAGTGGAATAATGTTGGGTATATGTTATATTCTTTGCATGTGTGTGTGGGAGTTACATTTTTCAATGATGTGCTTGACGATCCCTATCAAAACCTTCATGGAAACTGCCATTAAGATGTTTTCGCTGTCGAAAATGGCCATTGAAAATTTTCGACATTAATGCAGCGAGTCTGAATTTTTGGGTTGTTTTTGGCTATTTTGGGGAAGTTTCTAAAAATATGTAATTTAATCCCGGTACATGGATTAGGGCATTTTTTCTAATCCGGGTTAATGGATTAGTGTGTTCAAGGATACGAAATACCTATATTGTATTGTGAGTTATTCATAATGATAATGAGAAAATAGGAGGTGTGTCTCCAAGGTTTGCTGCTTTTCCTGGTTAAGGGTTTCCAAGTTAAATCTCTTTCTTTTATGTGTGAACGTTGTGGTGTAATATTTAGTTTGCTTATATAATTTGTATGATTTTCTTCTCTACACACATTTAAAACTTATAGTATTTGCATTGTTGACATAAAATAAAAATGGCATTATGCTAGGTGGAGAAAGTGCATTAACTCAAAGGAAATAAAATAGATTATAAAATAAAGCAGCTAGACAATGGTAGCTATCTATGAGAAGAGATGTGGTCGTTATGCTCATTCATGCCAAGATGAAAACAAAATGGGGTAGAAAGGGCCTAAAAACATAACCCTAGAACATGAACCATCATAAATTTTGTGCCCTAAGGTGGTTAGTTGAACAGTCAACTTCTCGGGGGTCATAACTTTTGCATATGATCTTTGTTTGGGGTGTTTGATACCCTATTGGAAAGGTCTATTCGATATTTACATATTTTGAATGTGGGAAAACGAAATCCACTGGAAACCATTATCTCTTTCATTCCCCCAAATCGCAAAAAAAATGTCATTTAAGGCCTCAAAACGCCTCTGGAAGTTTGGGACCTGGAAAAACATCGAAAAATTACTAGTAAACTGCCAAAATGGAAAATTATTTTGAGCCAATGGAATAGGTGGGTGGTCAAGGGTGTCCATCTAGATAATTCCTCCCCCCTTAGGAAGAAATGGTCTAATTAAATAAATCCATACGTAGGAGCAAACTGGTGGGTGTGGAACTGCGTTCAAGTATTTCTTTTTCTCGACGTTTCAATCTCTACCGTGAGATCATCTTCAGGATACCAATAGAAGCTTGGTGAAGAATAATAATTGCCCAATTTCTTTTAAATATAGAATATATGTCTTTCATAAAAAAAATTAGTTAAAAATTTTAATTAGGCTAGTTTGGTTGGTATTTTATTAATTTAAATTATTAAGGTGAATCATGATTTAGGTTTTTTTTTAATTTTAATTTAAGGTTTTTTAGACATAAAATTGTTGTTTTCAATATTATTTTTTAAAGTTATATATATTATTATTAAGGTTTTAATTAAAGTTGTCAATATATTATTATTATTATTATGATTTTAGGGTTTTTTTTTAAATTAAATTTTTTGAAAACCTTGTTTCAATTTTGAATTAAAGTTAATTAATAAGGGTAATTTTTTTGATTTTATATTAAAACTTTTAAATTTAGTATTTTTATGGTTTAAAGCCTTTTTTAATTTTAACTAATATTATTAATATTATAACATATTAGTTTTAGAACCTAAGTTTAATGGTTTAAAGGTTTTAACTTAAAAAATTTTAAATTTTAAATTTTAAATGCTATTTAAATAAAATGATTTCTTCTTATTCAAATACAATTTTTTTATAAAGACCCTATCAATCTAGGTGCATACAAAGGCATCTACTCAATCTCATGTTCTTGTGGGATAGAATACATCAGTGAAACTAGACAATCCATGAGAACGAGATTCAAGGAACATGATGTTGATATAAGACACGGCAGGCATAAGAAATCAGCACTGGCCAAAAATTCTCACATTACCAAACACCAGATCTGCCTTGAAAAATATAGAGTCATCGCTAAAGAGGAGAGCCTAACTACCCTCCTCAAAATATTGGTGTCATTAATACCATGGTAGTTAGGGCCATCAGGATCTCGAAAAAATCTCATTTAAAACAAGAAATTGACCATTTAGCTGATGTGTTTCTGAGGAATGGATACAATTAGAATAAATACAAGAAAATTGTCACCAAGGACATGACGAAAACTAAAAGAATTAAAAAAAGGGAAGACAATTTTTAAGGAAAGAAAATTGTCCTCCCTTACATTAAGGGTACCACGGACCAGCTCGTAAAAGCACTAAAAGAAAGAATTTCATAGTCATCTTCACTCCACCCAACACAATCAGAAAAATGGTCGATTCACTGAAAGACCCTATCGATACAGATGCATACAAAGGCGTCTACTCAATCCCATGTTCTTGTGGGATAGAATACATCGATAAAACTAGATGATCCATGAGAACAAGATTCAAGGAACACGATGCTGATATAAGACACGACAGGCATAAGAAATCAGCAATGGATGAACATTCTCACATTCCCAAACACCATATTTTCCTTCAAAAAACCAGAGTCATCACTAAAGAGGAGAGCCTGACTACCCTCCTCAAAAAACTAGTGTCATTAATACCATGGTAGTTAGGGCCATCAGGATCTCAAACAAAGCTCATTTAAAACAAGAAATCGACCATTCCGCTGATGTCTTTCTAAGGAATGGCTACAATAAGAATCAATACAAGAAAATTTTCACCAAGGCCATAACGAAAAATAAAAGAATTAAAAAAGGGAAGACAATTTTGAAGGAAAGAAAATTTTCCTCCCTTACATTAAGGGTACCACAAACAAGCTGGCCAAAACACTAAAAATAAATAATTTCAGAGTCATCTTCACTCCACCCAACACAATCAGAAAAATGGTTGATTCACTGAAACACCCTATCGATCCAGGTGCATACAAAGGAGTCTACTCAATCCCATGTTCTTGTGGGATAGAATATATTCGTGAAATTGGCTGATCCATGAGAACGAGATTCAAGGAACACGGTGTTGATATTAGACATGACAGGCATAAGAAATCAGCACTGGCCAAACATTCTCACATTACCAAACACTAGATATGCCTTGAAAAATCCAAATTCATTGCTAAAGAGGAGAGCCTAACTACCCTCCTCAAAAAACTAGTGTCATTAATACCATGGTAGTTAGGGCCAGTAGGATCTTGGACAAAGATCATTTAAAATAAGAAATCAACAATTTAGTTGATGTGTTTCTGAGGAATGGCTACAATGAGAATCAATACAAAAAAATTGTCACCAAGGCCATGACGAAAAATAAAATAATTAAAAAAAGGGAAGACAATTTTGAAGGAAAGAAAATTTTCCTCCCTTACATTAAGGGTACCACAGACAAGCTGGCCAAAACACTAAAGAAATAATTTCAGAGTCATCTTCACTCTGCCCAACACAATTAGAAAAATGTTTAATTCACTGAAAGACCCTATCGATCTAGGTGCATACAAAGGTGTCTACTCAATCCCATGTTCTTGTGCGATAGAATACATCGGTGAAACTGGAAGATCCATGAGAACAAGCTTCAAGGAGCACGGTGTTGATATAAGACACGACATGCATAAGAAATCATCACTGGCCAAACATTCTCACATTGCCAAACACCAAATATGCCTTGAAATATCCAGAGTCGTCGCTAAAGAGGAGAGCCTAACTACCCTCCACAAAAAATTGGTGTCATTAATACCATGGTAGTTAGGGCCATCACGATCTTAGACAAAGCTCATTTAAAACAACAAATCAACCATTTAGCTGATGTGTTTCTAAGGAATGGCTACAATAGAATCAATACAAGAAAATTGTCACCAAGGCCATGACAAAAATTAAAAGAATTAAAAAAAGTGAAGACAATTTTTAAGGAAAGAAAATTTTCCTCCCTTACATTAAGGGTACCACGGACAAGCTGGCCAAAACACTAAAAATAAATAATTTCAGATTCATCTTCACTCCGCCCAACACAATCAGAAAAATGGTCGATTCACTGAAAGACCCTATCGATCCAGGTGCATACAAAGGCATCTACTCGATCCCATGTTCTTGTGGGATAGAATACATTGGTGAAACTAGATGATCCATGAGAACGAGATTCAAGGAACACGGTGTCGATATAAGACACGATAGGAATAAGAAATCAGCATTGGCCAAACATCGTCACATTACCAAACACCATATCTTCCTTGAAAAATCTAGAGTCATCGCTAAAGAGGAGAGCCTAACTACCCTCCTCAAAATACTGGTGTCATTAATACCATGGTAATTAGGGCCATCAGGATCTCGAACAAAGCTCATTTAAAATAAGAAATCGACCATTTAGCTAATGGGTTTCTGAGGAATGGCTACAATGAGAATAAATACAAGAAAACTTTCACCAAGGCCATGATGAAAAATCAAAGAATTAAAAAAAGGGAAGACAATTTTGAAGGAAAGAAATTTTTCCTCCCTTACATTAAGGGTACCATGGACAAGCTGGCCAAAACACTAACAAGAAATAATTTCATAGTCATCTTCACTCTGCCCAACACAATCAAAAAAATGGTCGATTCACTAAAATACCCTATCGATCCAAGTGCATACAAAGGCGTCTACCCAATCCCATGTTCTTATGGGATATAATATGTTAGCGCCCAGAACGTACCCAGGTTGCGAAAGGTAAATCCTAGGGTAACAACAAAACTGCTTTAGACTGTATTTCTGACCTAATACAGTCATAGAGGGATCTCTCACTATTTACAAAGTTTTTATACTCAAAATATTCAATCAAAGACAGTCAGAAGGTCAGATTTCTTAATTGGACGATTTTGTTTTATAAAGTTTGGTGGGACAATTGTGGAGGATACCAATGGGCCATGGATTCAACAATTATATTTGAAACAAGTTGCAGGAGGTAATAAGTCTGAAGGTTTGTGGACAGAGGCAAGAAAGACACCCTTTCTTCAATCTGGAGGTATTAGCGGGTGGATTAGCGGACAGAGGGAGATATCATGTCAAACAGAGCACCTAACCAAGGTGAATTTTGCAAGACTTTAGAATAAAATGTTTAAAAATGATTGAACAATGGACCTAGAGCATGCGAAATGAATTCTAGCCCATATACACTAATGACCAAACATGAAAGCAAATACAAACTGAGATGAAAATAGGATAAACAATCACGTAAAGAAAGTTACATATTGAAGAAAGAGATGGCACAGGAATCTCTTCCATGAGAGTTTATCATTCTGCCTTTGCAATTTTATTCAACTCTAGGAAACTGAAAACATATTACAATGGAAAGCCCCTGCTCTTGAAAATTCCCAACCCCTTTCTCCCTCAGCAGGGAGCCAATTTATAATGTCTCAAACCCTCTAAACCAACCTCGAGGTCTAAATTACTTACAAACTTCTAACAAACTCTAACGTGGTATATTTACCATGATTTACATAAAACAGAAATATAATGCGGACTGTTGAAAAATAGGCTTAAACTTCCCCTCCTGCATATCCCAGGTGGTGACAGTTGTGAAAAAACTAAAATACTTTTTTGTAATTGGCCATGTTCCCAAAAAAACACATGTCTTCTTTTCTCCAAATTCACCTCCAGCTCCTCGGAATATGCCTTTGAATTTGATGACTCGGATAGTAAACTTGTAAATTTCTGGAAAAATACCCTATGAAGGTATTTTTAATTATCCCAACCTATTATACCTATGTAAAAATGGAAGGAGGTTTTTTAACATAGGCCTGTTTTGAATACAAACCTCTCTCTGTTTTGTAAAATTCAACTCTATTTGTCTAAAACAATTCTTTGAATTTGATGTCTGAAACAGTCCTTTGGAAAACCTGAAAAATTGTCTGTAAAACTCACTTTGTTTCTCCTAAACCATAGAACTTGTGTGAAAACTGATAGAGGTTATTTTGGATAAGCATGTTCAAAAGAAAATAATATCTCAGTTTCTAAAAATTCCTCTTCATTTGATGGAAACAATTATTTGCATCTGATGACTAGAACAGTCATTTTGAAATCTGAACATTTTCCCTCTGAAGATGACGTCGATTCTCTCAATCCTTAGCATATGTGTAACAACTGAGATAGGTTATTGTATATGGGTATGTTATAAATACAAACCTCCCTCGGGTTTTCAAAATAAGTCTCATTTTGGTGGAAACAATTGATTGAATATAATGACCCAAAACAGTCATTTTCATAAAAACAACCATGCTCTACTACTTTAATTCTGAATTGACATCATTTGATCCACAATTAGTACAATTTTTGTGAGCCTTGTTTTTCCAACTGCATATATGTCCATCATTTGTTCAATTTTATGTTCATAGTGTTTTAGAACCGCTGAGCAAAAATGACAAAAACACAAAAATGTGCCTAAATAATATCATTAAGTAATCACAACATGATTTTCCATATAGTGAGACACTAATTTATTTGACCAAGCCACTGTGCATTAAGTATTTGCTATGAAATGCTCATTGGTTTATTTTAGCTTAGCATATTTTCACCACAGGTCATAGTAATCTGAACCTTTAATCATTTAAAACTCTAAAGTGCAACCAAGAGCCTTAAAATTCTTTTTTATTTCTAACACTGGAATGAACTTAATCCATCAATTTATTTTCTGAATTGATCTTACACCAACACGTGCTTAGAATTTACCCACGGAATATAATTTTGCTGAGTTTTGAAATCTTGCCCTCCCTTCACATTCACCCAGCGAAATTATTTTGAGCGGTTTATCAATTTGACTAGATAATGGATGTTTACCATGTTTTTGATTTGCCAGCAGCATAAAAATTATGCAAATCTCAAAACCTAATTTCTCCTTGCTAGTTGAAAACGTGGAATTTATTCTGTTCGTCGACCAATTTTTTTTAAACCATATTGTTTTTCCACGTGTTTTCAATTTGACGATGGGAAAGTTTATTCCACGAATATGAAAACATAGTTTCTTCGTGCAAGTTCACATCGCGGAATTTATTTGAGGCATCAGATGAAATGTAGTCTCCATCTGGACCATTGATCAATTCTTAGCTGCACAGGTAATGCACCTAGGCTCCTTTGAGTGCATCCTTAACGCTGGACAGCTCTATCATTGAAACATCCCACAGCTGATAGAACAGTAATCATGCATGCTAACATAGTTGCAAATAAAAACAAAACCTTGTTGCTTTGGAATATGTCTCCATTATTTATTTTATTTATTTTATTTATTTTCACTCCTTTTATGCAATACCTCTTAGGCTCCTTGGTGTGTGTGGACCCCATGCGACTTGGTAACGAGTGGCCTTGTGCCAAAATTTCATTTTAAAAGCTTCCTTTGCCCAGTTTTGAAAATAATAAGCTCTAAAAAATAATAAACTTTGGTAAAAATAGAAATTAGACTAAAAATCCAAATTTAAATGTAATACCAATATTTTTATTTTTACTTTAAAATGAGAAAGATCCTTTTAATTCAAAATAAATCCTTTCTTTTTTCTCAAAACCTTAACCCCTTTTCCTCTTGCAAACCTAGAAAATTTTATGCATTATTCAACCGAGTAGAAACCTTGAAATTTTCCAAATTACCAATATAATTTTAAAATTTATGTGGAGGTAATGCAAACTTCAAAAAAAATAACTCGTGCTAACATCTGGCTCCACTTGGAATGCTATCCTCCCTGCGAGGTATCAAATAACCCAGTAGACCAGGTGACAGATCCATTGGGTTGCCCCTAATCTTTCTTTGAAACCCTCAACCTGTTCTACCCAGTAACCATTCATTGAAACTATTCTAGAAACAAATCCATGTCAATCTATAAACTACCACCTGTCACCTGACCATACTCTGAAAAACTAAAAGCAACTGCAACTGCAGACCTTAACCTGTAATTGAACTGCACTTGAAACTGAAACTAAACTTAAAACTAATGAAAGAAATGCTCGCCATGTCGAGCTTCTTCATGCCTGCCTATCCTAATTAACTAAGACCAAATGCCCAATCAAGCAAAATTCGACTTCCAATGAAGCCAATCAAGAAATTTATCCAATAATTATTTTTCTTCCTCATGCTTGATTGAAATTAGAACATAAGAACATAATAGAAAAAGGTTATCATGAAAATTTTTATCCTTTGCTGCAAACACATAACCAACCACCCCATCTGAAAAATTTATCCATGTATTCTGCTACTGGATCATAAAAAGCATGACAACCTTCAACATAATCTATCATTTTCTTACCATTAGAAAGCTGTCCAAAAAGTAACTCTACTTGCATACTGTCAAACCGATCTTTAAAAGAGCTTTGAAAGGAATTCTCGTGACTGTTTTTAAATGATATATCAGCAACTTCATTTAATATTTCTGAATTTACAACTTCATTCTTTTCAAGCACCTCAAGAGGAATATCATTTTTCTCTTCAACAAGATTATGAAGAAAGATGTCTTCTTGACAAAATGTTTTTAAATTGGAGAGATTTAAAGAAACATCCCATTGAGAGTCCTCATATCCTTCTTTGTTGTTAACACCTCTATGTTGAGTAGTTGAGGAAGAGGTATGATTGAGGAAGATAAAAGGATATATTAAATTTGCAAATTCCAATAGTTGTGATTACATCATTAAAGTGCGCATAAGGGTTAATTTGGCATGCAATCCGAGGGTGTAGAGCGGTTGAGGTGAAATCTATGGTTTAAAATGGATCCACCAGGTAAAGATGCACATGAGATAAGTTATGTGGAGAAACAGATAGGGTTAACAAAGCTTAAAGATAAACTATTATAGAATAAAGAAAACAAAATCCATGGCTGAGAAATACTCCGCTGAATAAAGATGCGCACTTGAAAAAAATGGAAAAGGCTAGCGGAATGTGTATAGCCAATATCAATCCAACGGCTTAAGCAAAAAGTGAAAACTCATCAACGGTCATTATTGGTTCCAAAGGATAAAGTTACGAGATGGTTAAAAGAGAAAGGTGGTAGCGGAATGTAAACCATGTTCCACGTGGCAACTTGAAGTGAATTCCACAGAGAAAAGTAGTTGGGAAAAAACCGCTTGATGAGGGCTCCGAAAAGGGACTGTAGTATAAAGGTAAAGTTGACTTGGTTTAAAAAATCATTTCATTTGTGTGCTGCGGGCGAAAGGAAGGAGACGGTATGCCATCTTTTCAAGTCAAATTTTACGTGTTTACAATCACAGGTAACACTTAAAACACTTAAACTTGGTTCAAGGAGTTGTTGCCATTGTTCGTTATGGAAAAGGAACATGGTTTAGGAGTTTTATGTAGGGTTTTGGATGAAAGAGAGGAATTTATTGTTGATAGGGAAAGAAATGTATGTGACCCTGTTTTATCAGTTGGAAATGTATCAGTCTCGAAGGAGTAGTTGTGGCAGTGTAATTTGCAAGGAAATGATGTTCTTAATATTTGCAGTTCTTTTTCATACTATTTTTCTATTGATCAAGTCGTACCATTTCCCCAACTGGTTGAATGGTGCGCAAATAGTTATTCCCCTTCCGAAAGAGTTGTCATGAGTCATACCACCTCCAAAATGCTTTGTAAAGTCGATGCGAAAGCTGGTCGCGCAATACTGAACTTACCTGATAATTTTCCTGATAATTGTGAGTCTTTGAATGAGTATGTCTTAGTCGAAATGTACAAAAGTTTTAAAACTGAAGTTAGATGCCAATTTTTGTCCAGTATTCTTCAAGAGGGTCAGTCATTAGAAGGACTTTTTATGCTGTATAATGTTAACATTTTCAAAAAAGAGGTGCAGATGGTTATGTCTTTAGTCAGCCAAATTCTAGGTTTAGATGATGATATTCATATCAGCGAAGTAATTTTAGGTTTCTTATTGAAAATAAGTTCAATTGATCCTGAGTCCCATTTAATCCATTGTTTCAATCTGGATGAATACTTGGCTGAAACTATCCATGTCCAGTTAGTCAAATTTCCCAAAGTCAGATTTTTTAAGTATCAGTCATACTTTCTGAATATGTTGTTGTGTTCAAATGTGTCAAAATTGCATTTCCTGTCCACCATTTTCTCTCCAGATCTTCCAAAGCAAATCAATATGTTTGAGTTTATAAACACAATTATGGCTGAGATGTATAAGTTGTTGTTTGATGATGTATTACCAAGGGTGTTAGAAGAAATGAAACTCATGTTGCAGTCTTCCTCAGAGGACAGAATAGGAGACTAGTTCTTATATAAATATTTTATTGTTTTTAGGGTGTATGGGTTCACTGGGGAACCATACAAGCTACATGTTTTTCTGACTCCAAGAATATTTGCACTTGATTTTATGAGGTAGAGATTGTGTGTAGAAGAAGAGAATTTTGCGGCATTCAAAAAGTCTTCAAATGTTAAGTTCCTCTTAAAGTTGGTCCATTTATTTTCAAAAACAAAAGTGCCCTGTTGTTTATAGAAAAGTTATTAGAAGTTATGGATTTCCATAAGGATCAAAGAATCAATTATGATCCACATCATATAATTTCTCAGAGAAAACAATCAAACAAAAATAAACCATTCGATCATCAAGTTGTCGAAGGTTTAGATAAAATAGCCAATTTGTCTTGTTTTGAAGAAAGTTCAGGAATTGATGAAGGTAGGAGCAATGAGTTGATTGCAGTGGTTCAAACACCTAATAATCCTAGTATTTTGAATAAGAGGATTATTGTTGAGACTGAGATTATGGATGTGGATGAAAGCATTTCATATAAAAAGATCAAAACATACTCCCAGGATGATCAGGTTTCAAAAGAAATAATTTGAGAGGATTCAAAGAAAATGGTCTTGTTCCCGAAGAAGTCCGTGCAGGTACATCAGTAATCCTTTGGAGGAAAAGGTAGTGCAGAGCCCAGTTCCTGTTTCAAGTCCAGAGCAGATTTAGTGTCAAGTTATGTTGAAAAACAAATGTAGTCGTCAGAGGAAGCTATAAATTTGATTCCTTGAGTTAGAAGTCTAATGAATAAAAAGACATTGTTGATTTCTACACAAGATGTGGAGAGAAATACCTTGAAGTTTTTTGTGGTTAATGATAAAAAATATCTAAGATGGAAGTGAAGTTACATAAAATTAGTGTTCCCGATAAGATACAGCTCCATAATCAAACTGAAGATGTTATCTATTCCAATTTATTACATGCTACTATGAAAGTTTAAAAAAATGCAGGTCCTTGTAGATAAAATGGAAGTCCAATTGAAGCATGGGAAATTAGAGAATAAACCAAATCTGATCCAGATTAAGAAGTTACAAGGGGATGTTATAAGCTTAGGAAACGAACCAGGAAATGTATTGGCAACCAAAAATATTTTAGAAGAAAAGGAAAATACCATCCATGTATTAAAAAAGAAGCTTAAAATCCCAAATACTAAACATGCTCTGTCCCCATAATTATTTACATTGCAAGAAGAAAAAGATAAAGTTTATCAAGAGATGATTGATTTCAAAGGCAAAGCATTGAAACTAAAAGAGGAGAAAAACATATGGGAAGTGGAAAGAGCTGAATTAATGACCCAGATTTCAAAGTTAAAAAGGGATCAAAATGATGAAAAAGAAATTATTGAAGAGCTGATGAGTCAAACTCTTGTTGACACAGATTTATCTCTTGTGAACATTGAAAAGCCCTTAAGTGAATTTTCTGCAGATGATCTGTTAGTTCCAATGTCACAGGTAAGTTTGAAGGATGTAGAAATCAAAGAGTTAAAGGAAGAAAATGAGAAGATTAAATCAGAATTGGCTAGAACCACTGAAGAGAAGAATAAAACATTAAATGATAAAATCCAGTTACAGAAAAAGTTTAATGAGTTGAAGGAAATAAATATAGGAAAAGCTCCTCTACAAGGAGCTAAACATTTAATTTGGGATACATTATCTGTGGAAATTACCAAATTTAGCCACTATGTAAATTTTATTAATGATCAGAGTGCATTAGTCAATCTAGCTACTCAAAGGCTGAAGTTGGAAAACGAGACCATGGAAAAGAAGCCTCTAAATACAGCTCAGAATGCTTTAAATTTTTTGAATTCTCTAACTTATCAAAAGTTGCAGGACATCGGAATTAAGGACATAGTAGCTATTGTGACTATGGGTGAAGAAATGTATTAACAAACATCATCTCATGAAGGTGGTACAAGATAAAGCATATAAAATGTCTTCACAGATAAAATATTTTAGGCTTGCTTTTAAGGAGTTATTTGAAGACGGCCTCCCTTCTTTCTAGGATGATGAAGGAAGATTATTTTCTCAAGAACATTATCATAGTCTGCTGGTACAAAATCGCATGGACCATTCCAAGTTTGAAGATCTGGTTAAAGGACTGACTGGAAAAATCATTGTAGAAAAATTGACAGAGGATTTCGAAGTATTGCCAAAATTTTTAATCATTAGAAGAGGATTACCCACAGTATCTTATGAAGCCTATGTCGTTCTGGAGGTATCTATTAGAGAAATGACAGAATATGATACACCAAATGCAGAACAATGGAGGATTGTGGAAATATTCGGGAAGACCAAGTATATACTTCATCCTTGAAAACAGGTGTTGTGCGTCGTGGAGCTGCTTATTCGAGATATCATGCAGTCACTAAGTTGATTATAATCAAATGATCTGTTGTTAGAATCGAAGCATGTAGTTTTGTTCCTAGTTGTTAGGAATATAGTTACAAGAAACTTTGATTAACTGATTATTCGGTTATTGATCTTCTTGGGAAGAAGTTATCTTTTGTATATATTTGAATTTATTTGATGTATTGGGAGTTGGAACCCATATGTTTTAGACTGATATTTTTGAGAACTTGTGATTTTTGAATGAAATAACAAAGCCGTAATGCTGGTGGATATTTAAAGATTCCTATGTCGTTTATGTTACAGTATGTGCCTTCTTTCCATGTGATTGTCTTCTTAGTGTTTACTTTCCATTTTATTTTCTTCATATCTGAAACGTAGTGTTGAATAGTTTCAGAATTCATACTTGTTATGCTCTAGCTATTGTCTCAGATATTTCACAAATATTTCTGTTAAAGTTGATATGGAATTCATCTTGTGATGCTCTATATTGATGGATTTTTCATGTTTCTTTCTTATTCACCTAAAAATCAATTAATGACTGTGCCTGAATGGTTATCCTGCCTTTGTTGAGATCCCATGTATGAAAGCTTTGCGTTGTCTTTATCTATTTGACTCCATTTCCCAATGGTATATGTGTTGTTTCAACCATGTACATGATTTAAAATACTGATTTCATATATCTGGCCTTGTTAAATTTATATGTGAGAGATCCCTCTCTAGAAACAAAAGCCAGTTTCTTTCTGAAGTGGTTTTTGTTGTTACCTTGAGATTACCTTCCACAACCTTTGGTATATTTTGAATGCTAACGAATTGGCACCGTTTCCAGGAAAGAAAGTGCAAATCATCCCTGGGAGGAACGACAAAGTTTATAAAGATTAAGAAATATTTCTATGGGAAAATAGGAATTTTTGTCAGTAAATAAGGTTGTATATTTGCCCTGGTGATTCCAATTCTAAAGTTATTGCAAGATTTCAAAAGACATCCTGGCTTTGAAAATACATACACGAGGTAATTCTGATACTGAAATTTTACGAAGTTTGGAGGATCCAGAAAAATTATTTAAGAAAAAAGACAAAGAAAAAGTAGATATTTCTCTATTTGGTGCATCATCTTCTCAAAATTTTCATAGCATATTTGATCAATAATGGGAAATTGATATTGAAAAGGGGTTGTTGAAATCTAAATCTGAGTCTGATCTTGAAAACGTTGAGTTCAACCCTCGGAGATTAGAATCTTATTTACTTGATTCCCTTTGAAGATATTTACAACAGTCTACAAAAGTTGAAGAATAACCTTTTGTTCAAAATATTCAAAATCCCTTAGTTCCTCCAATTCCACCTAAACCAATGGTGGCCAGATTTGCTCCTTTATGTTTACCTGATGTATTGTATGATCTGCCCCAAAATTATTCTTAGATAATTTCTTTATTTGATGGAGAAGGAGGCATAACATCCAAGCAACATGTAGCTAAATTTGAAGATTTTGTTGACCCTGAGGAAGTTGATTATATGGATGTTAAAATGTAGTTGTTTTCTTAAAGTTTATTAGGGGAGGTGAAGAAATGGTTTAAATATTTGCTAGTTGTATCTATATTAACTTTTCAAGCTTTCCAAAATGCATTTCTAGAAAGATGGGATGACAAACAAATCCCTTTATAGCTTTTGTCCCAATACAATAGTCTCAATAAAGGAGGTTTTGAATCCGTTCATGAATTTTCAAGCAAATTTATGAGGGTTTACAATTCCATTCTAAAAGATATAAAACCTTCTGCAGCGGCTGCTAAACTTCATTATGCTGGGGCTTTTGATAATGACTTTGCTTTTTCATTAAGGGAGAGAAAATCAGCAAATCTTCCTGCTATGTTCACAGATGCTTTAGAAGTGGAAGCAAATATGATGGTGAGTGGAAAGATGAAACAAAGAGACATTGATAGGAGGAAAACAAGAGAAGAAAATATGCCCTCTACTTCTTCTTCTGCAACTAATATTAAATTTGAAATGATGTTGAAGACAATGGAGAAGTTAATGGATAGATTTACTGTGGACAATAGATCATTCAATAGAGAACAAGTTGATCCTCAAATCAGAAATATGAATTTTAGAAGGCCAAATCCTCCTATGCCTCTATTATAGCTGATTTTACCACACCTAGTGAATCAAAATTATATGGCCTTCCCCTGTCCCTCTGCAGACTCTTTGGACCCATTGGACCTTTTTTATACATTTGATGTTTCAAAGATCATCCCTAAAAACATGCTTAAATTGCTATATGTGACTTTTAAACCCTTTCTCGTGTATATACGCGGGTTTGATCCCTAAAACCTCATACATCGGGATGTGTGCAAAAGGCCAAATTTTTTTGGAGTTTTCCTTGACATGGATCTGACTCACTTGTCTCCTGGCCTTCCATATGCCTTGAGATCGCTCGGATTCGACCCTTCATTACCCCATTGAAGAGCTATATAAAGAACCCTTTGGATACATTGAAGAATATGAGAGAATTGAGAGCAAAGAAACTATAGTCCATTATTTTCGGAACTTATGCTTGAGTATGCATCCCTTTGTCCCTTGGAGCACTTTAGTGTTATTCCCAAGCTTCGCTTTTGCTTGTGAGCTTGCTATCAAGAGATGGAGGATTGAGGTGGTGGAGGCCCAAGTGGGGGAGTCAGTTTCTTCGATTCGCAGACATGCCGACAGAGGTTGTATTCATTGTAATCTTTGATTTTATATTAATAGAAATATATTTTCCTGTCCAATAATGTATGTTTGAATAAATATTTTATCCATGGATGATTTCAAATGCTTATACATTGTTGATTATATATGCTAGAGTAGATCTAACACCAATATATATAGCATGTAGAAATTCTAAAGCCTTGATGGCATAAGGAATTTCATAAACTGGCTAAGGATCTAAGCACACAATTAACCTCACATAGAATTGTAGAGAATTAACATAAGGAGAGAAGAAGAAGATTTAATGAACACACAATAATGAATGATCAATAAATGATAATTGATATTATTACATAGGTAATACATCCTTATAAAGGATAAAGGAGTTGCATGAAGACAACTCAAGCTAGCTCATAAAGCAGGCTTACTAATTATGATAAACCCCATAGTTGACTAAAGCACTTTCCCAATCTACCAAGCACCTCACGAATTAGCAATAGTATGTGTGAGTGATGATGAGTGAAGGAAATACTTAATAATCCTAGAATATGGAGAGAAAATAATGGAGGATGGGTTGGCAACAAAAGTTGCCAGTTTCCTAGTTGACTAGCTTTACCTTATCCATAGAAAAGCAGGATAAAGCAGAAAAGGCAGAATAAAGCAGATTCTGTTGTAAAGCGCAGTTACCAATTCTGGATGGCCATAAAGTGGTCAAGATCAACCCAGAATCAAAAATAAATCATTCCTAGGATATAGATGGCAAGTGTTGACTCTAAGGTGCAAGTGGATGCCAACTATTTAAGCTAGTGGGTAGGAAATTAATCAAATAATGATTAATTATTTTATGAATGGGTTTATTATATTCCAACACCCCCCTTTAAGCCTGACTTTATAATGATATTCCTGAACTAATAAGAAATATATGCGTATATAGGGCCCAGCAATAAAGCTATGGTCACCCTTTTACAATTTATGTTGTCCAAAGAAATGAGGAAAGAGGCAAAACCTCAAGGGGAAAATCCTCCCTCGAGAAAGGACATGAAAATCAATACCAAAAATGTTGAACTGCTGGTGTTGCTGCTGCTCCAAACTAAATGCTGATGTCTAGAGGAATCTTATTCTTGGGAAGAAGATAAATCTGCTCACCTGGATCAAGGACAGCTGCAGGATGGAAATTGGGACCATGTAGAACAACTGAAATCCAATGATGTGAAGGCAATACTGAAGGATCTTGAGACTTGTAATCAGCTCCAAGATGATGATATGACTTGAAATTCAAACCAGTAGAGATGAAATGAGCTCCAGATAGGTGAAATAAATGTCCAAGTGAATGTATCATGTCTCCATCTTCATTTACAAAGAGATGATGTGTGCAAGTGATCATGTAGGAACATAGAGAAGGCATGTGATCAAAGAGTGTGAATGCATGGGCTCCATGGGTTGATCTAGCTTCCAAATAAT
Organism: Pseudotsuga menziesii; assembly: GCA_001517045.1. Classification (NCBI taxonomy): domain Eukaryota; kingdom Viridiplantae; phylum Streptophyta; class Pinopsida; order Pinales; family Pinaceae; genus Pseudotsuga; species Pseudotsuga menziesii. Next base: position 59,936 of record LPNX010977392.1, read on the forward strand.
CCAAGAGATCACAAATAAGCACAACAATAGACTCATGGGAATATACTGGTAAAGAATCCTCTATGGTAGAAGTATGAGAGGAGAAAAGATAGTGATGCTCAAAATATTCAAGGAGGCTCTGAGAATGAGTGCCAAGAACAAAGGAGGAGCTGCAGAAGCACAAGGGATCAAGTATGGTAAGTGGAAAAACACTGGAAGGACTTGATTTGGCTAAGAAAACATCCTGGAAATCACTGGGTTGCGCACCATCAAGAAGAGAGGCATGCACAAAGTGTGAGAGGTCTGGCATATGGATCTCAGAATCCATGATAGAAGACATAGAGAACACTAAATGTGTGAGTGAATCATTAATAGCAATAGTAGCTCCATTAGTCACATCTTTTTCATCAACAACATCATAAGAAGATGAATCAATATCTTCTACTTCAAGAGACACAGAAAAAGATGGCTCTTCAATATTTGCTTCTTGATTGAAAGAGGAAGCATTTGAATCAAAGAGAGTAGTAGCAACAGGAACTATATGAGAAAATTCTTCTTCATGATCAACTTCATCAGAGACTGTAGAGGCCGAGACATCTTGAGAGAGAGAAATCATTGAGGAGCTAGAGGCATTCTCCACATATCTAGAAGGATCCTCATTGTCCTTTCCCAAAACTCTATCCAATGGTGTCCAGAGATCCTTTGGGTAATCAATAGAATCAATAAGGTAGCGCATGCATGGAGAGGAAGCTAGACAAATAGCTCCAATTGCTCTATCACAGTCATTCAACCAGTCACTTGGCTCTTCATAAGACTCTTCACCAGCTCCAATAGATATCTCATAGAGACCTTGTCTCTTTAGATATGAAATGATCTTCAGTTTCCACTCTGAATAGCTTGTGAATGGAGAAAGAAGAGGAACTGATACTCATGAATCCATTTGAAGTTGAACGTGCAAAATAAACCTGCAAATCTGAAAAAGGAGGATTAATTAATGAACTCTCAAAGATCTGATATCATGTAGAGCTTTGATATCCTCATCTCTAATAGCATGTAGAACTTGAACTTTGAGAACCTTAGCTCTGATACCATGTAGAAATTATAAAGCCTTGATGGCATAAGGAATTTCATAAACTAGCTAAGGATCTAGGCACACAATTAACCTCACATAGAATTGTAGAGAATTAGCATAAGGAGAGAAGAAGAAGAATTAATGAACACACATTAATGAATGATCAATAAATGATAATTGATATTATTACAAAGGTAATACATCCTTATAAAGGAAAAAGGAGTTGCATGAAGACAACTCAAGCTAGCTCATAAAGCAGGCTTACTAATTATGATAAACCCCATAGTTGACTAAAGCACTTTCCCAATCTACCAAGCACCTCACGAATTAGCAATAGTATGTGTGAGTGATAATGAGTGAAGGAAAGACTTGATAATCCTAGAATATGGAGAGAAAATAATGGAGGATGGGTTGGCAACAAAAGCTACCAGTTTCCTAGTTGACTATCTTTACCTTATCCATAGAAAAGCAGGATAAAGTAGAAAAACCAGAATAAAACAGATTCTGCTGTAAAGCGCAGTTACCAATTCTGGATGGCCATAAAGTGGTCAAGATCAACCTAGAATCAGAAATAAATCATTCCTAGGATATAGATGGCAAGTGTTGACTCTAAGGTGCAAGTGGGTGCCAACTATCTAAGCTAGTGGGTAGGAATTAATCAAATAATGATTAATTATTTTATGAGTGGGTTTATTATATTCCAACATAGCATGCTTGTCTTGTTTACTGATTGTTGAGGAAGTAATTTATCAATTCAAGCTGGAGTTGGAAAGCTCTATGGGGATCTACTTCAACCGTCTGGAATAAGGTACAAGTTTTGATCCTTTATTGTTAGATATTTGATTTCTCTTGCATATTGGAAAGGATTTATTTCTGGAGCCAAGCTGTCTGCTGTGGTACCCCAAGCCATAGGAATTTCTCTCAGTAGCAGCCTCCATGAAATAGGAAAAGAGATATGAGAAACCCAAGGAATCAAGAAGAATAGCAAATTTGACCACCTTTCCCTGAGAATTATGTTGCAGATTAAGAAGATCCTGCTGAGAATGAAATGCATCTTTTTGGGGATTTAGATTCAGAGATATATCTTACTAAAGAAGAACACCACATGTTATTAAAAGAAGATGGAAATGAATAATTTGAAAGGGAATCAGAGTAGTATCAGAGGGGTTATTTGCATGTTATGGACGATGTACAGAGGAAGATCAGATTGAGAAACAGAGAAGTCGTTATAAATAAAGGGAGGCTAAGTCCAAATCAGCCTTCCACAAGTTCATTAAATACAGAAAAAGAAAAGGAAATACAAAAAGAGTCTGTTGTAAATAAAGAAGTTGACAATGAAGTACAGAAAACAAAAGGATTGAAACAAGTAGCACCGGTAGATGTAGAGAAATTTAATTCTACTTTTAATTTGCAGAATGAACTTTCCGAGTACAGAGATACAATAACAAAGATGGTTAAAGGTCAAGGAGAATTTCAATTAGACATTTTAGAGTTGAAAGATGATAATCCTACTATTTCATTTGGGTCAAAAGTTGAAAGTATAGGTGATGAATAAGTTCCTCCTTTTTATTTGAGTTTGAATGTGCATGATATGGTGGTACATAATGCAATGTTAGATTCAGGTGCATCACATAATCTAATGCCAAAAGGAGTAGTTGAAAGTTTGGGACTGGACATGACAAGACCTTATAAATATTTGTGTTCCTTTGATTCCAGAAGGGTGAAGTGTCTTGTTTTAATTAAAGACTCTGGTAGTAACTTTGAATAAATTGCCAACTAAAACAATAGTAATGGATGTGGTAGTGGCAGACATTCCACCAAAATTTGGGGTGTTGTTATCAAGGTCTTGGAATTCAAAGTTGAAGGGTATCTTGCAAATGGACATGTCATATGCCACTATTCCTGTCAAAGATGGGAGTAGGAGGCTGTATAGTGAGGAAAGAACTCCTTATGTAGTAAGCAGTCAAGATATACCTGAAATTCATCATATATATGTTGTTGATACTAATTTGGGCTCTTCTATTTTCTTTAATGATACTGTCCCGTGTGATTTGGAGTCTATGTTGCAAATGAAATCTAAAAATAATGAAGAGGGAATGATAGAAAAAAATGCTTTAGAAAAGAAACAAAAAGAGATGGTTTATGGACTATGTATTTTGATGGATCTATGGCAAAGGTTGGCGCTAATGCTAGTGTATATATAATTTTTCCTATCAGGGATTTTAAAGCTATGTCATATAAGTTAACATTTGAATGCACGAATAATGTTGCTGAATATGAAGCTCTGTTACTTGGGTTACATGCATTGAAGGATATGGGAGCACAAAGGATAAGAGTTTTAGGAGATTCAGAGCTTGTGATAAACCAAGTGAATGAAAGTTATCAAACTAGACATCCCCAGATGAGAGCTTATATAAATGAACTATGGGATATTTTTGGTAATTATTTTACAGAACATACTATTAAGGTGGTTCCAAGATATGAGAATACAGTAGCATATTATTTGGCGGTTGCTACTGGTAAATTCAAAACTCCAAGTGCTGGTCAAAAAGAGTATCAAGTAGATATTGTGAATAGACCATCTATACCTGATAATTCTAAATATTGGCAGGTATTTGAAGATGACATGCAGATAAAAATATTTTTGAAACTATCAGGAGAATTTGTAAACACTCATATTGATGTTGAAAACGATGATAGTGAAAATTTCCAAGAGGTTGAAGAAAACGAAGAAGAAAAGACCAATACTGAAAAATTGAAGGGAACTTTAGTAGGAAAAGATATCATTCAATTGAAAAGCAATTTTATACCAAGAGGTTTGATTCCTTTAGAGAAATTTTTTTATCATAATGATGTTGCCAAAGATCCAAAAGTAAAACTAGCTGATAACGCTATTGAAGATAGAAATATTGGTACTAAAGAGAATCCCAAGATTGTAAAACTGTATAAAAATTTGCCTGCAAAAGAAAAAGTAGAATATGTTATTTTAATGAAAAGGTATACAGATGTATTTTCTTGGAGTTATGAATACCTTAAGGAATATGAAACTTAAATAATACAACACACTATTCCAATTAAACCTAGAGAAAAGCCTTTCAGACAGAAACTCAGAAGAATAAATCCAAAATAACTACCAGTTATTGAGAAGGAAATTAAAAAATTATTTGATGCCAAAATTATTGTGACTTTAAGATTCTCATGATGGGTTGCTAATTTAGTTCTTGTTAGAAAGAAAAATGGAGAAATAAGGCTTTGCATAGATTTCATGAATTTGAATAAGGTCTCCATGAAAGATAATTATCCTTTGCCGAAAATGGCTCATATTTTACAGAAAGTGGTCGGAGCTGAAAGAATTTCTATGATGGATGGTTTTTCTGGATACAATCAGACTAAGGCGTTACCTGAAGATCAAGAGAAAATTTCTTTCACCATGCCATGGGGCACCTTTATGTATGAAAAAATGCCTTTTGGTTTGATGAATGCAGGGGCTACCTTTCAGCGTGCCATGGATATTGCTTTTGCGGGAGAAATAGGCAAATTTGTGGTAATTTATATGGATGACATCACAATTTATTCAAGGTCTAACAAGGAGCATATTCATCATTTGGAAAAAAAATCACAAAATGCAGGAAATTTGGTATATCATTAAATCCAAAGAAATCAAATTTTGCGTTGGAAGAAGGAAAGTTATTGGGCCACATAATCTCAAAGGATGGAATAAATATTGATCCTGAAAGAGTCAGTGCGATTTTGAAAGTGGGAGAACCAAGAAGCAAAAAAGAAATACAATCATTTTTGGGACAGGTAATTTTTTTAAGAAAGTTCATTCCCAATTTTGATGAAATATTAATGAATATCACAAATATGTTGAAAAAGGGTCACGAGATAAAATGGACAGAGGAGGCTAAGAGATCTTTCAAATAAATAAAACAAGCTATTTCGGAGGCTCCTGTGTTGGTGAGTCCAAATTTCACTAAATATTTTTTAGTATTTTCTTATGCTTCAGAACATACTATTGTTGCAGTTTTGTTACAGAAAAATAATGAGAATATGGAGCAACCCATAGACTTTTTCAGTAAGATGTTGAGAGATGTGGAGTTAAAATATGATATTATGGTGAAGCAAGCATATGCTTTGGTTAAAGCATTGAAATATTTCAGGGTGTATATTCTTCATTTACATATAATTGCTCATGTTCCAACCACTGCAGTAAAAGGGATTCTCACACAACTTGACCCAAAAGGAAGAAGGGCGAAATGGATAGCGACATTACTAGGGTATGACATAGATATTAGACCTACCAAGTTGATTAAAGGGCAAGGATTGGCAAAGATGTTGACATATTAAAACTGTGAATCTTTACAGCTCAATTTTTTATCTAGCCAATCTCATCAGTTGGATAAAAGGGTGAAAATAATGATTGACTTTGCTACATCTCCATGGTATTCTAATATTGTTCATGTTCTTCAAAATTTACAAGCTCCTGCAGGATTAAGTAAAACTGGAGCAAGATCGGTAAAGTTGAAAGATGTTAAGTTTTGTATTATAAATCAATATCTTTATTGGAAGGATCCTGGAGGTGTGTTACTTAATTGCCTTTTAGAAAATGAATCCCAGCATACAGTAAAAGAATTTCATAAAGGAGATTGTGGAGGACATCATTCTTGGAAGGTGACGGCAAAAAAAAATTTGAGAGCAGGTTTCTATTGGCCAACATTGTTTTCAGATGTGTATAAAGAAACTAGCATATGTCATCAATGTCAGATATTTGACGGTAAAAGAAAGGTAATTCCCATTCCTCTTAATCCAATAACAGTAGAAGCTCCTTTTCAGCAGTGGGGTTTGGATTTCATTGGAGAGATAAACCCAAATTCTTCAGGACAATATAAATGGATTTTAATGGCCACAGATTATTTTACAAAATGGATTGAAGCAATTCCTACTAGGAGAGCAACTGAGACAATAATTATGGATTTTCTTGAAGAAAACATATTGGCTAGGTTTGGGTGCCCCAGAAGAATAGTGACTGATAACGAAGAAACTTTTAAATCCAAGAAGATGATTAATTTTTGTCATAACACTACAACAAAAATTGGATTTAGCGTCAAATTTAGCGCCGGATTTTAGTGTATTTTTTTCCCAATTTTGGTGAACAATCCGGTGCTAAAGCTGGCGCTATTGTACAATTTCGTAAAACGCCATCTATTGTATCTTTTTTTTCATCCTTTTTAACATCCATTTTTGCATCAATTTTTGCGCCCAATTTTTTGCATCTTTTGTTATGCCCTTATTTGCGCCCAATTTTGCATCTTGTATTGCATATTTTTTTGTGTCGTTTGTTACGTCCTTGTTTGCAACCAGTTTGACGCTCAGTTTTTCATCCAATGTTGCCTCTTATTTTGATCCTTTTTTTTCAGCGAGTCTTGCACCCAATTTTGCACCATGTTTTGTATCAAATTATGTGTCCAATTTTGCATCTAGGTTTGCATCCAAATTTGGGCCCAATATTGCGTCTAGTTTTGCATCCAATTTTACTTATAATGTTGCATCTCTTTTTTCATCTAATTTTGCATCTTGTTTTATGTATTTTTTTGTATCCATGTTTGTGCCTAATGTTTCATCTTGTTTTATGTCGTATTTTGCATCTAGGTTTGCACCTAGTGTTGCATCTTGGTTGATGTATTTTTTGCATCTATGTTTGAGCGCAATGTTGCACCCAGTGTTGCGCCCAGTGTTGTGCCTAGTTTTTCCCCCATGTTGCTATCTAATATTGCATCTAGTTTTGTGTCCAATGTTGCATCCCATCTTGCATTTAATATTACATCCAGTTTTACCTCCAATGTTCATCCCATCTTGCATCCAATATTGTGTCTCATTTTAATTTTTTGTTTGTGTCAAGTTTTGCTTCCAATTTTGCACCTAGTGTTACACCTGTTTTTATGTCCATCAATACACCATATTTTTTGCTCAAATTAATGTCCAATTTTACATCTAGTTAGGAGTCCACTTTTGCATCTATTGTTGCGTCTAGTTTTGGGCCTAGTATTGCATCTAGTTTTGAGTCATTAATTGTGTCTAGTGTTGAGTCTCCTTTTGCATCCAATTTTTCTTTTACTGTGACATCCATTTTTGTGTCCACATTTGTGTCTGACATAACGTCCACTTTTGCATCCACTTGTGTGTTTGGTGTGAAGTCCACTTTTACATCTTGTTTGGAATTTAGTGTTGCGTCTAATATTGCATTCATCTTGCACTACTACATTATTTACCTTTAGAAATACACTACAATATCATTAGGGCATGGAGGAATCGAACCACCAACTTCCTACTTGTAAGGCAGGCACTCTTGCATTAAGCTAGAACCCTTTAAGAATTGGGAAGAGGAGCAATATTAACACAAATTTCATCATTTGAATTCTAATAAAAGACAATAAGATCCAAAGACAGTCATGCTTAAAATCCAATTTATTTTTCCAAACACATTAATAAGCACAAAATCTACCATGATCAAGCAACAAAATATCCTAAACAATTACACAATCTATTAAAGTGGTTCATAAAAGGGTCTTAGAGAACAAGATAATGTATTGATGCATACCTAATAACATAAACTTGAGAAGGAAAGAGAATAAGGGATGTGTTTAAGAAATAGTTGTAGAATCCAATTGAGGATTGTGTGTTGCTACATAAATATTGCTATTCGTTGATTATGTGATTTTGTTCAGCAATGGGATGGTAAGAGAAGCACTCATGAATGGTTATTAAAAGAAGATGCCTACCTCAAGATTCTTTAAGCCTCACCTGAAGTCTAGTTGTTGTTTCAATTTTCATCATGCTAGGAATAGGCTGTTCATTTTTTGTGAGACCTCTGGATTTACACGGACAACAATAAAACCCTGATTGTGATGAAGGAAATAATTTCATCTCCATAAGTGAACTTTTATAATATTAAAAAAAATCTTGGTGAATGAAATAAATTGAACACACTTTGAAAACTATAGTGTCATCATGTTAGCGCACTTGATTACGCATCCTATTTTGACAGCCTCTTGAAGACTTTATTCAGAATTTCAAATAATCTCTTTGACAACTAAATATGTAGATGTTCTCTTTTACAGCAAAAATAAGGTTATTAAACAGAATCTGGATTGAATATATTTAAGTGCACATAACAAGATACATTGACTCAAAATTGTTTTTAGTTAATGTTGTTTCCATATGGTACATTTCATCTTCATAAAGCTATTGTCTAAATTGTTGTCTTTGGTTATTTCAGTGTGCATTTCAGCATTTTAATGCAGCATTCTGAATCTTAACCTCCTTTTTGAAACAAGCTAGTACATTTTTTTTCGGTACATTTCCTAACTGTTTACAATGCTGAGAGTCAGATTGTTATTGATATGTTGTGCAGGACCTCTGACCCTATAGAATCTAGACATGTATGCATGACCAATTAAAATGTTCAGAAATTATAAAGATATGAAATAAAGTAGTGTAAGAATCGTGAGCATATCATGTTTCTACATAATTAATTTACACTACTTTACATGTATGCATGACCAATTGAAATGATGGATTCCATTAATTATGTAGAAACATGCAAGGGCCCATGAAAAATGGTATTTTTTTTTTATAAAATTTGTCTCTAACCTATTTTCATCTATTTAATGATGCCCCTCCCTTTATTTGTCTCACACTCTACAATGTCTAACTGATATATTTTTTGGTTCTCCATGGTACAGAATCTATACAAAACAATAGAATTTAAAATCCCTACCCGTCCAGTGAACGCAAATCCATTTGAGACGATATGTATCTATATATAATACAGTTAAATATGATAACAAGGTGAGAATACTTAAAATTCCATTCATGAACACAACTATAGTCTACAAAAGAAGGAACCATTCTAACTCCTTGATCATTCATAAATGATTAAGTATCTATCTCTTGCATAATGTAGTGTTGTCTCTAAGAACACCTAGCTCCTTTTGAAGGGAATGCATGATAAATGTCTGCCTTGGACTATATTGTCTCAGTAGAAAGTGGTGTGTTCATTCCAACCTACTCTAAGAACATAGAATCAGATGTTGAAGTTCATCGTCGTTACTTGGGGCATCGCAAAACAATAATACCTAACAAGAAAGTAAGAGTAAAGTTTAAATATTTCCCACTCTTTGCCAAATTTTAGAATTTAAGACTGAAGTGGTGTTTATGCTTCCTTTGATTCAATCAGGGAAACGATTGTCACTATGTTCAACAAGCTTGACAGTGGGAGATAGAGATGGAATAGTATATCCACACTAGTTACAAAAATGCACAGTAAAATCTAAAAGGCCAATTCCTTTTTTAATAGAATATATATACTTACTAGAGTTTTTGTCGATTCATTCCTATATATTCTAATGAATGAAAGTCTTATGTCAAAACCATTTTTCGCAAACAAGGAGCACCAAGAAAGAGGAAGGGACAAATTTCTAGAACTAAAGGCAGGCATAGAGAGGTCTCGAACATAAGAGGCATTTTATACTAATCCGCTTCCAAATTTTCTTTGCCATAGAAGTTCCATAATCAGTAACGGTGGAGATAATGAGTTAATATAATTTCTGAAATCAAAATACTGCATATATTCAATAGCTAGAACATAGTTGAGACACAGTACAGTACCTGAAACACATCCCCTAAAGATGCTAAAGTTATATTCCCATTTGAATGTTAAGAAATGTCCTTTGCTCATAAGAAAACACAATTGTCAGCCCGATGATGGGGAAAAAGATGGCTAAATCCAAAACATAAATAAAGAAATGCTGGCAGAGCATTGACGGGTTCAAAAGTATCATAAGAACATAGAATATTGTTTAAAATATTCAATGCTGGCACAATATTGACGGGTGAAACATAAAAATAAGAAAATGAATGCAATCATAACACAACAATTACTGGTGCAAAAGTATGATAAATACAACAATTTTTTCTTATTTTGTGTAAGGAAATATGAATAACCATTTGTATTGTTTGCCGAGAACCCCATGTTTATAGTTTAGCATTTTATGTAAATTAAGAGATATGAATGCACATTAATTTATTCAACGTGAGGCACACCCCATCTCTCTCTTATCTGTCGCACATCTTTAACTAACTTATTTAACAAACTAATCCATTTCCAAACATGTTCACTAGCAATAGCTATGAGGCATCATCACAATGTTTGTGATAATAATTAACTATGTAATGTGTTTTGCAATTGTAATCAATTACATCAATAATCACTAAAAACAAAATCAAAATCCTATAGACAAGTCCTAAACTCCTAATAGATACTTATTTTATGTCACTCTACTGCTCTTAAAAAATAGCGTTTAAAACACCAATATACTGAAACTAGTATTGCTGAGAGATAGCTAGTTGGTTATACAACGTGTGATCAAATATATCATGAATGAGACATGGGAATAATGAAGAAATAAATCAAAGTTGTAACTGGAACTCTACTGAATATATTCTAAAGATGCCAATAACAATGTGAATCTTAAAAGATGTACTAGTCCCGCTGAAAATAGACAAGAACCTGAAAGCTATGTCTTTGTCATGAGTAACCAACAAATTTCATCAATACCATCCCGTATGCTGGTGCAACGTGGCTAATTCAAATCCCCTTGCAACACATACGCGTTCCATTAGTGGAAGCTCTTTAAACAATTTACTGAGCATCAATGGTATATTTCAATATGGTATTCCATAGATGTATAAAAGTACTTATTTCAGTCATCCAAATAAGAAATCTTCATGCTCATATAAATAGAGAGATATTACATCCATACCATAGAGAGATATTACATACCACTCAAAATCATTGTGTCAAACTATAATTCATTTGCTATAATTATTTTGGCAGGAAATAGATAGAGAGGAATTAGTGTCCTACATTACTAATACAACCGTACCACTAGAAGGAACTACAAATTTTATAAATAAGGCCAACAAAATCTATATTATTTTTGCATAAAATTGGACAAAGGATAGAAATGGACTTCTGCAGTGAACTTTGAAGATCTACACAAATTTATCAAACCCACTACAAAGCAACTGTAAACAAAAAATGACCTCTATCCAATTTAGCAAGCCAAAAACCTTATACAGAGAACTTGCAAACCAAAAATAACTACAATCTAATTTGACTAAACAATTATACTATGAAACTGAAAATTGATAAATAAATGTTACAATGAAAATATTCAAACCAGGAAATCAAGACGGTGGAGGAAAATATAGCCAGTTGTAGGAAACATCCCCTTCTTTTTAGGGCACTGCAGCAAAGCAGTCTTGGTTCTTTGTGTGTCGGTATATACCTACTATGTTTCAACACATATGGATTATGATTTTGGGTTGTACCTTACCTTAAGACAATTCTCTCCTTTTTTCAAGGGAAAGCTTAGAGTTATGCTGGTGCCAAAAGGTTCTTTTTTAGGCTTGGATTATTCCACCAATCAATGGTAGATCCAATGCCATGGATATATTATACTACTAAATTCCTAGCTACCAGATTAATTGTTGATTCAGGGAATGAAGCCTCGATCCCAAGAGCTATGGTACTTAATTTTTGACATGTTAAATATTTGACTATATCCGTTCATAGAATTGGAAGTTTCAGACCCCTTTGCGTGGACATTTGATCTTGAAAACTACTCCATCAAAGGCAATTCTGACTAATAAAGATGAAAATTTTTCAATAACCCATATATATTAGTAGAGTCCTACCTATAATTTGTGATATTTTGTATACATCTAGATCACGAGAACCGAGCAAAATACTCTCTTGTTCCTTCGACATGCAAAAAAGCATTGAAATAGCTAAGATTCGAAATAAGTAGTATCACTTCATAAATGAGAAATTACCCATAAAATTATCAAAACCTAGCAATCAATCCTGAAGGAAACTGAAATGGATAAAAACCCTGCCCTCCTAATCCCATCAAAATTGAGTTTATAATTGAGGTATGGACTTACCTTGTTTGACACCAAGGTCAGCCCTGGAAACAGATGGTTTCTCCAAGGGTTTAAATTCCTCCAAAACATTGAAATTCTCCTAGGGTTTGACCCAAGCCTTCACTTTGTACAACTTAGGATGATCGCCATCCTCGACCTCTATGGTAAGATAATACATAGTCCCTGCCACCACTTAATCCTGCATCCCCACCACTCGACGAAATGTTATATCACCATTCTAGAGACACAGATACAAATAGAGAGAACAGATAGATTAACAAATGGAATTCCCACAAATCAGAAACAAATGAAATCCCTCCTAATAAAAATAAACAATAATAATAAAATATCAGGTCATATACCTGTTGTTTGTTGTGCTCATCAACGGAAAAGCGCCCAAGATCTAGCATCTCAATTGAGTTCTGAAAATATTTCACTTTGCACAATCCACCAAGAGTTCCCATGGCCACCACCCCTTAACTGCTACCGATACCCAGCACGCCAATCGTAATCACACACAACACAGTTACACCCTGCAACAAGTCTACTTGCTTTCTACTTTGCATCCTTCCTCCTTGCTCCCTCGTAGTTATTTGTTCAATATGTTGAAAATCCTAAATGGGAACAATTTCATAGGTGGCTGAAGAAAAGACCTAACAATCAGCGTTCAAAATTGAACCCTTCCAAAGAGTTCTAGCCCTTCCCTTAAAATTGTTCTTCAAAAAAATTTTAAAATCTGAATTTTACCCTTCCATATAATGACTCAGAGCTTGATCTTCTTGATGGATGACCCGACAAATTCCCATGGCTTCTATTCAATCGATCTCCTGAGGTTAAGTAGATATATTGAACCGCCTTTTTCAAGTCATGTTTTTGTTTACCCTGCTATAGTATCATTACCTTTGACTCGGATAAACTATCAAAGCAACACCTTCCTTCTTCCACACATTTGAAAAGAAATATCCATTTAACTCATACACTATTCACTAGTGTATTATGGGATAAGGAGGCTCCTCTGGCATTTTGTCCTCATCAAATATGGAGATCGAGGTTAGCTACCAATAAAATGCTAGGAATATAGGTTTTTTTCCAAAGAATATGAAGGACTGGGGTAAGAGGAAGGAAACGATAATAAAATATAAATAAGGGTATGATAAGAAGGTCATAATTTATATCAACATTTTAAAAGAAGGGAAAGATTTGAAATTATCCATCTATATAAATTTCTCAAGTTGTTGAAATTCCTATACTATAAATTTCAACTCATCATTCAAAATATTGGAAATATGATAAATTATAATCACTCACTCACTCATGTCATGCACTGAGTGCTTAGTTGTGTAAGATGACCAGTAATAATTGATGACTACGAGGCACTAGACATCGAGATGCGACTCCGGTTCCTGAGTCACTTAGGGCTTCAATATAAAGTGTGACAATGTGTCAAAAACTACGACTATAATAAAAAATAACAACTAATAGACTACTACTAGGCCCGAAACGAGCTCAAAACATTGTTCCTACTACATATGTGAACCTCGCTACCAATGTCCACTCATTTTTCGTCAAACTAAAATTCAAAAGGTCGGTTGATGGGTTCTCCTCTACAAAACTTTATTTTTTACATGAATATCATGGACTCATGACAACTATAAACAACACCCGAAGTCATGCAAATACAAATAATGGCATGTAGTTAGGATCACAAACTGTGCAGAGGTCGATTTATGCATTGATATAGAGAGGTGTCATTGGGCACACGATAAGGAAAAACAATGGTTATTAATAAAATTAAAAAAAAATAAACAATTGTTGGCTCAAGAATAGTCTTCAATTTGATGGGTGGCATGATCATGATGTAATCTCCCTCTGCCCTTCCAAACATGTGTGGTATCTCACAACATTTGTCCTCATCGCCACTAAAAGACATATAAAAAGTACTTGTCTTTACATCCTCCTCCCTTTAAATCCTCATCTCATAGTCATAACTAAGGATTATTATGCATGCACATCCTCACCTTATAATATGAATTGGGTCAAGGCATAGAGACAACCATAAAATATTAAATGTGTCAGGATGCAAAGAGTAAGAGACATCTATAAGTAAGTCTTACATTAAATTTACCATATAAGTATTTAATTAACACTATCAACTGAGATTTGGATTGTTGTGATCTTCTTATCACTCCTCACTAATGTGATTGCAAGGAATTCTTTGAAGGTGAGGTCCATAATTTTAGGTCTTCTTCCTCATTATCATGCCTTTTGGTAAGACAATAAAGAGGGTAGTCTTCTTCCTAACTTGCTAGAAGATTTTATTAGTTTATTTTTTCTTTTTTTTATATTGTAATTTGATTTTAATTTTAATTTAGTTTGATTATAGTTTAATTTTATTCTTTTAGTTTTGTTAACTTGATTTTGTTTTAGATTTAGTTTATTTATAGTTTGTTTGTTATTATTTCATATTTCCAAGGAGTGATATTGAGGATATTTCTCTAATCATTTGGTAGATGTGGATACGACGCCCTCACAGAAATCAACTTATTCAAGTGTCGAAGAAGATGGAGAGATACCAATAGTTTTCGAGTAGAGATCAATCGACTTGTTCAATTTTGGAAAAGGGAAGCACTTTGTCATTGGAAGGAGTTACCTCTTCATTTACATATAAAAACCTATGCTGATTATGTTTGGGGGATTGTTTGGTTGGCATTATTTTCACTGTACTCAAAAACTAATCGAGAGGAAGAGACAATGATACACATAAATATTTTTCTCCTACAAAGTTGTTGATTTCATGTGTTTATGAATGATATCGGCTCTCTCTGTCTGACTTTCTTCAATTATGTTTTAGAACTCTGCAATATTTTTGTAAAAGCTTTCATAGCCAGTGGATAGACTTTCACAGATTGTTATGAGCATTGATTTTGTTAAGTAAAATGTTTTCTTTTGTGCAATTCAATGTTAGTTAAATGGGAATATTTTTCATTCATTTATGTTTTTTATGAAGTGTGACAAAGCCCAAGTTTAGAAATCTATGGTAAGAAGTCTAAACTCTAATCCGATTGAAGAACAGTTGGAGTTTGTCGAGGAGTCTAAGTGAAAGGTTGGGGATTATTCAACTGCCCCAAGTGTCAACCTATAATTTGATGCAAATCCGATGTATGTGAAGCATTGTTGTTGGGTTCCTGGATGAAATTGATTACCTATAGAAACATCAGAGGTCAAAGACACAAAATATATCTAGGAAAATTGTAGTTCCAATCTAGAGACTTTGGGCATGATATGAAGTAGAAATCGAACCAAGTCCAAAGCACAGAGGAAATCCCCTGCATCCATGATCATGACTTAGAGGCATGGTGAATAAATTTTTGAGTGAGGATTCGAACCTAGAGGATGTTTAGTGGGATTCTAATAAAGAAACCCAAAATTGAGTTGAAGAACTAGCGTTATTCCTCTTCACAAATGAATTGAGGAGCATCTTAGGAAAAGAGCAAAGAACTCTTGCTATTCATTGTGATGTTGAGTGGAACACAGAACCTATAATATGTGTTGATGAGATACAAACCCTAAAGGTCATTGGATTTTAGTATTACTCCAGAGAGAACATCCAAGTGCATATTGATGGATTGAAACCTTAACTTACATCTTGATGATGAGAATAAGCCACAGTCAGCTAGTGACATGTGCCAGAAAATTGAGTTGGCAGAGGTTAAGAGAATGGCAGACTGAATCAAGCTCAAGAGATGGTTTATAAACCCATCTAAAGCCTCCTTTCTCACTAACCTTAACCCTCAAGCCACCTCTCTCAAGTCACAACCATGGAGTCAAGCTTAAGACTTAGAATCCATGTCCTACCTCTGTCACAGGTAGTGTTGTTCACTCAAACAAACCAAATAAGGCACCAAGAGTGACTTGCTTGTATATTATTGAGAGGGGTTTAATTATAGGATTATTTTAGGATTTTGGTCATATAATCTATTGGAATTTAACATTTTAGCGAGGGATTTTGGCACATTAAATCATTAGATAACCTACCAAATTTTGGGTTGAAGCGTTCTCAACTTAGTAGGAAGCTTGTACAAACTCCCAATGAGGAAACTCCAATAACTGCATTCCCATGCCCCTGAAAATTTGTATTAATGTTCTCAAGATCCTGGTACCATTATGATAATGTCCAAAAGGCACATATTAGACAAGAAATCCTAGAAGTGCAGAAAGAAGCGACGTCTTTCAAGTTGAGCAAGGTAAATGTGTCCCTTGTTAGGTCGGCACTAGAAAGCATGTCTCAAATTGAACCAAGGCCTTGAGAAGGGAAACCTCAAGTACATGTAAACCATGGTAATCTCAATATCCTTAGATTTTATGTGGAAAGTGGTAGCCATGCTATAAAAGGATAACCTAAAAGAATCTTCCTTGCTGGGTCCAACCAAAGAAAGGGCAATGCCAAAATTGTAGCTTTGTGTAATATTCTGAAAAATAGCAAGAAAATAGATACAAGCCTTGAGGAAGAAAAACATTAAAGACATAGAAATTTTTAATGGGCACATAAAGGAAGCATCATGTATCAAGAGTCCTAAAGAGTTTCAAAAAAGAAGTGTACCTCCAATTTAATGAAAAAAATCATATATTGAAATAGGCAAAGGATATTGAAATTCCAAATATAACCCGGGAATTCTTTGAACTAATGATGAGGTAATTCTTATGGTTTCTTCTATGTGTTTCTTATGGAAATAAAAAAGGATTCATTCCTGTTATAAAGATTTCAAGCTGAATATGAAAGAAATTATGACATGTTAGAACTCAAATATGTTTTATCCAAGAATGTTTGATGATTCTGATGGGGTACTTGTGTCAGATTTATATACAATGGTACAGTAGAGATGACAACAGAAATTGCACAAGACCTTCTGAGAGATGCTGATCAATATATTTTAGAAGGCCTCAAACATTTGTGTGAATATTCTATTGCACAGGTATTCTTTTATTTCATTGCAGTTTTTCCTTCTTGTTATGATATTGTCCAACCTCGGCACTGAGATCTATGTTTTCTGTTTAGGACCTTACTTTAGAGAATTTTGCAAGTATATATGATATTGCTAAGTCATATCATGCAACTTATTTTGTTGGGAGAAAGAAAATTGGAACAATTTCAATATTATGTTTCCCTTGTGGTTTGAATTTTGTACTTTGGTGGGGTGTTTTAGAATAATCCCACTTGTTATGCATGCTTTAAATGGTAAACATATCCCATATGCTTTAAATGATGACGATGATGAACTAGATGACAATGACAATGATGATGTTTTTGATGATGACGATGATGGAAATGATGATGATCATGATCATCATCGTCATCTTTGTCATTGTCATCATGATTATCATAATAGTCATCATCATCAACATAATCATCATCCATGTCATCATCATCGTCATTGTCCTTGACATCATCATCATCATGATTATTGATATTTTCATTAGTTATTCATCACTACCTTTGGCATAAGAAATAACATCTACCCAAAATATGTGATTAGTGGAAAAGGGTCATGGAGGACACACACAATTTATGCATGAAAAATAAGAACTTATTTTTTAAGATGATCAACATCATCATTTTCATTTTATTCATCATCATTGTCATTGTCATCATCACCATCATCATCATTCATTTCATTGCCATCATAATCATCGACAATGTCGTCATTGCCATTATCCTCATCATCATCATCATCGTCGTCGTCATCATCATCATTGTCATCATTATCCTCATTATCAACAACATTATCATCATCATCATCATAACCATCCTAAATATCATAATCATTATCCTCATTTTCATCTTCAACATCTGGGAGTAAGACTAGATGCAAAAGTGGATAAAAAACATGGATGAAAACATGGATGCAACAAAAGTAGGCGCAAAAGTGGGTGCATAATGGGGTGCACCAAAAACGGATGCAAAAGGTGATGTAAAAGTGGATGCAATCATGGGAGCAAAACATGATGAAAAAATTGGCTCAAAAGTGGATACAACCATGGATGTAAAATTGGATACAAAATTGGATGCGAAAGTGGATGCAACAAAAGTAGATGCAAAAGTAAACGAAAAAATAGTCGTAACACCCAACGCAAAACCCGATGCAAAAGTGGATGCATAAAGGGATGCAATAACTGATGTAAAATTGGATGCAAAAAAAAGATGCAAACATGGATGCACAAGTTGAAGCAAAAGTGGGTGTAAAAGTAAGCGCAAAAATGGGTGTGAATTGGGACGCGACAAAAGTGGATGCAAAAGTGGACGCAATAGTAGATGCAAAAAAAGACATAAACATAGATGCAAAATGGGATGCAAAAAGGGATGAAAATGTGGGTGCAAAAGTGGATGAAAAAATGGATGCAAAAGTGGATGCAAAAATGGCTGAAACAAAATGAGGTACAAAACTAGACTCAAAACAGGATGTAAAATTTGATGCAAAACTTGGCACATGAAGGGATGCAAAAAAAGTAGCAAAAGTGGATGCAAAAGTGGATGTAAAAAAGGATGCAAAAGTGGATGTAAAAAAGGATAAAAAGTGGATGAAAACAAGGGCGTAAAATTTTAGGAAAACATGGGCGTAAAAGGGGGCGCAACAAGAGTAGATGTACAAACTAGGCGCAAAATTAGGTACAAAACTAGGCTCAAAACCTGTCACAAAACCTGATGCAAAACCTGCTGCATAACTAGGTGCAAAACCTGATGCAAATTACGCCACAATTTGCGCCAGATTTAGAAAAAGGACACAAAAAAGGCCTAAAATAGCCCCAACCCGGGAAATTGCACCATTTTGTCCAAAAAATGAAGAAAAATACACTGTAAGATGGTCTAGAAGCAAAAAAGGATGCAAAAAGAGACGCTAAATCCAGTTTTTGTTGTAGTGTAAATATCATATCAGCTTAAATCATTCAACTGCTTATTATCCACAGGGAAATGGATTGGCTGAGTCCTTGTTGGCAGGCAACACCCTTTGGAGCATTTTTTTAACACAAGTAATTTGAAGATTGATCATTTTCAAGAAATATTGGTTCTTTTTGTCTGGATCAAAAAACTCATCATTGATATCTTAGGAGGACCCTAGGAATATTAAAGATTCTTAAGGCACTCCTAACAGAAACTTACTTGACTAATTGATTTGGATTGGTTGAACATCAGTAACAGCAAAATTTTGATTCTTATGATCTTAATTCTTCATTTCTGTCAATCATCAGGAGGACTATAATTATAGAAGATTAGTATGTCCTATTTTTCCACTCATCACTCATGTTTGATTAAAATCAAATGAATTTATTAATTATTAATTCAAACTAGCTACTGCATGATGTGATAATTGTTATTGTCTGATTCATATGGAAAATTTGGTAAAGCTTCATCACTTCTGAATTATTTATCTTATCTTAGTTGTCATAAGTTTAAGGTGAATTTAATGTGGTCTTCATGAACCCTACTATACTATATGCTCATCACTTATTTCAAATTCATATTTCTGAAATAGGTTGGTATCAGAGTTTGTGATGAAGGTCTAAAGTCACTTTCTAGGTTTTTGACATTGGTTTGGTCACATTATCAAATTATTCTCTGATCAGTTTTGACCTTTACCCTAAGATATTGATTATATGCTAAGGTGATCACATTATTATAATTGTATTCGATAAATGAAGGATTAAGGTTCTTGGAAATTATTTAGTCATGTGTTAAAAAATGATGAATTAACCTCCATTATTAACACGTTATGAAATCACAATGAATGATGAAGTAATGGTGGAACTAAGGTTTTGGTAGTCGTGTCGTTTGAAGGTTGCTATCTGTCAATCCTGAATCATGCAAACATCACTTGCAATAATTCACTTGCGTGACTCTCCTACAGCTCATTATGTTTTGCTAAGTTGTTTTCGAAACCTCTTGTCTCTACCAATTCACATTATGATGAACTTACAGGAAGGTTTTCAGGGTATTGATAAAATAGGGTATTTCGAAGTATTCCTGGTAATGCCTATACTATTGATAAATCGATTGCATCTTGTAATCCGTGTTTCAAAAACCCTAGAGGTTTGTGTATCTGCTCCCATGGCTCCAATGTCTAGGTTCGAACTTATTGGTGACGAATATATGTATGTTGCTCCCGAGTGTTGAGAGATTGTATTGAGGTTTGGATGGCTGTAATTCCTTCGGAAATTTTCTGGTTTTAATATGGCAGTATCTAATGCATTCGCAGAGTCATTTGATGGGGTTCATGCACATGTGGGAGACGTTGAAATTAGGCTATCTGAGAAATTCATTTCTCGAGCAATGTGCTTGCCACAAACTGGTGAGAAATGGTATAAAGGAAAGCATATTAAGAGTGACCAGTGGAAAGGTTTTCTTACCCCTGCTCATCGACAAACCAAGTTCAAATCCGACTTCCCCTCCCAATTATTAATGAAGAAATGGAGGGCTCTTCTGGAACTAATCATCAGGTATGTAACTTGCGAAGGTAGGTTGTCTCAGATGCAATTCTATCGCCTTCGATTACTCTTGATATTTAAGGGGTACCCTATCAATATGCCCTTTTTATTTTTCAACAGTTTGCATTAAATGGAATCCACTTATCAGTCTAATGTTGGGGACAAAAATAGGAGTTTACTCCACCATGGGTCAGTTAAAATTCTTATGTCCAATCGGATGGAAGAACTAGATCAAACCTGGGATTCTTGCCTTGTGTGAAATGGGTTTGGGGTTAACGAGGAATGGCCCAAACAGAGGCCTAGGGTTCGACATAGGTAGGTAAACAATGAAGAATCTGATCTTGAAATCGAGGACTTTGGTTCTCATGATAATTTGAGGGATGAAGGGTTTTAGCATGACCAAACACTAAGTCTTAATGATGTAAAAATTGAGGTGGAAACTAGTGTCGAAACTCCTACAAATAATTCTCAAGGTCGAGGAAGGAAACCCTCAATTCCTATAACCTGTCAAGACAAGAGTTCTTCTCATGCATAGGTTGATATGAAGCAAACAGAGGCTGAAAATCAGACTAGCAGCGCTATGAGAAATCCGGCTATACGAAGAACCACACACAGTATGACAGTCGCTCTGCTTGCTAGGAGGAATTTGAGTGTTGGGGATATCTCAGTTATTGAGGTGAGTGAATCTTCAGACGTTCGACAACATCCATCTCCCATAGGCCCATCTGTTCTAGATCTTAAATATGTTTCTATCTCTGCGGACAAGGTGGTTGACAGTCAGCAAGTGAATCGTGAGGGTAGCCAAGAAATTGATAGAAAGCCTTAATTAACTGAAGAAACCCGAGTAAACTTGAAAAGAGAGTCAAAGGACCAAACTCATCCAAATCCTCATGTCCAATTGATTTCTTCCCTGCAAACAGATTTAAAAGAAGCACAAGTTATTCAAACAATTGCCCTGGAAGAAATTAAAGCTTTAAAAGCTGAATTGATCACCTGGATTGAGAAATGGGATGTGTTAAGAGGAAAAAAGTTGAAATGAAAAAAAATGATTAAAATTCTTTTGTTAAAGAATCAAAGATTGAAAAGATAGAATAGGATTAACAGGACCATGGCTATCAGGTTCAGAGCTAAACTGAATGAAGCTAGGAGAAGTGTACCTATTCGATTCTCAGTTGATTCGGCCTTAAAAACCTGATATTTTGTTTTCCAGTGACTTCTAAATTTTGTCTTTTGTATCTTACATTATGCCTACAGAGGCTTTTGGATAGATCTTAAAGGTTAGTGATATTTTGGGTTTGTCATTTTTGGTTTTCAATTCACAGTCTAAATGATTAAATTGAGATATCTACAGAATTAAAATTTTGCAAATATCTCGCTCATGCTTAATTGATCATCATTAAATTTTGCTAAACAACTTTTTGTTAATATTTACAGGTGGCAAAGAAACTGTTGGGATAAAACTGAATGCTGGTCTACCTTCTTGTATTTTGAATGTACCGTGGCTACTCAAGGAAGAATGTTCAGGATTTACAACTGATTTGATGCTCAGTGATTACTTTGTTGCTATTTCTAAGCTTCTGTTGGCATGGATTATCCAATATGGTGTCACTATGATTGGGAGAGTATAACGCTGGATTTTCTTCAGTAAGTTAAACTCTTGGTGTATCTTTATCTCCGGATGATTTTGTAACAACATGCCTATGAATCTGGTGATGGTTAAACCATATTTGGATACGATTGGGATTTTTCCTGAGGAATAGGATTTCTAGTTAGTCAGTTGTAGTCTTTTAATTTCCTTTATAAGCAACTTCTAAATGGAAGCAAAGGGTTGGAATCCTGGAACTCATGATGAACAAATATAATACAACACTTAATATTATTCTGTATATTTGTGTTCCTTTAGAACTATTTCTGAGGATTACTATATTTTACAGACATACTAAAGACATTAGCTAAGTCTATCAGTTATATCATGTTGTCTTCATGTTGTTTTTACTGTGTTTAATTTCCTTTTCATATATATGTATCTTTATATTATATGTGAAAGCACTTTTGTTAATGGATTCTAAACAAAGTACTTAGTGTTGAATGCATGGATGGTTAGGTGTCATGTAGAAAAGTAAGTGAACTTCTTCATATTTCTTTTCTTCAATTGATAATGATATGATTTTATACAAATTATTGACTGTGTGAGTTGAGCTTTATTCATTTCAGCATTAGTACCTGAGTGTATTTTTAATGCTTCAATATTGTGTTCAATTTATTTCGATTATGAGTTTTTTTTCATTTTCAAATTAATTTATGATAAAATGTTATTTTATTGTAAGTTGATTTATATCTATCTCTGTTGAGAGTAGGCTTTCCTAACATTGCAAGAGAATAGATCAAATTTTTAAATAAAACTTGTTATCAGATTATTAATTTCAGCTCCCAGTTTGGGATAGTTATATTGCATCTTAGGTCATTATAGATCAGGATTAGGAGCTACTATTATTTTTTGTTTTATTTTAAGGTATTTGTTAGCATTAGTTAGTCATTTTAATTAGGTATTTTTTATTTGAGTGAATATTTGATTAAATAGAACTTACCATATACATCCCAAGAGACTCTCTACCTTGAGAGCATATTTTACAGGCAGCAGGGCCTTTAACCTATGAAAAACAGTTATACCAAACACATACAAGATTGCAGTAAGTCGAGTGTGTGGGTTGTTTTTTAGTAGTTGGCCACAAAAACCTATAGGTCACATTTCCTGGCCAACAAATGGCGCTAGAAGGAGGGCCTGAGCTGAAAGCTTAATGGTTGATCGATCGCATAGTGCTCCTACAAGTGATCAACCAACTTCCTCCCTCATAAGTTTTGGAACATTGTCTACCCTGATCTCTACATCACAACCTGAAACTATAAATACTCCATTTTTAGATACAGTTAGGACTATCATTGAAAGGGACCCTAATGTCTCACTAGTTTCCCCTGAACAGATAAGTCAAAATTTAGAGGAAACACGTAGAATCTTAACCAGAGCATATTCTCGCCAAACAGGTATTCCCCCGATTAATTTCGGATTACCAAGCAGAAATAATTTCCAAACATTGGCAGTGACTGAGTCAACTGCTGATTCGATTGGAGAAGAACCTATTGAATCATTAGTAGGGACTCTTGATTATCACCTTATTAATCTATTAAGAGGAGTAGCTGGTCATAACACTTCTAGACGATTGTTATCTGCAGGTGGATCTAATCTACCTCCTTCACCTCCTCGATCACCACCAGATAGCCCTCGTGACCATAAGAACGAGTCTTCATCAGACTCAAAACCTGATCCAAACATGGGTGATCGTAATCAGGGTAACCCTAATGCCGATAAACCATGGTTATGACGTGGTGCTGTTGTTGTGCTTGGACTACAGCATAACCTACCCAAACACCCTGATAAAATGCTACCTAAGTTTGACCCAGATGATAAGGGCTTAGCTGAAAATCACATTGACAAGTTCATCTTGGCTATTCAGACTATGAATGTCCAGCATGAGGATGTGGTATGTTGACTATTCCCTTTAAATTTCAAAGGAAAGGCTACATTTTGGTATTTTTCCTTGACACAAGGATCCATAACAAGCTGGAGTGATTTTAGTCAAGCATTCCTGAACAAGTTTGGTGAAGATAAAACCCCTGTTGTGTTAGCACTAGAATTGGCTAGGATTAAGATGGAGAGCAAAGAAAGGATAAAGGATTTCAATCAGTGTTTTATTACTTTTCTGAATAAGATACCAGTGGCCTCCCAACCTCCATAAGACATCATAATCGATAATTATGCTTCAGCCTTACCTAAATACCTGGGTATGTTTGTAAAACAAGCCGGTAAAATCACTTTAGTTGAAACCTTTGATGAAGGAATAAAGGTTGAGAAAAATTCATTGACGTTTGAGCCAAAAAAAATGGAAAAGCTGATGGTTCCCTTCATAAACGCAACGAAACTACTTCTAGAACTAACACAGACAAAAAAGATGCTCCTACTTTTCGTGTAGAAAAATTACAACAAGCAATTAGGTCTCTTACAAACGAAGTGGTGATATTGAAAAGAAACAAAGGGGAGGGTACTTCAAACAGAGGAAATTTTAAGACCCCATACCGGTCGTTTACATCCTCAAACGCTAGGAAAAATACTCCCCCTGACATATCAACTAATGAGGAAGTTTTCAATACTATAAGGGTTGTTTAAGCCTTACCTAATTCCTCAACCGATCAAGAGTCATTTGATGATCATGAATCTGATCAGCCTGAAACCGAAGAGGAAACTTCAGAAGATCCTCTTCCACTTAATTTCCATTTCTGGGATACTTCAGTCAAAGAACGAGACTCAAGTGACCATTCTATCTTTGTAAACTAGCACACCCATAACACTAGAAGTAAAGGGCCTGTAGATCCACAACCATCATCAGCACCTAAGAACAGTCCTAAAACTTCAAACCAGCAGCCTGTCGCTCAAGGTATAGACCTACAATATGAAATCATAGAAGATCTTAAGAAACAGAGGGCTAATATTCGCATGTTTGATTTATTGAAAATTTATCCCATGCCTGGTGGTTCAATACTCTCTTATTTATCAAATCCATCAACCACTAAAACAAAGAATCAACCCTCTGTACCTTCAGTTAATAACCTTGATCCTACAACTAGTAAAACAGCAGTAGGTTATAACAGTAATGTCAAAATAGCTGCTGATAAAGATTCACTCATAGGTAAGAACTCCAAATCTACAACTCCGCCTTTTCTGCTAACGTTTGAAATTTTCAACTGGAATGTTCATAACTGTATGATAGATTTTGGGGCTTTATCAAATTTCATGCCTTACTCGGTTTGTAAGAATTTGAATGCCAAACCCACTCCTTGTGAAATCCAAATCAGCCAATTAGATCGATCCAAGGTAAAAATTATAGGAGAATTAAAATGAGTAATTATTAGGATGGCTACCAATCCACAGATATTCCAGGTCATTGATGTAGTGGTAGCAGACATACCAGATGTCTATGGGCTATTTTTAAGCCATGATTGGTCTCAATCCTTAAAAGGATATTTTTTAACTGATTGGTCACATTTGTGGTTGCCTAAAAATGGGCGTCCAAATCAGATCAGAATTGACAAAGAAAGGTACATGAAACACACGGTGACTGAAATAAATGCTCGCAATGAACCAGTTCTGTTCAATGATTCTATTTTAGGAAACTATGGGTATGATTCTGATTTAGGGAGTTTTCCTGCACTTAAATCTGCATTTACCAATTCTATAAATAAATCAGAAATTATGCACTGTGATTTTCAGGAAGCTTCCCCTAGTATGGTAAATAATGTGAATACTGTAAATGATGTAAATAGTCTTGTTGATAAGCCTTGGCATCTATATTTTGATGGATCCCAATCCAATGAAGGTGCAGTAGTAGGTTGCATGCTCCTAGACCCTGCAGAAAACAAATTCATGCTGTCTTGTAGATTGGAATTTATTTGCACAAACAACATGGCTGAATATGAAGCCCTTATACAAGGACTCAAAAAAGCATTAGAATTAAAAGTTAAAGTTCTGATTGCATTTGGCGATTCTGAAATAATTGTCAGACATGTCCGTAATTTTATTCACTATTTATCTAATCACCTGCAAAGTTACCAAAGGGAGGTATGGAATTTTATTTCAGCACTTGATGCTTTTAATATTGAATCCATTCCTCATTTTCAAAATTAGGAAGCTGATTTGTTAGCAAACGTAGCTTCACTACTTATTCCCGCTGAAAATTTTTCCCCTAATGTTTTTTCTATCGAATTATTATTTAGACCGTCCATTCCAGATAATATCACTAACTGGCGGGTCTTTAATGATGATTCACAGATTATTTCTTTCTTAACAGGGGAAGATGCTTTTAAAGAATCGGCGATCGATGAAATTACACATGATGAGGATATACATAATTTTTTGGTAATTCACCCGCCTCGTCCCATTGATAAGTCTTTTGAACATGTAAATTCAATCCCTGTGTCAATTCTTAGGCTTGAAAAGTTTTATGATTTGCATGATAAATTCAAGGGAGTGCCTAATTGCAAGACAAACAGGTCTAACATGCGTTATGAAACCATTAATTTGGGCACAGAATCGAATATTCAAAATATCAACTTAGGATCAGACTGCACTTCAAATGAAAAAATGTCCTTCCTGAAGTTGTTTAGTGAATTCAAAAATGTGTTTGCATGGTCTTATGACAATCTGAAAACTTTTGACACCCAGATCATATAACATGCGATCCCCATGAAGCCTCAGTCAAAACCATTCCAACAAAAATTAAGGAAAATGCACCCTGCCCTAGAACTAGCAGTAAAGAAAGAATTGAATAAACTACTTACTACCCGGATCATATTTTCTGTACTCCATACACAATGGGTGGCTAACCTTGTTCCCGTTAGAAAAAAGAATGGAGATATTTGTCTATGGTAGATTTCCAAAACTTAAATAGATCATCAGAAAAGGACAACTACCCTATTCTTCCCATGGAGAAAATCCTTCAAAAGGTGCCAGGTGCTCAGATGTTGTCTTTATTAGATGGTTTCTCTGGGTACAACCAAGTTTTTGTTTCCACTGTAGATCAGTTGAAAACCACTTTTAGGACACCTTGGGGAACCTATGCCTATAGGAAGATGCCTTTTGGCTTGATAAACGCCGGGGCTACATTCCAAAGGGCGATGGACGCTGATTTCAAAGATCTGATAAACCATTCTGTCATTGTCTATTTGGACGAATTTACTGTATTTTCAAAAAAAAGGTCTGATCACATCTCACACTTATGAAAAGTGCTTGAACGCTGCAGGAAATTTGGTATTTCCCGGAACCCCGAAAAGTCAATATTTGCAGTAACTGAGGGGATTTTGCTAGGGTTTGTGGTGTCAAAATAAGGGATCATGATCGATCTAGAGAGAACAGAAGCCATCTCTAAGATTCCTTTTCCTGCTACCAAGAAATCCATGCAATCCTTCTTGGGAAAGATAAATTTCGTAAGGAGATTTGTTCCAAGTTTTTCTGAAATCGTTCGTCCACTCCAGAATATGATTAAAAAAGACAGTAGTTTTTCATGGGGGGATAGAGAAAAGCAGTCGTTTATCAGGATTAGAGAAGCCATAGCTAAGGCACCTGCACTTGTGAGTCCTGACTTTAGGAAAGACTTTATTCTCTATACTTTTGCATCTGACATATCTTATGCAGTTGTTCTTACTCAGAAGAATCAGCAGGAGGATGAAGTACCTATATCCTTCATAAGCTCATATTTAAAGGGAGCTGAACTAAATTATCACGAAGTGGATAAACAGGCTTTTGTTGTGTTCAAAGCAATAAAACATTTCTGCCCTTATCTCCTTAAGTCAAAAACCAAGGTAATTGTTCCATTTAGTGCTGTAAGAAATTTGTTGGTACAAAAGGACCTTGGAGAAAAAAGAGCACATTAGATGGCTACTCTTCAGGAATATGATCTAGAGATTAAACCCTCTCAGGTCATATGAGGTTTGGGATTGTGTAAGTTGGCTGTTGAATCAACACATCTCCCTGCTGACCAGAATGACATGCCTTTAGATGATGTTTTATTACAAAAAGAAATCTATTTTATCCCAGATCCTGTTAGATCATGGTATACGAACATTCACATCTATCTTGAAACTGGAACTACCCCAGATCATTTAGATCCAAAAAAAGAAAAGAGCAGTGAGATTAAAATTAGCACCCTATCAATTGGTAAATAATGTACTTTTCAAGAATAATGCAGATGGAGTTTTACTTCGTTGTCTAGAGAAGGAAGAATTTGATTTAGTTTTAACACAATTGCATGATGGGCCCACTGGTGGCCACTTTGGTGGTGATACTACTGCTCATAAAATTCTGAGGGCAGGCTATTTTTGGCCAACTCTATTTAAAGATGCTCATGCTTTCGTTAGAAGGTGCTTGGATTGTCAGACCACAGCTGGCAGAGTTAAAAAAACAGCTTTTCCTTTGCAACCTGTGAAGGTGGATATGCCTTTTCAACAATGGGGAATTGATATTGTTGGACCAATAAATCCATCCTCCTCCCTTTAGCATACATATATTATAACTGCTACTGATTATTTTACTCGATGGTCTAAAGCTGAACCCCTGCGAGTGGTTAATACTAATCAAGTATTGCATTTCCTTGAAACTAACATAATCACTAGATTTGGAGTGCCTGAAACTCTTGTATTTGATAATGCATCTTATTTCTATTTTGGAGAATTGACTGAATTTTCTCTAGAAAAGGGAATTAGGATTAGATATTCAGCAAACTAATATCCACAAGGCAATGGCCTTGCTAAATCCACAAATAAGAATTTGCTGAAAATTTTGAAAAGATCCATAGCTGAAAATCACAGGAACTAGCATACTATCCTGCATCAGGCTTTGTGGGCTGATAGGGTCACTCCAAAATCATCTATTGGTAATTCTCCCTTCTTTTTGGTATATGGAGTAGATGCTATTCTTCCTCCAAACCTGTTTTTACCTTCCTTACAGCTTGCACGAGTTGTACAAGA
This sequence comes from Pseudotsuga menziesii, assembly GCA_001517045.1. Taxonomy (NCBI): domain Eukaryota; kingdom Viridiplantae; phylum Streptophyta; class Pinopsida; order Pinales; family Pinaceae; genus Pseudotsuga; species Pseudotsuga menziesii. Next base: position 89,025 of record LPNX010977392.1, read on the forward strand.
GACTGAATGTTCATCCATTGAAGAAAGAATTAATCTACTATTGAAGTTGGAAGAAGAAAGAGAAAATGCCAAGAAACACTTTGCGAAACACCATCAAATTATTAAGGCATGGTTCGATTGTGGCTCATCCTCGAATCGATAATTGCAAGTAGATGATCTGGTTTTGAGATGGGACAAAGCACATGAGGATAAAGGGGAACATACCAAATTTCAACGTCTTTGGTTAGGCCCGTATGTTATAGCAGAAAAGCTTGGTCCAAATACCTTCCGTTTAAAGACTTTACAAGGATAGCTCGATACCCTTCCGATAAATGGGCATGCCCTTAAAAAGTACTTTCAATAATTGCACATCATCGAATCTTTCCATTGTATATTTCCATCTCTGCAGATTTTTGTACATAAGATTGCAATTTATGTTGACTTCTGGTTGGAATTTTCGATCTTATACTTACTAATTATTTTTGTTATTATCATCATCATAATGCTTATTCGCAATTCTAGGTGATAGATTATGAAAATAATCCAACTTTTTAGATAATTTATTATACATAATTTTGTGTTCTGCCTCTGTGAATTTTTTTTTTTTTTTAAAGCATCTATTTTATTCGATCACAAGATTCAACATGAAGCATTCAGCACGAACTTAGAACCTGATGATTGAAATGTATACCAAACTATAGTCATTGATGATGACAGGGAGTATCGGATCTCTAATAAGTGATTTGTTTCCAGATTTGTGGCAATTTAAGCCTCCACAATTTTGCTATCAACAGTCCTTGATTGTTGTCTTTGAGTGTCTTCTTACATATCAAGTACTTCATGTAATTTATTTACTAATTTCAATAGATGTCTGCTAAGCTCAAAAACTTGTTGAAGATATCTGGTTATCTCTAAGCACTCTTAAGAAGTCTGTGGTTTCCTTCCCCCCATTTTTTGGAATACACCTGGTCATTTGACTAGGAAAATACTCTTGAAATTAGGTGAACATGAAAAGTATTATCAAAAAACAGAAGGTCTCATCACGAGCCGGTCTGCTTATGATCATAAATTCTATTGGAATGACGTTGTCAAAATTTGGTTACCAAGCCAATGACAACGACTCTCAATGTAATAACTTAGAGATAAGAAGTATAATCATGAGCTAGCCTAATCATTTTCTGGTAGGGTTGGTGAATAAGGCTATCTATTTGGTCACCAAGCTAAGATAGTGTTTCTGATTAATTCTTTTCGTGTTTGTCTCTGTGAATATGATTTGTATATATACTAAAAAGAAAAAAAAACAAGAAGAAAAGAGAGTATTGTCTAATGTGTTTCTTTAATGTGGGGGAAAACCAATTGATGTTCTTGAGAATCCATATCTATACGGGTATTGGTTAACCTATTTTTGACTTTGTGGATCTACATTGGAATTAAGTCATCTTGCTTTTTCCTGATTCTGATTAGTATCAAAACACTCAGATGACATTCATAGAGTTGTTATAGAAATATGTTGAGGTCCAGTCACATGTTCAGACAGTTTTGAATTTGAATCACTTAGGCAAAGATTCGATATTTATGGCATCTTTTGTGATTATCTGAAGTTTGAATGGTGTTTTCTTACAGAGATAACTGGTTTGGTCCCAGCATGTCGCCAATTTTTGGTAGGCAACACCCTTCGGAGCATTTTTTTTAACACAAGTAATTTGAAGATTAATAATTTTCAAGCAATATTGGTTCTTTTTGTCTGGATCAAAAAAATCAGCATTGATATCTTAGGAGGGCCCTAAGAATCTTTGGTTCTTAAGGCACTCCTGACAGAAACTTACTTGACTAATTGATTCAGATTGGTTGAACATCAGTAACAGCAAAATTTCGACTCTTATGATCTTAATTCTTCATTTCTGTCAATCATTAGGAGGACTATAATTACAAAAGATTAGTAGCTCCTATTTTTCCACTCATCACTCATGTTTGATTAAAATCAAATGAATTTATTAATTATTAATTCAAACTAGCTACTGCATGATGTGATAATTGTTATTGTCTGATTCATATGGAAAATTTGGTAAAGCTTCATCACTTCTGAATTATTTATCTTATCTTAGTTGTCATAAGTTTAAGGTGAATTTAATGTGGTCTTCATGAACCCTACTATACTATATGCTCATCACTTATTTCAAATTCATATTTCTGAAATAGGTTGGTATCAGAGTTTGTGATGAAGGTCTAAAGTCACTTTCTAGGTTTTTGACATTGGTTTGGTCACATTATCAAATTATTCTCTGATCAGTTTTGACCTTCACCCTAAGATATTAATTATATGCTAAGGTGATCACATTATTATGATTGTATTCGATAAATGAAGGATTAAGGTTCTTGTACATTATTTAGTCATGTGTTAAAAAACGATGAATTAACCTCCATTATTAACACGTTATGAAATCACAATGAATGATGAAGTAATGGTGGAACTAAGGTTTTGGTAGTCGTGTCGTTTGACGGTTGCTATCTGTCAATCCTGAATCATGCAAACATCACTTGCAATAACTCACCTATGTGACTCTCCTACAGCTAATTATATTTTGGTAAGTTGTTTTCAAAACCTCTTGTCTCTGCCAATTCACGTTATGATGAACTTACAGGAAGGTTTTCAGGGTTTTGATAAAATAGGGTATTTCGGAGTATTGCTGGTAATGCCTATACTATTAATCTGTGTTTCAAAAACCGTAGAGGTCTGTGTATCTGCTGCCATGGCTCCAGTGTCTAGGTTCGAACTTATTGGTGACGAATATTTGTATGCTGCTCCCGAGTGTCGAGATATCGTATCGAGGTTTGGATGGTTGGATTTCCTTCGAAAATTTTCTGGTTTTAATATGGCAGTATCTAAGGAATTCGCAGAGTTGTTTGATGGGTTTCGTGCAAATGTGGGAGACGTTGAAATCAGGCTGTCTGAGAAATTCATTTCTCGAGCAATTTGCTTGCCACAAACTGGTGAAAAGTGGTATAAAGGAAAGCATATTAAGAGTGAGCAAAGGAAAGGGTTTCTTACCCCTACTCATCGACAAACCAAGTTCAAATCTGGCTTCCCCTCCCGGTTATTAATGAAGAAATGGAGGGCTCTTCTGGAACTAATCATCAGGTATGTAACTTGCGAAGGTAGGCTGTATTAGATGCAATTCTATCACCTTCAGTTACTGTTGATATTTAAGGGGTACCCTGTCAATATGTCCTTTTTTATTTTTGAACAGTTTGCATAAAATGGCATCCACTTATCAGTCTAATGTTGGGGACAAAAATAGGAGTTTATTCCACCATGGGTTAATTAAAATTCTTGTGTCCAGTTGGTTGGAAGAACTAGGTAAGACCTGGGATTCTTTCATTGTGTGAAATGGGTTTGGGGTTAATGAAGAATGGCCCAAATAGAGGCCTAGGGTTCGACATAGGAAAGTAAACAATGAAGAAGCCGAGCTTGAAATCAAGGACTCTAGTTCTCAGGATAATTTGGGGGATGAAGGGTTTCAGCCTGACCAAACCATAAGTCTTGATGATGGAAAAATTGAGGTGGAAACTAGTGTCAAAACTCCTGCAAATAATTCTCAAGGTCGAGGAAGGAAACCCTCAATTCCTATAACATGTCAAGACAAGAGTTCTTCTCATGCACAGGTTGATATGAAGCAAACAGAGGCTGAAAATGAGACTAGCAGTGCTATGAACAATCCAGCTATACGAAGAACCACACACAGTATGACAGTCGCTCTGCTTTCCAGGAGGAATTTGAGTGTTGGGGATATCTCAGTTATTGAGGTGAGTGACTCTTCAGATGTTCGAACACATCCAGCTCCCATAGGCCCATCTGTGCTAGATCTTAAATACATTTCTATATCTATAGACAAGGTAGTTGAAAGTCACCAAGTGAATCGTGAGGGTAGCCAAGAAATTGACAGAAATCCTTACTTAACTGAAGAAACCCGAGTAAAATTGAAAAGAGAGTCGAAGGACCAAACTGATCCAAATCCTCATGTCCAATTGATTTCTTCCCTGCAAACAAATTTAAAAGAAGCACAAGCTATTCAAACAATTGCCCTGGAAGAAATTAAAGCTTTAAAAGCTGAATTGATCAACTGGGTTGAGAAATGGGATGTGTTAAGAGGAAAAAAGTTGAAATGCAAAGAAATGATTAAAAGGATTTTGTTAAAGAATCAAATATTGAAAAGACAGAATAGGATTAATAGGACCATGGCTATCGGGTTCAGAGCTAAACTGAATGAAGCTAGGAGAAGTGTACCTATTTGATTCTCAGTCGAGTCGGCCTTAAAATCCTGATATTTTGTTTTCCAGTGACTTATAAATTTTGTCTTTTGTATCTTACATTATGCCTATAGAGGCTTTTGGATAGATCTTAAAGGTTAGTGATATTTTGGGTTCGTCATTTTTGGTTTTCAATTCATAGTCTAAATGATTAAATTGAGATATCTACATAATTAAAATTCTACATATATCTCGCTCATGCTTAATTGATCATCATTAAAAAAATTTAAACAACTTTTTGTTAATATTTACAGTTGCAAAGAAATTGTTGGGATAAAATTGGATGCTGGTCTACCTTCGTGTCTTTTGACTGTATGTGGCCACTCAAGGAAGAATGTTCGGGATTTACAACTGATTTGATGCTTAGTGATTACTTCGTTCCTATTTCTAAGCTTCTGTTGGCATGGATTATCCAGTATGGTGTCACTATGATTGGGAGAGTATAACGCTGGATTTTCTCCAGTAAGTTAAACTCTTGGCGTATCTTTCTCCCCGGATGATTTTGTAACAACGTGCCTATGAATCTGGTGATGGTTAAACCATATTTGGATACGATTGGGATTTTTCCTGAGGAATAGGATTTCTAGTTAGTCAGTTGTAGTCTTTTAATTTCCTTTATAAGCAACTTCTGAACGGAAGCAAAGGGTTGGAATTCTGGAACTCATGATGATCAAATATAATACAACACTTAATATTATTCTATATATTTGTGTTCCTTTAGAACTATTTTTGAGGATTACTATATTTTATAGACATACTGAAAACATTAGCTAAGTCTATCAGTTATATCATGATGTCTTAATGTGTTTTTCTTGTGTTGAATTTCCTTTTCATATATATGTATCTTTATATTATATGTGAAATCACTTTTGTTAATGGATTCTGAACAAAGTACTTAGTGTTGAATGCATGGATGGTTAGGTGTCATGTAGAAAAGTAAGTGAACTTCTTCATGTTTCTTTTCTTCAGTTGATAATGATATGATTTTATACAAAGTACTGACTATGTAAGTTGAAATTTATCCATTTCAGCGTTAGTACTTGAGTGTGTTTTTAATGCTTCAATACTGTGTTCAATTTATTTCGATTATGAGTTTTGTTTCATTTTCAAATTAATTTATAATAAAATGTTATTTTATTGTAAGTTGATTTAGATCTATCTCTGCTGAGAGTAGGCTTTCTTAACATTGCATGAGCATAGATCAAATTTTTAAATAAACTTGTTATCAAATTATTAATTCCAGCTCCCAGTTTGGGATAGTTATATTGCATCTTAGGTCATTATAGATCAGGATTAGGAGCTACTATTATTTTCTATTTTAGTTTGAGGTATTTGTTAGCATTAGTTGGGCATTTTAATTATATATTTTTTATTTGAGTGAATATTTGATTAAATAGAACTTACCATATACATCCCAAAAGAGTCTCTACCTTGAGAGCATATTTTACAGGAAGCAGGGCCTTTAACCTGTGAAAAATAGTTATACCAAACATATACAAGATTGCAGTAAGTCAAGTGTGTGGGTTTTTTTTCAGTAGTTGGCCACAAAACCCTATAGGTCACATTTCCTAGCCAACATTCCTCCAATAAAATCCTAGTAAGGATTATCAAGAAGTTGTGAGAGGACAACAAGAGATCTTGGCACACCAAACTTAAGTATGCTTTATAGGCTGACAGGATTAGTACTAAAAGAGCGATTGGAATGTGTCCTTTTTCAGTTGGTATATGGGACTGAAGTTATTTTTCCAGCATCATTCGGTGTTCCAGTCATGAGATATTTTCAAGAGCAGCAGGAAGAGCCAAACCACATGCAGAGAAGGATAAACCAAATCGTTGAATTAGAAGAGCAAAGGAATAAAGCCTATGATAAAGTGCAAACACACCAGGAAAAAATGAAAAATACTTTTGATAGAAGGGTGAAAGAAGAACAGTTCCAAATTGATGACCTGGTGTTAAAATGGGATGCTCCTAAAGAAGATAAACATGGAAAATTTGATCACATGTGGGTAGGTTCTTATGTTATTGCAGGTCACAGAGGGGGAAATGCATTTCTTTTGGAATATCCGAATGGGGTGTCTATCGAGATTAACCCCGTCAATGGAATATTTTTAAAGCATTACCTGTCCTAAGGTGGAAGGTAAAATTTGTACCATAGTTTGTAAATATTTGTTTTCTTGAAAACAGTACAGATGGTGAACCGAATATTTTTGAAGCCCGGAGTGAAGGCCCTAAGATTTAGGAGGTAAGCCATTTTTCTTTATTTTAAAAAGAAAATATCAGATAAAAAGTAGAAAGTTTGGAAGTTTGGATACAAATATTAGAGAGAGGCACCTAGTCTATGAGTTATTTGATACCTCACAGGGAGGATATCATCCCTAGTTGGAGCCAGTTGTTAACACCTCTATGTTAAATAGTTGACGAAGAGGTATGATTGAGGAATATAAAAGGATGTATTCAATTTGAAAAGTCTAATAGTTGTGATTACATCATTAAAGTGCGCATACGGGTTAATTTGGCATGCAATACGAGGGTGTAGAGCGGTTGAGGTGAAATCTACAGTTTAAAATGGATCCGCCAGGTAAAGATGCACAGGAGATAAGTTATATGGAGAAGTGGATAGGGTTAAAAAAGCTTAAAGATCAACAGTTATAGAATAAGGCAAACAAAATCCACGGCTGAGAAATACTCCGCTAAATAAAGATACGAACTTGAAAAAAATTGAAAAGGCTAGCGGAATGTGTACAACCAATATCAATCCAACAACTTAAGCAAAAAGAAAAAACTCATCAATGGTCATTATTGGTTCCGAAGCATAAATTTATGAGATGGTTAAAAGGGAAAGGTGGTAGCGGAATGTAAACCATGTTCCACGTGCCAACTTGAAGTGAATTCTGCGAAGAAAAGTAGTTTGGGAAAATCCGCTTGATGAGGGCTCCGAAAAGGGACCGTAGTATAAAGGTATGTTGGAGACATCTACCATCATACACACTCTTTCGGTCAAATTGGCCTAGTTAAACCACTATCCTATGTTTAATTGACTTCAATGGAGCATTAATTGCCATCATCCCAGTCATACCCACACCTACCTACAGTCAAGGAGGCTAACTTAGCCTTCCCTACAGTCAAGGAGGCTAACTGGAGCACTCCAGGGGTGATCTGTGTGACATTAATGCACCTAATTGCTAACTGGTGGTTACTTTCAGTTCAACCAATCAGTTACAGTCAGTTAAGGCGCCTCCATTCATTAATTATATTATTTAATGATTATTTTATTATTATTCAATGAACTGGAGTGAACAAGGCGCCTTCACCAACTTCTGATGGCCAGTTCAGCTTCAGTTAACCTCATCAGGGTTTATTGGAGTCATGCAGTACTAGCACTTGATGGTTGGTTGCTATGACATGTGTTTGATCTCCTTTAGTTGAGATTAAGTCATTTATTGCACTCCAACTTCAGTTAGGGATTGGTGAGTCAATTAGGGTTTTTGTCAAGTGGTTAACTGAGTGGTATTGCATGGCAAAGAGTCAGTTAAGCTAGACTCATGCATGGGAATTCGAATTGTCCCTTAGTTATTCGAATTCTTCATTGAGTTAAGCTATGGCTCATGCATGGGAATTGTAACCCTTTATTGTTTGTAAAAGATACAGAGAGGAAACCTATTTTGATTCCAATTATTGCTAATTCATGTGTATTTGTCAATTATTCTTTGATGATTTTGATTCCTAGTTCCTAGATCATGTGCAAGAATTAATAAGGTAAAGTTGACTTGGTTTAAAAAATCATTTCATTTGTGTGCTGCAGGAAAAAGGAAGGAGACGGTCTACCATCTTTTCAAGTCAACTTCTACGTGTTTACAATCACAGGTAAGCCTTAAAACACTTACACTTGGTTCAAGGAGTTGCTTCCATTGTTCGTTATGGAAAAGGAATGGGGTTTAGGAGTTTTACGCATTGTTTTGGATGAAAGGGAGGAATTTATTGTTGATAGGGAAAGAAATTCATGTGACTATGTTTTATTAGTTGGAAATGTATCAGTCTCGAAGGAGCAGTTGTGGTAGTGTAATTTGCAGGGAAATGATGTTCTGAATATTTGCAGTTCTTTTTCATACTATTTTGCTATTGAGCAAGTCTTACCATTTCCCGAATTGGTTGAATGGTGCACAAATAGTTATTCCTCTTCTGAAAGAGTTGTCATGAGTCATACCACCTCCAAAATGCTTTGTAAATTCGATGCGAAAGCTATTCACGGAATACTGAACTTACCTGATAATTGTGAGTCTTTGAATGAGTCTGTCTTAGTTGAAATGTACAAAAGTTGTAAAACCAAAGTTAGATGCCAATTTTTGTCCAGTATTCTTCAAGAGGGTTAGTCATTAGAAGGACTTTTTATGCCGTATAATGTTAACATTTTCAAAAAAGAGGTGCATATGATTATGTCTTTAATCAGCCAAATTCTAGGTTTAGATGATGATATTCATATCAGCGAAGTCATTTTAGGTTTCTTATTGATAATAAGTTCAATTGAGCCCAAGTCCCATTTAACCCATTGTTTCAATCTGGATGAGTATTTGGCTGAAACTATCCATTTCCAGTTAGTCAAATTTCCCAAAGTCAGGTTTTTTAAGTATCAGTCATACTTGCCGAATATGTTGTTGTGTTCAAATGTGTCGGAATTGCATTTCCTGTCCACCATTTTCTCTCCAGATTTTACAAAACAAATCAATATGTTTGACTTTATAAACACAATTATGGCCGAGATGTATAAGTTGTTGTTTAATGATGTATTACCAAGGGTGTTAGAAGAAATGAAACGCATCCTCCAGTCTTTCTCAGAGGACAGAATAGGAGACTGGTTCTTATATAAAGATTTTATTGTTTTGAGGGTGTATGGGTTCACTGGGGAACCATACAAGCTACCTTTTTTTTTCTGAATCCAAGAATATTTGCGCTTGAGTTTATGAGACAGAGATTCTATGCAAAAGAAGAGCATTTCGGGGCATTCAAAAAGTCTTCAAATGTTAAGTTTCCTCTTAAAGTTGGTCCATTTATTTTCAAAAACAAAAGTGCCTCGTTGGTTATAGAAAAGTTATTAGGAGTTATGGATTTCCATAAGGAGCAAAGAATCAATTATGATCCACATCATATAATTTATCAGAGAAAACAGTCAAACAAAAATAAACCATTCGATCATCAAGTTGTCGAAGGTTGAGATAAAATAGTCAATTTGTCTTGTTTTGAAGAAAGTTCAGGAATTGATGAAAGTAGGAGCAATGAGTTGATTGCAGCAGTTCAAACACATGATAATCCTAGTATTTTGAATAAGAGGAGTATTGTTGAGACTGAGAGTATGGATGTGGATGAAAGCATTTCATATAAAAAGATAAAAACATACTCTCAGGATGATCAGGTTTCAGAAGAAATAATTTCAAAGGATTAAAAGAAAATGGTCTTGTTCCCGAAGAAGTCCATGGAGGTACATCAGTATTCCTTTGGAGGAGAAGGTAGTGCAGAGCCCGGTTCCTGTTTCAAGTCCAGAGCATATTTAGTTTCAAGTTATGCTGAAAAACAAATGCAATCGTCAGAAGAAGCCAAAAATTTGATTCCTCGAGTTATAAGTCTAATGAATCAAAAGACATTGTTGATTTCTACACGAGATGTGGAGAGAAATACCTTGAAGTTTGTTATGTTCAATGATAAAAAAAAATATATGAGATGGAAGTGAAGTTAGATAAAATTAGTGTTCCCGATAAGATACAACTCCATAAGCAGACTGGAGATGTTATCTATTCCGATTTATTACATGCTATTATGAAAGTTAACAAATTGTAGGTCGTTGTAGATAAAATGGAAGTCTAACTGAAGCATGAGAAAGTAGAGAATAAAGCAAATCTGATTCAGATTAAGAAGTTAAAATGGGATGTTATAAGCTTAGGAAGCGAACCAGGAAATGTACAGGCAACCAAAAATATTTTAGAAGAAAAGGACAATACCATCCAGGTATTAAAAAAGAAGCTTAAAATCCCAAATACTGAACATGCTCAGTCCCCAGAATTATTTACATTGCAGGAAGAAAAAGATAAATTTTATCAAGAGATGATGGATTACAAAGGCAAACCATTGAAACTACAAGAGGAGAAAAACAGATGGGAAGTAGAAAGAGTTGAATTAATGACCCGGATTTCAAAGTTAAAAAAGGATCAGAATGATGAAAAAAAAATTATGGAAGAGCTGATGAGTCAAACTCCTGTTGACACAGATTTATCTGTTGTGAACATTAAAAAGCCTTAAGTGAATTTTCTCTAGATGATTTGTTAGTTCCAATGTCACAGGTAAGTTTGAAGGATGTAGAAATCAAATAATTAAAGGAAGAAAATGAGAAGATTAAATCAGAATTGGCTAGAACCACTGAAGAGAAGAATAAAACATTAAATGATAAAAGCCAATTACAGAAAAATTTTAATGAGTTGATGGAAAGAAATATAGGAAAAACTCCTCTACAAGGAGCTAAACATTTGATTTGGGATACATTATCTGTGGAAATTACCAAATTTAGACACTATTTAAATTTTATTGATGATCAGAGTCCATTAGTCAATCTAGCTACTCAAAGGCTAAAGTTGGCAAATGAGACCATGGAAAAGAAGCCTCTAAATACAGCTCAGAATGCTTTAAATTTTTTGAATTTTCTAACTTATCAAAAGTTGCAGGACATCGGAATTAAAGACAGAGTAGCTATTGTACTATGGGCGAAGAAATTTATTAACAAACATCAGCTCATGAAGGTGGTACAAGATAAAGAAAATACAATGTCTTCACAGATAAAATATTTCAGGCTTGCTTTTAAGGAGTTATTTGAAGATGACCTCCCTTCTTTCTGGGACGATGAAGGAAGATTATTTTCTCAAGAACATTATCATAGTCTGCTGGTACAAAATCGCATGGACCATTCCAAGTTTGAATATCTGGTTAAAGGACTGACTGGAAAAATCATTGTAGAAAAATTAACAAAGGATTTCGAAGTATTGCAAAAGTTTTTAATCATTAGAAGAGGATTACCCATAGTATCTTATGAAGCCTATGTGGATATGGAGGTATCTATTAGAGAAATGACAAAATGTGATACACCAAATGCGGAACAATGGAGGATCATGGAAAGATTCGGGAAGACCAAGTATATACTTCATCCTTGAAAACAGGTGTTGCGCGTCGTGGAGCTGCTTATTTGGGATATCATGCAGTCACTAAGTTGATTATAATCAAATGATCTGTTGTTAGAATCGAAGCATGTATTTTTATTCCTAGTTGTTAGGAATATAGTTACAAAAAACTTTGATTAACTGATTATTCGGTTATTGATCTTCTTGGGAAGAAGTTATCTTTTGTATATATTTGAATTTATTTGATGTATTGGGGGTTGGAACCCATTTGTTTTAGAGTAATATTTTTGAGAACTTATGATTTTTTAATGAAATAACAAAGCCGTAATGCTGGGGAATCTTCAGAGATCCCTGTTTCGTTTATGTTACAGTCTGTGCCTTCTTTCCATGTGATTGTCTTCTTAGTGTGTACTTTCCATTTTGTTTTCTTCATATCTAAAACGTAGTGTTGAATAATTTCAGAATTCATACTTGTTATGCTCTGGCTATTGTCTTAGATATTTCACAAATATTTCTGCTAAAATTGATATGGAATTCATCCTGTGATGCTCTATATTGATGGATTGTTCATGTTTCTTTCTTATTCACCTGAAAATCAATGAATGACTGTGACTGAATGGTTATCCTGCCTTTGTTGAGATCTCGTGTATGAAAGCTTTGCATTATCTTTATCTATTTGACTCCATTTCCCAATGGTATATGTGTTGTTTCAACCATCTACTTGATTTAAAATACTGATTTCATATATTTGACCTTGTTAAATTTATATGTGAGATATCCCTCTCTAGAAAGAAAAACCAGTTTCTTTCTGAAGTGGTTTTTGTTGTTACCTTGAGATTACCTTCCACGACCTTTGGTATATTTTGAGTGCTAACATTTGTGATCCCTTTCTTTATTGCACACTATTGGTTCTTTCACATACTGATATTGATGGCATGATTGCTCTTCCTTTTCATTATATATAAGTAGACTAAAATTTTCTTTAAAACCATCACTAACATAATTTTTAACAAGTTGACCGCAATCTCCAGAAAAACCATCAAGAGTATAACCCTCCTCTTTTACATCACTAGGTTGATTATCTTCTTGCTCAAATCTTTTTTCCAATTCTAATTCAAGGTCTGATTTCTTTTTAACTGCATTTTCAGAAAATAAATACGTGGAGGGACTGTACGACTAAAAATTTCTAGAATCAGAATTCTTTATGTAATCAGCTACAGAAGCGTTAAAACTTTGAGAAAACTGCTGCTGCAAAAAGGAATTTTTTGATTGGGAATATGTAGTCTCATCTTGAAACAAAACTTCAGAGGTTGAATGATACGAAGAAGGGTTTGATTGACTGTCCCAACTTACTTCTTGGTCACACAAAGATTGACGAGACTGCTACAAATTATCATCTACTTCAAGAAAAGAAATGTAGTTGGTTGAATCATAGTTTTGGCTCATGTCTCTTTCAGTCGAGGAAGAAATTATTAACTGCCGAGAGTTTTCTTGAATGTGAAGACAATTAGTTTGTATTTCTTTTTTCTGAAATGGGATCTCATATAAAATTTCTAAAATCTCTTCATATAGTAACTCATCATAACTATACATGTTTTCCAAATCTCCAATGAAACCTTTAACATGCGTACAACAATCATGAACTAGCAACAAGGAGGGGTATTGGTCTATGTAAGGTTCATGAAATACTGTATGTAAATCAGTAAGGGAACACAAACTTTCTGATGGTAACCCTTCATACCATGACCTAGAATCTCCTTATAAAGTAGCCATGAACATTTTCATTAAAGAATCATCATGCAATTTAACTCCCAGCTTATGTACATGCATATGAAATCTAACCAAATTAAGGGCAACATCATCATTATTTTTATCTTTAAACTTTGGAAGACATGTTTGCCAATCTACTTTAGGTATTCAATTTGGAAAACCAGGAATGTGAGCATGATTCATAGGAGCATACCTTGCAGACAAAGAACTCATCTCGACAAATGAATAAACTAAATCAACTCTTCAAACTTTGCAATCTTTTGACATTGGAGTCGCCATAGGAATTCTGAAAACTGGATTCTTCGAAGATGGAGTCACCAGGTGAAAGATGCATAACCTTGCTGATATCTGATTGTTGTTAACCGTCAACAATCAAATATGAAACTATGTCGTTCATACACAGGGACGATTTGAACATTCAGTCCCCAACAATGGTGCCAGTTTGTTAGCACCCAGAACGTACCCAGGTTGCAAAAGGTAAATCTCGGGGTAACAACAAAACCGCTTTAGACTGTATTTCTGACCTAATACAGTAAGAGAGGGATCTCTAACTATTTACAAAGTTTTTATACTTAAAATATTCAATCAAAGACAGTCAGAAGGTCATATTTCTGAAAAGGATGAGTTTGTTTTATAAATTTTGGTGGGACAATCATGGAGGAGACCATTGGGCCATGGAGTCAACAATCAGATTTGAAACAAGTTGCAGGAGGTAAGAAGACTGAAGGTTTGTGGACCAAGGAAAGATAGACACCGTTTAGATTCAATCTAGAGGTATTAGCAGGTGGATTAACGGAAAGAGGGAGACAACCTGTCAAACAGAGCACCTAACCAGGGTGAATTCTGCAAGACTTTAGAAGAAAATGTTTAAAAATGCTTAAACACTGGACCTAGAGCATGCGAAATGAATTCTGGGCCATATACACTAATGCCCAAACATGAAAGCAAATACAAACTGAGATGAAAACAGGATAAACAATCACATAAAGAAAGTTACTTCTTGAAGAAAGAGATGGCACAGGAATATCTGCCATGAGATTTTATCATTCCGCCTCGGCAATTTTATTCAACTCTGGGAAACTTAAAACATATTAAAATGGAGAGCCCTTGCTCTTGAAAATTCCCAACCCCTTTCTCCCTCAGCATGGAGCCAATTTATAATGTCTCGTACCCTCTAAACCTACCTTAGGGTCGAAATTAGTTACAAACTTCTAACAAACTCTAACTTGGTATATTTACCACGATTTACATAAAATAGAAATATAATGTGGATTGTTGAAAAACAAGCTTAAACATCCCCTCCTGCATATCCTAGCTGGTAACAGTTGTGCAAAAACCGAATTCGTTTTTTGTAATTGACCATGTTCTCGACAAAACCCATGTCTTGTTTTCTCCAAATTCACCTCCATCTCCTCGAAATATGCCTTTAAAACTGATCACTCATATAGTAAACTTGTAAATTTCTGGAAAACTACCCTATGAATATATTTTAAATTATCCCAACCTGTGATACCTGTGTAAAAAATGAAGGAGGTGTTTTAATATAGGCCTGTTAGGAATACAAACCTCTCTCAGTTTTGTAAAATTCAACTCCATTTATCTGAAGCAATTCTTTGAATTTGATGTCTGAAACAGTCCTTTGAAAAACCTGAAAAATTGCCTATAAAACTCACTTTGTTTCTCCTAAACCATAGCACCTGTGTGAAAACTGAGAGAGTTTATTGTGGTTAAACATGTTATAAAGAAAATTATCTCTCAGTTTATAAAAATTCATTTTCATGTGATGGAAACAATTCTTTGCATTTGATGACTAGAACAGTCATTTTGAAATTTGAACATTTTCCCTATGAAAATGACCTCGATTCTCTCAATCCTTAGGAACTCTCTAAAAACTGAGATAGGTTATTGTATATGGGTATGTTATAAAGACAAACTTATCTTCATGTTTCAAAATACATCTCGTTTTGGTGGCAACAATTGATTGAAGATAATGACCCAAAACAGTCATTTTCATAAAAAGCAACCATGCTCTACTGCTTTAATTCTGAATTGAGATCATTTGATTCACAATTAGTACAATGTTTCTGATAATTGTTTTTCCAACTGCGTATATTTCCATCATTTGTTCACTTTTATGGTCATAATTGTTTAGAACAATTGAGAAAAAATGACAAAAACACAAAAATGTGCTTGAATAATATCATTGAGTAATCGCAACATGATTTTCCATATAGTGAGACACTAATTTCTTTGACCAAGCCATTGTGCATTAAATATTTGCTACGAAATTCTCATTGGTTTATTTTAGGTTAACATATTTTAACGAGAGGTCATAGCAATTTGAACCTTTAATCATTTACAAATCTAATGTGCAACTAAGAGCCTTAAAATTCTTTTTTATTTCTAACACTAGAATGAACTCAATCCGTCAATTTATTTTCCGAACTCATCCTACACCAACACGTGCTTCAAATTTACCCACGGCATATAATTTTGCCGAGTTTTGAAATCTTACCCTCCCTTCACATTCACTCACCTGAATTATTTTGAGCGGTTGATCAATTTGACTGGATAATGGATGTTTACAACCTGTTTGACTTGTCCACAGCATAAAAATTCTACATATCTAAAAACCGAATTTCTCCTTGCTAGTTGAGAGCGTGGATTTTATTCTGGCCGTCGATCAATTTTGTTAAACCATATCGTTTTGCCACGTGTTTTCAATTTGACGACGGGCAAGTTTATTCTGCGAATATGAAAACATAGTTTCTCGGTGCAAGTTCACATTGTAGAATTTATTTGAGCCGTCGGATGAAATGTAGTCTCCATCTGAACCATTGATCAATTCTTAGCTATGCAGGAAATGCACCCAGGATCCTTTGAGTGCATCCTTAATGCTGGATGACTCTATCGTTGAAACATCCCGCTGTTGATAGAACAGTAAGCGTGCCTGGTAACATAGTTGCAAATAAAAACAAAACCTTGTTGCTTTGGAATATGTCTCCATTGTCTGTTTTATTTATTTTCACTCCTTTTATGCAATATGCCCGCAGGCTCTCTGCTTGCTTGGTATGAAACGAGCAGGACACCAATGGGTCCGCTGAGGCTAATTGATCCAACCGTAGGTGCTTGCATTGGATAGCTCAATCGTCCAAAACACTTGGAAAACAAAAAGTTCTCACAATGAATAAAACTCTCCTTGCTTGTAGCTCGTTGAACTCCAATTCATCTCTCCTCTCCTCTTCAAATCTTAACCACAGCTCAAATACGCCTTCAAAAACCCAATGGCTCTCTCCAAATGTTGCGGCAGACTTTGTACACGGCCTTTCTACTTTTTGCGTTATTTATTATATTGCAAGAATGTCCCACATACAAGACAAACATTCATCTTTAATTGTTTATAAATAATAATGGTCTCAACATATGTCGACGAAGAAATAAAGATCACTTGGTAGCTAAGCGCTTGAAATAAGGTGAAAGGATTTACCCGGTGTGTGTGGACCCCCATGCGGCTTGGCAACAAGAGCGGCCTTGTTGCCAAAATTTCATTTTAGAAACTTCCTTTGCCCAATTTTGAAAAAACAAAATTTTATTTTAAAAACTTCCTTTCCCTTTGCCCAATTTTGAAAATAATAAGCTCTGAAATTTTATTTTAAAAACTTTATATCCCCCATTTTGAAAATAAAAACTTCCTTTGCCCAATTCTGAAAAACAAAATTTTATTTTAAAAACTTCATTTGCCCAATTTTGAAAATAATAAACTTTGGTAAAAGTAGAAATTTGATTTTAAAAACTTCCTTTGCCCAATTTCGAAAATAATAAGCTCTGGAAATTTATTTTAAAAACTTTCTTTGCCCCAATTTTGAAAATAATAAACTTTGGTAAAAATAGAAATTTGATTTTAAAAACTTCTTTTGTCCAATTTTGAAAATAATAAGCTTTGGAAATTTATTTTGGCAACTTTTTTTGGCCAATTTTGAAAATAATAAGCTCTCGGAAATAATAAACTTTGATAAAAATAGAAATTTGATTTAAAAAACTTCCTTTGCCCAATTTTGAAAATAATAAGCTCTAGAAAATAATAAACTTTGGTAAAAATAGAAATTTGACTAAAAAGCCTTTGCCAAAATTTCATTTTAAAAACTTCCTTTGCCCAATTTTGAAAATAATAAGCTCTGGAAAATAATAAACTTTGGTAAAATTAGAAATTTGACTAAAAAGCAGTTGCCAAAATTTCATTTTAAAAACTTCCTTTGCCCAATTTTGAAAATAATAAGCTCTGGAAAATAATAAACTTTAGTAAAAATAGAAATTTGATTTTAAAAACTTCCTTTGCCCAATTTTGAAAATAATAAGCTCTCCAAAATAATAAACTTTGGTAAAATTAGAAATTTGACTAAAAAGCCAAATTTAGATGTAAAACCAATATTTTAATTTCATTTTAAAAACTTCATTTGCCCAATTTTGAAAATAATAAGCTTTGGAAAATAATAAACTTGGGTAAAAATGGGAATTTGACTAAAAAGCCAAATTTAGATGTAAAACCAATAATTTTACTTTTATTTTAAAATGAACAAAATCCTTTTAATTCAAATTAACTCCCTTTTCTCTTGCAAACGTGGGAAATTTTATGCATTATTCAACCGAGTTGAAACCTTGCAATTTTCCAAATTACCAATATAGTTTTAAAATTTATGTGGCAGTAATGCAAACTTCAGCAAAAATAACTGGTGCTAACAAAATACATCGGTGAAACTAGACGATCCATGAGAATGAGATTCAAGGAACAAGGTGCTGATATAAGACACAATGGGCATAAGAATCAGCACTAGCAGAACATTCTCACATTACCAAACACTAGATCTGCCTTGAAAAAGCTAGAGTCATCACTAAAGAGGAGAGCCTAACTACCCTCCTCAAAAAACTGGTGTCATTAATACCATGGTAGTTAGGATCATCAGGATCTCGGACAAAGCTCATTTAAAACAAGAAATCAAGCATTTAGCTGATGTGTTTCTGAGGAATGGCTA
The DNA here is from genome assembly GCA_001517045.1 of Pseudotsuga menziesii. Lineage (NCBI taxonomy): Eukaryota > Viridiplantae > Streptophyta > Pinopsida > Pinales > Pinaceae > Pseudotsuga > Pseudotsuga menziesii. The sequence continues at coordinate 107,269 of LPNX010977392.1, forward strand.
CAATTAGAATCAATACAAGAAAATTGCCACCAAGGCCATGATGAAAAATAAAAGAATTAAAAAAAGGGAAGACAATTTTGAAGGAAAGAACAATTTCCTCCCTTACATTAAGGGTACCACGGATAAGTTGGCCAAAACACTAAAAAGAAATAATTTTAGAGTCATGTTCACTCCACCCAACACAATCAGAAAAAATGGTTGATTCACTAAAAGACCCTATCGATCCATGTGCATACAAAGGCGTCTACTCAATCCCATGTTCTTGTGGGATAGAATATGTCAGTGAAACTGGCGATTCATGAGAACGAGATTCAAGGAACAAGGTGCTGATATAAAACACGACAGGAATAAGAAATCAGCACTGGTCGAACATTCTCACATTACCAAATACCAAATCTGCCTTGAAAAAGCCAGAGTCGTCACTAAAGAGGAGAGCCTAACTAAACAAAAAGTCAGAGAGAAAATAAAAATTAACATCGCCCTAGACTACCTTAATAGAGATGATGACACTAAACTCAGTGACACTTGGAAACCCCTTCTTCATGACCTTAGGATCAACACCCACAATCAAACTAACAAACATTTTATAAAAATCAAACTAACTAAAAAATTTTATAAAAAAATTGTATTTGAATAAGAAGAAATGATTTTATTTAAATAACATTTAAAATTAAGAATTTTAAATATTTTAAGTTAAAACCTTTAAACCATTAAACCTGGGTTCTAAACCTAACATGTTATAATATTAATAATATTAGGTAAAATTAAAAAAGGATTTAAACCATAAAAATACTAAATTAAAAAGTTTTAATATAACATCCAAAATTTACCCTTATTAATTAACTTTAATTCAAAATTGAAACAAGGTTTTTAAAAAACTAAAATAATTTTTTTTTAAAAACCCTAAAATCATAATAATAATATATATTGACAACTTTAATAAACACCTTAATAAGAATATATATAATTTTAAACATTAATATTGAAAACAACAATTTTAGGTTTAAAAAACCTTAAATTAAAAATTTTTAAAAACCCTAAATCATGATTCACCTTAATAATTTAAATTAATAAAATACTAACCAAACCGACCTAATTAAAATTTTTAACTAAAAAATTAATTTTTTTTATGAAACACATATATTCTATATTTAAAAGAAATTGGGCAATTTTTATTCTTCACCAAGCTTCTATTGGTCTCCTAAAGATGATCTCACAGTAGAGATCGAAACGTCAAGAAAAAGAAATACCTGAATGTAGTTCCAAACCCACCAAGAAATGGTCTCCATCGCGTCGAATCCCTTATCATATGTGGAACTGTGTGTTGAGTTGAGCTATTGGTCTGGTATTTGCTGAACTGAAAGTGTTTCCTTTCTTTGACATCCCGAGAGGGATGTAAATGTTGTTGAGGAGTGCACTGTCGTTGTTCAAAAATTCTGGTTATAATTTTATCCTTTGTCTGAACTAGTCTAGATGATGTCTTTCTAGAGGAACACCTCAAATGCATGGCCTTGCACTGTAGAGATACTTGGATAGATGAGGCAACAATGACTTTGTGTTCTTCTTATTTCTGGTGAGTAGAGGGGCCCTGTGCAAAGTTTGTGGAGATCTCTGTGATATGTTTGCTATCCTTAAGAGGAAATTGTGAAGAGGGGAAATTTACCAGTGTGGGATATTATCTCCTTGCCCTTTTTGGTTGGGGTATGTGCGACTATCTTTGGTATCTAATAGAGTTGTCCTCCCAAAGTGACAATGACGCTACGAGGTCGTGACTCATATATAGCATGATGCTTCCAAATATATGGATGTCCTAAAAGAACATCACAGAATTCAAGTAGGGCCATATCACACAATGCCTCATATTTGAAAGGCTTGATGTCATATGGTAGGAGACATTGATGACTGATGCATATACCTCATCCTTGGTTTAGCCAACCGATGTTGTATGGTTGCGGGTGTGGTGTTGTCGATAGCTCCAATCTCTTGGTGACTTCTGCTAAGATAAAGTTATTTTGGCTGTCACTATCAACAACAAAATGTAGGGGGATTCCATTCACCCACATCTGTGAGTGGAAGAGGTGCTCCTCTACCTCAGACTCTTAAGGTTCCTTTGGTTGAATCTGTGTAGTAGCAATAGTGACACTGGGATCTACATCAATGACCAGCTTCCCTTGGTCTACAACTATGAAATTGATTTATGAATCAAAATCAGAGTTGGGATCTGATTCTAAAGCTTTGATCTCAACCACCAATGACCACTTTGAGCGGCATTCATCAGTGTTGTGCTATGTGCTTTTGTGGAACTCACACCACTTACCGGTGTCCTTTGTCTTTCAATTACCATTATTTTCTTATGGATGGGATTGATTGTCCTTTCCCTGTCCCATGTTTTTTGATCCATAGTTTCCCTTGCCTTGATTCTACGGTGGATTTGCAGGTCCAAAGTCTCTCTTATTTTTTTGCCAAACTTTCTCCTCGATTTTGACAGCATACTGATATGCATATCCCAATCAAGATATGGCCAAGAATTTTATCTATGTTCATATGTACCAATGTAGGTCACTACGATATTTTCGTACTAGGCCCCACTCAGAGTCCTTGATACCCAACTTTGTACACAAGGTATGAAAGTTGTTGGTGTAATCTGACACTATCTGGTCCCTCTGTTAAAGTAGAATGGTCCATTTTGTGTACTGGTCATCATAATTTCCCACATGTTAATATTGTTCCTTGATGACATCTATAAAAAAGAACCAAGTGGGATTGGCCCCAAACATTCTAGACTCATCCGATGATTTTTGCTTACAATAAGTTTCCCACCAATTTTTGACATGGAGGACAGCCTCGAGGAGCGCAAAGGTGATATTTTCCCTGTAAAAAAATTTGTAGAGAGAGAAATAACCTTCTAGAAGATTCAACCATTTATCTAGAGAATCAACATTGATTTGGACTTCAAACAAAGGAATATGAAATTTAACTTGTAAAGTTTAAGGGAGTTTCATCTCTAAAACAACTACTCGTTGAAGGGGCTCCCATCGTCGTGGGTATTCGTCAAAGGATCTGGGCGAAATTATCCATCATCGCGTTCCTCTATCATGCGAGGGATTCCTTGAGAAATGACTTAATAGGATCTCCTACTTCATCATCACTCTTTTATTCTTCCATTGGAGGTCTCTTGGGGTAGCGCAAGTGATCTTCCCCAAGTGAAACTAGTTTGAGACCCAACTCTCAATACCCTGATTTTGTCAGGGACATGCACTAAGAAACAATCAAAGAGAAGAAGGCTTTGATACCACTGATTTAGATTTATATGAGAACAAAATGAAAAAGAAGAAATAGAACCATATACACATACATATTGCAAGGAAAATAGAGATACATTAAACACATATTCTATTAAATAGCAGAAATAGAACAGACTGTAAAATAAAGTAGGTAGAATGGTGGTATCTATCTCTGAGAAGAGATGTGGCTGCTACGCTCATGTGTGCCAAGATAAATACAAAATGAGGTTGAAAGGGCATATTTATAATAAGCATGAGGGATATAACTCTAAACATCCAAAACATAACCCTAGAAGATGAACCATCATAAAGTTTGCGGCCCCAAGGTGGTTAATTGAACAATCAACTTCTCGGGGTCATAAATTTTGCATACGATCTCTTTTTGAGGCATTTGATAGCTCATTGGAAAAGGTATATCTGATATTTACATCTTTCAATTAGGTGCAATTGAATTCCAATTCTCAAGAAGGGTTTTATAGAATGAAAATAAAGAAAGAAAACATTGAAATCAAAGAATGAATTACATGAATGAATGGTCATTCCATCTAGCCTAAGTAATGCTTTGAGTACATTTATGAGGTTAAAGATAGAAATGAAGCAACCTTAATTGGATAAGTATGTTGTTGTGAACTTTGATGATATATTGATCTATAGTGTTAGTAGAGGTGAACATATTTGGCACATCAAGTTGATCTTGGAACCACTAAGAAGAGAAAGTAAATTGCATTAATTTAAAGAAGTGGAAGTTATTCAAATATGTTTTAGCCTATATTTGGGGTTTGTAATCTCTTTGTAAGGACAATTATGGATCCTAAGATGGTAAAATCTATACTGGAGTGGCTAATACCCTGCAATGAGCATGAGGTAGGGATTTTGCAATGAGCATGAGGTAGGGATTTTCCATGGCATTGCTAACTTTTACATAAATTGTATCTCTTGTTTCTATGGGATTTTCATGCCTAATATTGAGTATATAAAGGCATTAAGACTTCATTTAGTGTGCAAGTGCAAAATTTGAGATATTGAAGATGAAGATAACAGATGCAGCAATGTTGGTATTTTTGGATTTTTCTAAGGTATTCAAGATAAAATGTAATTCAAATGGAGTGACTATTAAAAAAAAAGTGCTAAACCGAAAAGGAAAGCCAATAACATTTTCCAATGAGATGATGAATGACATAAATAAGAAGTCCTCTACTTATGATTAGGAATTTTATGCAATCACACTTGAACTGAATTGATAAGTAGAGGAATTATATGCAGCGATACTTGAATTGAATTAGTAGACGAATTAATCACTTCCATGTATACATATCATATCATGAACCTTTAAGGTTATTAATATCCAAACAAAATTAAACATGGGCTACATGACATGGATAGAGTCCTTATAAAGCATATCCTTTTGTTAAAGAATGAATTAGAAAAATATAATAAGGTTATTAATGTGTTAAGTAGGAGAACAATACTATTGAATATAATGAGATATGAGTTATTTGCATTTACATAGATAAATAAGGTGTATAGATAACTAAGGTGTATGTGCTTGCATACACTGTGGAAAGATGTAAAAATCTAGTGGCACAAAACCAAAAGCATGGAATTGAATTATTTTCTTCATAAAGGTTGTGTTTAAAGGTAAGAGGTTGTGTATCTATGAATGTGCAATGCATCGGAGTTTGATGAAGGATTTGCGTGGAGAAGGATTAATGAGTCACTTTGGGAGATATATGACCCAAAGATTGCTTGAAGAGTGATATTATTAGCATAACTTGAGGAAGGAATTTGGTACCATGTTTCCTAAATGAGGATATCATGGGAGGATAATTGATATATTTGTCCTAGGTTAAATCTTAAGATGAAAAGATGACATGAATGTGTGTTTGTGGTGGTTAATCGAATTTATAAGATTACACATTAATTCCTTCATAAGAATAATAGTGATGCAGTTCTTATTGTGTAGATATTTTTTGTAATGAACCTAAGGCAGCAATCAGGTCCACTAACTCTATATAATAAAAAATGCAGACAACTAGTTGACAGGTGGGTAGTTTTATCCAGTAAAAAGAGGGTATGAATTGGGATGTGTAGGTGAAACCAAAAGGCAAGGTAGGATACTGAATGTTAATTTCCTATGCACCTGGATGTTGGTCCCTTTTATTTTTCAATCATCATCCATTCTGAAGACTACTACCAGGATTCTGGGAGCCAACCGGTGCAAACTGAAATATTAACAATCAATTCCAAGAAACCAATGGATAAGGAAGGATTAGGAAAGTTCTAGACCTATTTTTAGCATGATGAAATCGATATTTTCAGGTTTAAAACAGGTATGAACAGTCACAAATAAATCTAAAGGTCACACTATGAAAACTAGTCACTAGGACTATGTAGCTAGTCAAACCTCTGTGATTTATAAACGCATTAAAAGGATTACTAATATTTAGTTTCATACCTTGGATATCATCATTAGAATGTTAATTTAATATCAAAACATAAATTAAAGGAAATGGAAATGTTTAGATACTCTAATTGCTTCGAATTGGAAAACTAGTCATTTTTTCATAGAAATCTAGGCAGGGTGTAAAAGATTATTAAGAAACTTAATGAAAAAAATTCAAATTGTTGTGTAATTTGTAGAGAAATTAAATCATATCATAATAGGTCCATGAGAGTCTAAATACATCTCACAATAATATTATAGGTATCATCTCATAGAAAAACTCTCAAAAGTATGGCTCTAGAGCTAGGAAACCAAGGAAAATCGAACCCTAAACCTCCCTGTTTGTGCCAGAAATTGTTCTTAGACTACCAGAAGAACAAGCCAACACAATCTCAAAAGTAAAATTAAATAAAATAGGTTTTAGGGTTTTAAAAACTTCATCAGCAAGGAGGAAATAAACATCCACAAGCTAATACAGAACTGAATCATGCAAATTGGATAAACTGGGGATCAAACACATCCCAATAAGCCATAAACATTACACATGAAATACTAATTCCACCCACAGGCTACAAGCATTTACATGAATAAAACTTAAACAAGAAATGAAATTGTAGATTGAGCAATCAAACAGATCAGAAATGAAAAAGCATGACAGGTAAAATGGCTTATCAGTTTATATATAATCAATAACAATCATCCACTTACATAAGAGTTATAAGTGCTAGCTTGAGAAATCAAAGCTCCAAAAGCCTCTCCTTGAGTAAAAAACCCCCCCTCAAAACTGTATGTTTGTCTTCATTTTATCATTACAAAAGTAAAGTAGTTCCATAACTACCTTCTAGGTCAAAATTTGAAATAGTTACATCAATTAGTTACATGATAACTCAAAATCTTTAAAAATAATTAACCCAAAAATAGCAAATCGGATTTGGGGAAATTTGGCGAATTTCTGGAAATTTGGGTCTCAAAGATGCCTTCATATCTCTCGATCTAGAACACCTGTGTAAAACCTGAGAGAGGTTTTTTTAAATGAGTATGTTATGAGAAAAAAACTCTCTTTATTTTTCAAAATTCCTCTTCAATTGATCGGAATATGTTCTGCAAATTTGTGACTAAAATAGGAAATTATTAAATAATTCAAACCCTGAAAATAGGCCACAAAGATGAATTCGAATCTCTCAAACGATAATAGCTGTTGCAAAACTGATAGATTTTTTTGTGAATGAGTCTGTTTTGGACAAAAACCTCTTTTGGTTTTCCTGAATGCATTTCCATCTCCTCGTAATCTGCTCCCAATGACAATGACAAAAACAGGAAAAACAGAGCTGCTACAGGAATCTCCTCATGAAAATATTTGACAAAGGACTAAAAAATGAGAGTTAGATTATAAATCAAAACTTGGAATGAACTTTTATTATAAGTTTTTGAAATCTTAAAGATGTACATATTAACTAATAAGCCCAAAAGACAAACCTTAAAACTAAAATAATGAAATGATTCAACCATTAAAAGTATCAATTCCAACCAAAATTATTGATTGTCAAAAATTCTTAAAATTAATATAAAATATAAAATCATTTTAAACCAACGGTTGAAAATGAGGATAAAAGGAACAGATAAACTAAGAACAAGATCTAGTTATAACATCTGGCTCTTGCTGCGGGATGAAGTCCTCCTTGTGAGGCTTCAAGAACCTGTAGACCTTGTGCCTTATTCATTGGGTGATGGAGTCATTTATCAAATATCTTCAACTTTGTCAAACTCTGAACGCATACCTCTGAAATGAAAAAATACTGCTACAAACCAGCATACTGAAAAGAATCTACATGCTCGTATAACGAGCTTATTCTGATATTTACTCCTACTTCTAATTGGAGGAAACAACCCAATCAAGTGTAATCATACTTCCAGTGAAGCCAAGAAACCATTTGACCGAGAATCATGATTTCATGCATGCTATTGTTTGAGAAAACCCACAAAAGATGTGATAAATGCAATAAAGATTCTGTAGGCAGCTGATACTTATGACTGGAAATAGGAAGTATGCCAAAATATGGAGCATTAGAAACCTTTGAAAAATACAACTCCATCCAAGAAGCCACGAGATCATGAAATTTCTGATTTAAAACTTCAATGTCTTCATTATATTCATCATAAAGTGAAGCATTCTCTTCCACTCCATTGCTGTTCTTTTCAAACTTTGGATCAAGAATGGAAACCAAGGGCTTTTCAAAATGCTTCTCGACCTTTAAATAAAACCCTTGATCAAAACTTGAACAAATAAAATTCTGAAAGTGACCATAAGTCAATAATGGCAACTTATTTCTTATACCAATAGTAAGAGGTTGAAGAGCAACAACTTCTTCTTCATAACATGATAATCTCATAGCAGGAACTAAGAAATTTCTACTATAATCCACTGAAAGTATGTTATCCTCGAAAAAGTCAGCAAACTGATATGAAGAATCAACACAAGCATCATTTATGTCCTTGTTCATATGAAAATCTGAAAATGATGAAGGAAACTGTCTTAAATCTGAATGATACCTACGTTCTTCTTCCTGTTCATAAGCTTGTATATCTTCAACATGAGCCCGATCTCGAAGAATTTTGCAAGCTTGGATGTTCTCCTCCACTCCTTTTGCGTCCTCAAACAATTGTATTAAAGATGATGATTTTATTTCTAACAGGAACAAGACAAGATCTGAATGTTGAGCCATAACATAATATACCATAGCAAGTTTTTCCGAAGGTCTGATCTTCGTAGGCATACTGATATAAAAACTTTGAAACCTCCAATTAAATTTAGTAATTGGCTCATCATTTTCCATTTTCAAACTATAAAATTCGGAAAGAAATTGATCATAAGATTTATTCTTACCCCAATACTTCAAAAATACATCATGTAACTCTTCCCACGATCCAATTGAATCAACTTTTAAATTTCGAAACCAAAACCCAACATCTCCAGCAAAGGACTTTGAAAATAACCTCATGACAACATCCTCATGCATGATTTCAAAATTATCAATGAAATTATGAAAAGATTCTAAATGCTTCTCTGCTGTAATATGGTATTTTCCAGTAAAATGGGGAATATATTCAACAAAGTAGGAAGGGTAAGGATGTAAGAGATATGGCAGCCTAAGAGGTTTAAACATCATCTGTCTGAGTCTAGACTGAAAATCTGTGAGGTGAAAATGAGGTTCAACCAGCTATTCAAAAGTTTCAACAGTGATGGTAGAAGGTAATAGATCAGCTTTATTCTCTACAAGATGACCAGAATAATCAGCTTCAAGAGATATGGGTATATGTATATCATGTTGAACCTGTATTTCAAATGAAGGAATAGGATCAACATCAATAACACAAGAAGAATGCATATTTTCTTCTTCCAAAGTGGGATATGTACTTGAAGGTTTATGATCATCAGAATAGACAAAACAAAAAATAATTCTTTTGGCATGCAATGGGAAAGATAGGAAAGAACTGATGAATAAGAACAAAACCTCATGGATTAAAGTAACAAGCTGATATCCAGTCTTTCCATTTGGCTTCTTCATTTTTCTGTCAACAAAATTCTCCTTGCAGTGGAATCTTTAATCGTGGAGTCACCGGTGAAAACTTGTAGTCTAAAAGATTTTCTGACTTTGTTCACCTCTCAAAATCAGAAGAATAATGATATCCCAGGGAAGATATACTTCAGCTTCATCCCTGGTAATGGTGCCAAAGATGTTTGTGCCAGAAATTGTTCTTAGACTACCAGAAGAACAAGCCAACACAATCTCAAAAGTAAAATTAAATAAAATAAGTTTTATGGTTTTAAAAACTTCATTAGCAAGGAGGAAATAAACATCCACAAGCTAATACAGAACTGAATCGTGCAAATTGGATAAACTAGGGATCAAACACATCCCAATAAGCCATAAACATTACACATGAAATACTAATTCCACCCACAGGCTACAAGCATTTACATGAATAAAACTTAAACAAGAAATGAAATTGTAGACTGAGAAATCAAACAGATCAAAAATGAAAAAGAATGACAGGTAAAATGGTTTATCAGTTTATATATAATCAATAACAGTCATCCACTTACATAAGAGTTATAATTGCTAGCTTGAGAAATCAAAGCTCTAAAAGCCTCTCCTTGAGTGAAAAATCCCCCCTCAAAACTATATGTTTGTCTTCCTTTTATCATTACAAAAGTAAAGTAGTTCCATAACTACCTTCTAGGTCAAATTTTGATACAGTTACATCAATTAGTTACATGATAACTCAAAATATTTAAAGATAATTAACCCAAAAATAGCAAATCGGATTTGGGGAAATTTGGCGAATTTCTGGAAATTTGGGCCTCAAAGATGCCTTCATATCTCTCGATCCGGAACACCTGTGTAAAACCTGAGAGAGGTTGTTTTAAACTAGTATGTTATGAACAAAAACCTCTCTTTATGTTTCAAAATTCCTCTTCAATTGATCGAAATATGTTCTGCAAAGTTGTGACTAAAACAGGAAATTATTAAATAATTCAAACCCTGAAAATAGGCCACAAAGATGAATTCGAATCTCTCAAACGATAATAGTTGTTGCAAAATGGAGAGAGGTTTTTGTGAATGAGTTTGTTTTGGACAAAAACATCTTTTTTCTTTCCTGAATTCATTTCCATCTCCTCTTAATCGGCTCCCAATGACAATGACAAAAATAGGAAAGACAGAGCTGCTACAAGAATCTCTTCATGAAAATATTTGACAAAGGACTAAAAAATGAGAGTTAGATTATAAATCAAAACTTGGAATGAACTTTTATTATAAGTTTTTGAAAGATTAAAGATGTACATATTAACTAATAAGCCCAAAAGACAAACCTTAAAACTAAAATAATGAAATGATTCAACCATTAAAAGTATCAATTCCAACCAAAATTATTGATTGTCAAAAATTCTTAAAATCAACATAAAATATAAAATCATTTTAAACCAACGGTTGAAAATGAGGATAAAAGGAACAGATAAACTAACAACAAGATCTAGTTATAACACTCCCAAACTCTATGAATTACCTAAAAGTGATTTGAACCTGATATTAAAAAATATATTGGACATCAGTACATTCCCTACAATATTGGGGTCTGAATGACCATTACATTGCTCCAAAAATTGTCATAATATCATAGAAAATAGAGAAGGAAGAAAAAAGAATGAATGTCACTGATAGGAAGCCTCCAAGATCTTCTGAATGATCTGATAATTATCTGAAGGAGACATCAGGACCTGCAAAAAATATTCTTCAATGGCTTCACTAACATGAGATACTAAAACAAAATATTCATTGGATAAAGGGCACACCACCCAAAGCTACAATTGAGGCACATCACTCAACTTCTGAGAGAAACTCTCAAACTCAAAACACAAATGATAAAAAATTGTAAGAGGGGTGTGCTATCATTGATTTATATCATAATTAAGCATCAAGGTATTAGGTGTAAAAATTAAATAAATTCATAATATTTAATAATGAAATATTTCTAATCCTACTATGGGTAATTATTTTATCAAAATGACCCCATCAGTAGTTAGATTATTAATCCACTAGGAATCATGGGGTTGTCAAGGGATAGGGGTTTAACATGGCGTTATTAAGAAAAATTTGGGGAAATTACATTTTTTTCAAGGAAATTGTGAGGATACATGGTTGTTGTAGACAATTAGTTCATTATCAAAGATACAATGTTCCCTAGTCATTAACATTATCTAAAACTATTTCACATTCCTTTAACTCATGGAATTATTTGATTTTCTTAAAATGAATATAAACTTTTTTTAAACCAATTATTAAACTATAGTTTACACCTTATTTCTAAAATGTACAAAATAAAGGTTTGCTACCCTTTCTTTTATTTCCAAAATTAGCATATATATATATATATATATATATATATATATATATATATTCAATATTTTTTTTCTTGAGAAAAAAAGCGTAATTTTATTTCATCCAATGAGAACAAAATTGCATTCTGTAGATACACATAAATGTGTATTTCCGTTCAGCTGATAGCTCATTTGGAAAAAAGACTCTGAAACTCTCCAGTAAGTCCCACAACATAAAAAACACAGTAAAAACATTGATGTTTTAAGTGTGATTCCTTGTTCAAAAAATATACAAAAGATTGTTCTTTGAAAATCTTTTAACATCTTGTTCAAGATATAAATAACTACAAACTGTTCATGAACATTCCTTTGAACAAAATTCTATATCATGTTTTGTAGAAGTAGTATAAAAGAAAGTTTTTTGAATAGTTGAATAGTAAGATAGAATGATGCCCATTCTTAGTAAATGGCTTGTAGTAGTATTCCTACATGATTCCCTCTCTTTGTTCTCTTATCTTCCAATGCCCCAGGGCCATCTACAGCCCCTACTTCGAGGCTTTGTCTGCCTTTTTGTTGTTTTCCTTGTAAACATGTCGGCATGAAAAGGAAAAAAAAGATTTTAGAACCTCTTTAATCGAAGATAAAATGTTGGCAAGTCTTATATTTCTGCATTATTGAGTCCCTTTTGTCCAATTTATAACATTCATTGAGTCTCCACAAACATTTAGATTTCTACACCCTTTCTCTGCTGCAAAAATAAGGAGGATTTTGAGGCTCAATAGTTCAGCATAATTATTACTACCTTACCGTAATCCCACTACTAGCTCAAAGAAATGGGTCTCAGAAAGGAAAAGTAGTTCCCTCCCCCACATAGATTATTTTGTGTTGCTCCATCAAAGAAACCCCAAGGCACCGAATTGTCAATTTATGCTTCTAATGCCTCCCTCTGTATTGAAACTCTGATATGTTGTGGGAAGGAAGAAAGAATGCCACAAGAAATACCTGCTATAATTTCAGGTGTGCATGATTTATCAGCAAAGATTAAATTGTTTCTAGCAAGCCATACTCCCCAAATTACTATCAGAGGTAGGGCTATCAAAATTTTATGAGTTGCCACCATCTTCCAATTCTCCCAAGCTTGGAGGACTAAAATACCCACCCATATGCAAGGAAATCCTAGAGCCTTTGAACACTCTTTCTAGACTTCTTTGATAAAAGGACAACGCAAAAAAAGATGAGAAACTGAATCTCCATCAAACTTGCAAAGAGTACACCAACCTGTTAGGGTACACATGGTACTCCCAAAGGACCAAACACCAAGAACAACCGCTTCACACAAATAGATCACAAATCAATACACCAATGTTTGTCACGTGGTTAAAACCCTCGAAAGGGAAACAGTCCACGGCCCCAGCCAAATAGCTACTTAGAGAAATTTATTATGCAAAAGAAAGAAAGTTACATGAGCTTCTCATAATCGATCAACTAGCCAAGGACCCTCTATGCTCTTTAAATAGAGAT